>CM054058.1:4734368-5135230 GCA_028641055.1 Alopecurus myosuroides | reverse complement strand
TCAACTACCATATATGTTTTGTATTCTGTATTATATAACAATTCTATGAATCTTTTGCTTCAATAATAGAGGGAAGAGCTGCAAAAGAGTTTTTTTTTTGCCTTTTTTGTAAATCCGTATGATCGATATTATTGATTTGTAAACATGCATGTGTAAGTAACGTACCCAGTTTAATGTCTTGGCGTTTGAGGCGACGTCCGATAGTTCCCATGCTGCTAAAGTACCACTGTTGTCAAGTACTGGTGCATATATATCCTGATGAGACAGTAATGCAGCAACTAATCTAGGATTGCACTCCTTGACTGCATAATGTAGAGCGGTTTTCCCTTTTTTGTCCTTCACATTAACAACCTTGCGAAGTAGTGGTGTGTTGAGGACAAACTCAACGAACTCTACTTGATCATACCGTACAGCCACATGAAGCAACGTCTGACCGTGTGATTTGTTATAAGGAGGAGCATCAGGACAGTGTTTCAGAAGCTCTTGAGCAGTAGAAACTTGACCTCGATATGCGGCATCAACAAGTAGAGGATCACCAATGCTGTTTATTTCATACCCTAGAGATGGATCATGTTCTAGCAATACCCGTAAAATTTCGACCTTGCCATGATGTGCAGCCATTCTTACTGGAGTACGAGAGTACACAGCAGTTTCTCTAGCCAGTGCAGGATGTTTCTCCATAATTGTTTTAACAAATGCTGACAATAAAAGGATCAAGGTATGAGCATAATATTTTAAAAATTGTTGCTTATAACTACAATAATTATTATTCCATGGATACCTTGATCCCCATTCAAAACTGCAGCATGTAGACAATTGTAACCATGTAGTCCCCCTGAATAAGCACAATTAGGATTTTGCATTAGTTTCTCATAAATAAGTGTAAAATTTCTCCTCATGGCGAAGAACAAGGGTGACTCATTTTGCTTGCTGACAGCTTGCGACAACGCGGGTTCCACTGATATCAACTCCAGTGCAAGTTCCTTGTGGCCGTTGCGAATTGCATGGTGCAGTGCATTATATCCATAGATGTCTTGTTGCAAAATTGCCCGCCTGAATGCTGGTTGGCGGATGCAACAACGTCTGAGCAAAGAAGTTGACAAGGAGAGATGACCACTTCGTAGGGCAGAGATAAGCGGTGTCTCCTCGTCCAAGTTTACCGCCAGAAGGAGAGACTCCTCGAGGGCCACCACTTGCAAGCTGAACACCCGGTGACCATGGATGGAAGATATGTGAAGGCATGTGTTCCCCTCCGGAGTTGTTCCAAGAAGAATGCTTGGATCCTGTGAAAGTGAAACCATGACCTTCATTGATGTGGAATCACCAGATGCGGCTGCTTTCAGGAGTTCTTTATCCATCTGTCGTTGTCCCTGCCCTACCATTGCTCCCATCCCTGCACAAAGACGGTTGTTATGAGATGGTTCGTCGAGAGTGAATGTCGGTCCATTCTGGCAACTCTCCCCTTGAAATATGGCAAAATAAAATCCTCCAATTACGTCAATTCTTGCAGGGATGGGCGAAACATATGAGTGGTGAGTATAGAATCTTAAAGGATAAACTAACGCTTTTGTTAGATCAACTAGATATAAAAGCTGAGTCAACTCCCTGATCAATGGCCGAATGGGCCGCTAAGAAGGAGGTGGAGGAACATTTAGCTAAACTGAGACATGATGAGGAGGCTAAATGGGCTCTGAGGGGAAAGTAAAGCATGTTCAGGAGGGTGGGAACAACACTAAATATTTTCATCTCATTGCCAATGGAAAGCATAGGAAGAAAAACATTTTTTTAACTTGAGCAAGATGAGGGCACTATTGTTTGTGAAGTTAACCTTAGGACATTTATCTCTGAGTATTATAAGAAACTATTTGGAGCACCGGCTACAAGTTATGTTTCTTTATTAGAGGAGGAGAAGTCAGATATGCCTCAAATCTTTTTGGAGGAGAATGAAATCTTAACCACCTTATTTTCGAAAAACGAGGTGTTGGAGGCAATTAATAATATGGAACATAATATAGCCCCAAGACCAAACGGATTTCCTGCGGAGTTTAATCAACACTTTTGGGAGGTAATAAAATCTGATTTGATGGATATGTTTACTCAGTTGCATTCTGAGGATTTGCAGTTGTTCAAAATGAATTCTGAGATTATGACCCTACTTCCTATGAAGGAAGATGCGTGTCGGATTGATTAGTTTAGACCAATATGTCTACTCAATGTGAGTTTCAATTTTTTTACCAAAGTCGGTACTAACCCGGTGACATCAATTGCGAGCCGTGTCATCAGGCCAACTTAGTCTGCTTTCATTCCAGGTCGAAATATATTGAAGGGAGTGGTGGTTCTACATGAAACTATTCATGAACTTAAAAACGGAAAAATTGGATGGAGTGCTCTTGAAAATATATTTTGAGAAGGCATATGACAAAGTGACTTGGTATTTCTTACAACAGGTCTTAAGAATGAAAGGTTTTTCATCTATGTAGTGTGAGTGGATAGCTAGATTTGTTCAAGGGGGGGTAGCGTTGGTATAAAGGTGAATGATGGCATAGGCCATTACTTCCAAACGTTAAAGGGGTTAAGGCAAGGGGATCCGTTATCTCCCATACTTTTTAACATTGTTGCTGATATGTTGGTTGTTCTTCTTTCGTGGGCAAAAGAGGATGGTCAGTTTGGTGGATTGGTACTGCACCATGTCCATGGTGGTATATCAATTCTACAATACGTGGATGACACGATCTTATTTATGGAGCACTATATTGATAAAGCTTTAAATATGAACTTACTGTAGCTACATTCGAACAACTGTCAGGATTAAAATTAAATTTTCATAAGAGTGAATTATATTTCTTTGGTAAGGCGCAAGATTCGTAGAATGATTATCGTCTCATTTTTGGGTGTGAGATGGGGAGCCTCCCGTTTAAGTATCCTGACATATCTAATCATTATAGAAAGCTCCTTAATAAGGAGTGGAAAATGATAGAGGAGAGATTTGAGACAAAATTGGGATCGTTGGATGGCAAGCTTCTATCTTATGGGGATCACATCATATTGATAAATCCGGTGTTGTCTAGTCTTCCTATGTTCCTTCTTTCCTTCTTTGAAATTCTAGTCGGAGTTAGGAAAAGGTTGGACTTTTATAGATCCAGATTCTTCTGGCAAAGTGATAGTAAGAAGAAGAAATGCTGCCTAAGTAAATGGAACATAGTTTATCGTCCGAAATATCAGGGAGGTTTAGGGATTGAGATCCTGGAAATAAAAACATGTATCTGCTCAGTAAATGACTTAATAAATTATTACACGAAGACGATGTTTGGCATGAGTTATTAACAAATAAATACTTAGGGGGACAAAACGTTGTCCTCAAGTTCAGGCCAAGCCCACGGACTCTCCATTTTGGAAAGAGATTATGAGGGTTAAAAAGAGTTCTTTTCCCGTGGCTCATTTGAGTTGGGTGATGGGAACCAGATCCACTTTTGGAAGGATACGTGGTTAGGTGATGAACTGTTGTCACAACAATATCCAGCCCTATACAGTATTATCGTTTATAAACAGGATACAGTTGGAAGTGTGCTTAGTCACAACCCTCTTAACATTCAATTTAGAAGAGCTATCATGGGAGGTAGAAGAGATAGTTGAGTGCATTTGGTAGAGAGACTCATGGGGGTAGCACTATCAGATGAGAAACTTGTTTCGTTGAATTCTAACGTTAGATGGAAAGTTCACACAAATCTCTTTATGCTGACATGCTCCATGGATCTACAAGATATATGCGGAAATACTTGTGAAAGTTGAAAGTCCAACTTAAAATTAAAATCTTTTTATGGTTCTTTAATTGAAAGGTAATCCTAACAAAAGATAATTTGATTAAAAGACGTTGGATTGGGTCTAAGAAATGCATGTTTTGTGATGACAATGAGTCAGTGGAATATGTTTTAATTTCATGCAATTTCGCTAGAGATATTTGGAGACTTATTCATTTTACGTTCAATATTTATCCTCCTACTAGCATAACGAATATGTTTGATAGTTGGCTTAATGGGATTGATAGGAAAACCAAGTCACATATTCGTGTAGGCGTGTCTCCTTTAGTTTGGGCAATATGGAATTCGCGAAATGATGTGGTTTTTCACAAAGGAAAAGTTGTTCATTTTTTGCGGGTAGTCAACAAGACGTTGTATTCTATCCACATATGGTTCTTCTTGCTGCCGGCGGACCAGTAATGACTTATGGATAGAGAATGTGCTCGACTGATTTAGGTCATTCGGGCAATTTACAGCCGGGATGGGTGGCTTAATGCTAAGAGGATTGATGCATAGAGCTGTGATTTTCGAGTGGTTGATTTTTGTGGCCACGTTGTGTGATTCGTGAGATATAAAACAATAATTTTGATACTTTATTTTAATAAAGACCGGCTGTGTGCATCATTTTGATGCAGAGGCTAGGGCCTATAAGGCTTCCATTTCTAAAAAATTGTAACAATAGTAGTATCATTTTTTGGGTGTAACCATAGACAGACGAATGGTCTGCGGGAAGAGCAAAAGAAAGAATATCGAATACAATGACATATAAATGTGTACATATTTGAATTCAACTTAAACACACGAAAAAAAAAGTCTAGGTATTTACAAGACAAAAGTTAGCAATTTAAGAACTCAGGAGAGAAATAATAATGGATCTCAAAGAAAAAGGGAAGTGTTGATGTGACACTATATTTATTGAAAAGAGAAATAGAAGCCGGTTTAAAAAAAATAGAGGTTATATCTTAGCTAACATATGGCTGTCACGAAATGATAGCAAAAAAATGTTGCTAAACAATGACATGCAAGTATGATGCTAAAATCATTTAATGCAAGTTTAATTAGATACAACCACTGAGAAACTTTCCTTTGGACGATCGTTTCTTACAGTATCCTACATGTTAGAATAATGTGTTAAGAGACAATGCATTGATGTTTTGACAAAAAGGACCACATGCCCGAGTGTATCATAAAAAAGGACCACCTTCTACGCAATTGTCGAAAAAGACCACCTCTCCGTGGCGGCAGGCCTCGTCAGCGACACGTGGCACTTGCCGCCACGGTCGGAGGCGGCAAGGGCGCCAAACGGGGAACCGGCGAGCCACAGATGAAAAGCGGAGCCTGGAGACATACCGCCACCTCCTGCCACCCGAACAGGGCACTGTAACGGTGTGCACCAATTTTTCTTTTTTTAGTGTAAAAAAATTCAAAAAAATCCTACATGTAGCCAACAAGACACACTACAAGTATAAGAAATTTCAAATTTGACAAGCTTTGCAAGATTAGCTTAAACAGTGTTCACGCTACAGCCCAGAACGGTGGCAGGAGGGTGCCGCCTCCCTGGTGGCGGCAGGGCCCACCTGGCTCCGTTTCCCGTCCCTGGCTCCTCCATTTGGCGCCCCTGCTGCCTCCGTCCGTGGCGGCAGGTGCCACGTGTTGTCTGGCGAGGCCTGTCGCCAAGGAGAGGTGGTCCTTTTTGACAATTTCTTAGGAGGCGGTCTCTTTTAACGATGCACTCGCGCATGTGGTTATTTTTTTTCAAAAATTCTAATACATTACGGAACTCCTAAATACCCTGTTTCACTCTGTACTAAATCCATGTCAATTAATCTGAAATGGAGATGCAATAAACAGAGGGGGCGGAGGGAGTATGTAGTTGTACATATAAGCAGCAAGGATGAAGCAACTAACCAGTACATGGAATGGAAGGATCGACGACATTACCTTCTAGCTTGTTCCTTGCCTTGTTCTCAAGAGGAAATGCAATGGACGCCGGAGTCGGAGATTTGGGGATCAATTTGAGGGATGCCAATGGGTTGTGGAGGGTAGTTAGTAGCCGGAGGTGGGCACGGGAGCTTTCTTGCCAGGAAAGCAATCAATCGGGTACTACATACTCAGTCCCCGGTCCCCGAGGCCGTACTCCCCCATGGATGGGCAGAGAGGTCAAGACCTCTGAGATTCCCACTAGGGCAACCCAGCGCTAGCTCTTTGCCTCACACATGTCCCAATCACACAGTTACGAGAGTGAAATGCATGTACAGTCCGTGAACTTGTTGGCTATGTTTAAAACCGTCCTCAAACTCAGAAAATGAATCATTATAGTCCCTAATCCTGCTCTATATGTCCTCATACGGTGTACCCAAAGCATGTACATGAAGCATATCCTATCTAGTACTCCTTAATTAATAATTTTTGTGGTGTTTTTCTTTCAATGAGTTATAAGGTTTCACAACATATATAGCTCGGTACAAGTGGAACTTAAAGTTTGTAAACTGTGAAAAGAGACTTGGACAATTAAGCAGAGAGGCCCCCGCGTCGTCCGCTTGGGCGACACGGGCGGCGACTAGGGTTACCCCCGCGCCGACACCCCCTTCCCCCCCTCCTCTCCCTCGCCGCCGCCTGAGGAGGTCGACGGGCTAACCCGCGCGGACGCCGGTGACGGTGGCGGCGAGGATCTCGCCGTTCCGCTTCTCTCGCGGTTGGCCTCTGGCGCTTGGGCGGCGGCCCTGGGTGGTGAGCGGCGGCGCCTAGGCGGCAGGCGTCGGCTGCTGGTGTGGTGTCCGGCGTTCTCGGCTGCGCGGGTGGCGAGGCGTCGGCGGGCGATGGTCGTGGCGTAAGACCCTCTTCAGTCCGGCTCCAGATCTGAAGGTACGGCCACTCTTCCCCCCTCTAGCTCACTCCTCCCCGTCCGGTGTGCGTCGCGGTGGCCTTGGTCGCCGCCGTCCTTGTCGGCGGGGAGCTGGTGGCGCAGGTGAGATCCGGGGGAAACCCCTGGCCGGCTGGTCCGGCCTCGGCGGCGGCGACGCCCAAGGGCGCCGTTTTCCTCCTTGGAGGCGCAGCCGTGGACCCTCCCTCCCCACCCCCCCTAACCAGCTCCCGAGTGAAAGCTCAAAATCAGCCAGATTGGTCAGCGTCGTCGCTGTGCGCGTCGTTCTCTCCTTGGAGACGCTGACTGGGGAGCTTGGGTCCTGGGTGTGTGGTGCTGGACGGTGGTGGTGGGCGGTGCTTTGGCAATGGCGACGGCGACGAGCGTTCCCTTGCAGGTCCAGCGTCCCTCGGGTGGTGTGCTGCACGGCTTCCATCCTCCTGCCCCAGCGGGTCGACGCCCTCGATCCTGGGCGGAAGGGGATAGGGTTCCCCTTCCTGGTGGCAGTGGCATGTGGCCCGTTGCTCGCGGCCATGTGCTCGTGGTGCTCGTCGCCTGGCATGTCTCGGTGCTGTTTCCTCATGTTCGACCCCCCCGGTGGCATTCCCTCTCCGTTCGGGTGCTCAAGGGCAGCGGCGGTGTAGCCGGCGTGCTTCCTGCTGCGTGCTTGTCGACGGTGCCCTACGTGTGGTCTCGACGCGGTTCCTTCCCAGCTCTAGGGTGAGCGCCTCTTCTCGCCGACGGTGCGGCGTCCTTCGAACCAGGACGAGAGGGAAGGGCCCTCTTCGGCATTAGAGAAGGAAGGAGTCATCTCTTCCCCTCCCGTTGGTGCTCTCCTCGACCTTCTTGCAGCAATGTGCTGCTTCGTCTACCTCTGCTTAGTTGTCCTAGCTCCGTTTGTAGTGGGTAGCACACTCTCAAGCTGTGCGTGCTTTGCTCTTTATTTTTTGGCTTGTTGGAGTGTGTTGCATTGTTTGCTGCTCTGCCAGCCCTTGTATCGTTCGGGCTCGTGCGAGCCTCGTATGTAAAATGTTTGTAAACTGTTTTTTTAGTAAGATCAGAGCCGGTGTTCAGATGCCTTATTAATACATGCATAAGAATACAACATAATTATATGAGGATAAGTGAAAATTTCACAACGTTAGAATGGTACATAAAAAATTCATTTTTCACTCAAAAATGAACTTGTTTTGGTAGATGTTCAATGATTTCAGTACGCTAACAAGTCATATGCGTGCTTATTCCGGTCATTTCATATGATCAACTATCTTATAGATTTAGTGTTCCTCTACTTGACTCTAAGTTTTTTTTATGGTTAGTACGTGTTTCATTTATAGAATAAAGATCAAGTTACAATTAAGTCATGAAAATACTGACTTGACATAATTAAAAAGATAGAAGAGCCTTATAATTTGCAAAAAGAATCTCAACCAAGAAAAAAATTAATATCCCAACAGTCCGTCGCTTTGGCCAGAGCCATGACGTCCAGCGCTGAAAAAAACTACACCACAGAGGTTCTAACCCAAAATATACACACGAACGCGAGTTTTGGCAACCCCACCGCCTTCGACGACAAGGAAGTCGTCAGCTAGAGGCCGACAACGTAGCGTAGTGCCCTAGGAGAAGATCGCTTTTTTTATGTCTTGATGGCTTGCGGAGGAAAACTCTCGATGACGCTTATTGTATTGGCGGATGTTCAATGCATGCGTTTCATCACACAAATGCGGTGAGATGGAGCTCGGGATCGATGTAGCCCGTTTTAAAATTTTAAAAAATTAAAGCTTCAAAAAAATTCAAGAAAAATATCAGGGTGTAGTCGATGATTTATTTTACCCCTGTGCAAATTTCCAACGTGAGCATCCATATTCTGGCCTAAGAAAAAATAACAAATATGGAGATCGGGGGGCATGAATGGTGTAGAATTTGAATCTTCTAAAATTTACTTGTTTTATCTTTTTTGCTGAGACCAAAATACGAGGTAATTTACATTAAATTTTTGCACTACATAAAGTTACTTTTTTTTCGGAATTTTTTGGGTGTTAAGAATCTAGCTTTACAAAATTTCAAAAAAAATGTCCTCCATGTAGCCTGGGCCCCATTCGGAATTTTCGTTCACAAAACATACTATTTTAAGCAAAAATATATACGCACATGCTTCTATATTATACTTAACCTATATGAAATCGTTTGCCACGAGGCACCTTCGTTAGCTGCTGACGGTTGAAAATTGTGTGTCGCCATGCTTGAATTCACGATCACGTACACGCCAGCTTAACCCTGCTATACTAAATGCAAATAGTTGTATGAACCGACCTATTGTCACGTTCCACGTCATCAAAATACGATGGTCAAACTTAGCAAGGATTGTATGTAGATATATAGAGCAAATTTAGATGCACTTCACTCCAGTTACGACACGTATAATTGGATTGTTTTGAAATGTTAATCTTTTCATTTCTCCCAATGTCATCTCGTTACCGGCCGTAGGCAGACATGCATTTTTTTTTACACACCAAGCGGAATATAAAACAGAATATTGGACTACATAAGTGGGCGGTGGTGGCAGAAAAACTCCAATATTGTACGGTCATATTTTCTTTTGAAAGGGGAATAAAACCGGCCCGGACTCTTTGTACGGGTATGTCATACACTACTGCACACACGTTCTTGACAGTCTGGACAGAACTTCGCAATTCCCGATCATTTGTGACATAAAACTACACAAATATGAGCTGTCGACACATCTGCATTATTCCCTTCTTCAAGATATTTGAAATGTATTTATACCGCCAGAGTGAATAGCGTGTTTTCGATCTCTTTCTCATTGAAGTATTTTGTATTATATATCGCTGACATCTATGGTGTGGATGCTTACTTGGTTAGGTATTAGGTCTGGTGTGAGTATCATTTGTCTAAAGAAGCAATGTCCTGCGGAGGGGAGAGTATGTCGAATATTATTGGTGTTCTCAAGTTCCATCTCCGGGTGTTGAAGCTCAGGCACATATGGCTCCACCGGCGATCTTGCGAATTTTCCATGTCCCCACCTCTATATTTCCGAAGTTAGGATCGTCTCCTGGCTCTTCTCAGCGCTAGCTTCTTTAGAAAGGTGATCTTTCAAGATCGTGGTAGCCGGCGTCTTCTAGTTTACATCGACAACTTCTCATCCACTGGTTCTCCAAGTTAATGTGTTTTTTTCAACATTGTTCCCGGTACATCGGAGGCCAAGAGATGACAACGAAGTTTGTTCATGGCGCGCCACCGAGGGATGCAGAAAGCAAATGATGTTGTATAATTTCATACTATTATTCTACGAATGTTCTTATAAGGACTGTTCTCAGTTAATATCTAGCCTTGGGCCATTTCGCCATAAAAAGTGCGAGCGCTAAGGCGTGACTGCGTGAGTAATCTTTCATTCTGTTTCACATGGTTTATTATTAATATCCGCAAACTTACTCGAGATGTCTGTTCTTGCAACCTAGGAGTTAGACTTTCGGAAATTGGAGAAGAGGTACCTCAGCGGCATTACTGTATGGGGTAACATCGATCATGGCTACACAATCAACCTCTCCCGATCTTGAAGAACAACCAAAGGTAAGATCGTTCAGTGTATGGGATACGAAAGTCCTCAGTACCATTTAACCAAGCCGTCCTAGGAGCGTACTAGCTAGAACATTAAAACAAGTGTGATAATGGCAGAGCTCTCAGAAGGGATTTAATAAAAAGCAGCGTACAAATGACGGTGTTCAATTTTGGCGTCCTTGAGTCATGCCAATCGATAGATTCTATGCGTGCAAGCCATTTGGTGTCATTATATGGCAGAGTCATGCTAGTATCGTTGTAGTACTAGATAGAATGTTGTGGATAGGTAGGGGAGTAGAGGTAGACAACGCACCTACAGTGCCCCTGCAGGACGGATTTTTCTTTGTGGTACCGTCACTACTGGAAAATCGATTATCGCCGAGTCACACCGGTTTTGCCGAGTGCCAACTCACGGGCCACTCGACACACCGCTCTGTACGCCGACACCTGTCCAACAAACACTCGGCAACAAAGAACACTCGGCGAACAGTGCGTATGCCGAGTATGCCCTGCACACGACACTCGGCGTAGAGGAAACACTCGGCGTAGCACGTTTGTGCCGAGTGTCCCGTGCAGGACATATTCGGCGTACAAATATACGACGGCGAATCAGAAGAAAACACTCGGCAAAAACACCACACTCGGCACACACCCTTGACACGTGGCGAACCGTGCGTTTCGACCGTGATGGAAAGGTGGCGTGGGTTCGCCGAGTGTTTTCGTAACGGGGACTCGGCATACTGAGAATCTTTGCCGAGTGCCGTCGTGCACCACTCGGCAAACTCGGCTCTGAAAATTTCGTGGCTTCGCGCCAACTCTTCCCGCGTAGTTTTTCGAATCTTTGCCGAGTGTCAGGGTGGGTACTCGGCATAAAATTGTTCCCTCGAAAGTTTTTCCCTTCGCGCCAACTCCTCCCGCGCAGTTTATAGCTTTGCCGAGTGTCCCGTGATATGACACTCGGCAAAGAAGTGAAACAAGCACACAATCCGTGTGCCTACCTTTGATCCACCGGCTCACAATCGCTTGAAAGATCCAACGGCTCAGAAGAGTTCGAAGAAAACACACAATCCGTGTGCTTCTTCTCACTATATAAAGGATTTGCTGCAGCTGAAAGTCAGTGGTTTTGTACCCGAGCATTGCAGTAGTAAATTTACACATGAATTATAACAAAGTAAGAATCCGTAGATATAGACATGAGTGGTATGATTATTATTTTTTGAATAAAAGAACTTTTTACTACAGTTAGGCTTAATGTCGCAGTAATATGCTTGTTTTGCTTCCTAGCAAGCACTCTAGCTATATGTAGCGTTATAATTTTAAGCACCTCATAAGTTACATTCCAAGTTATTTCATCTTGAAGAAAAAGTGCGGCTTACAGTGCTCTCAATGAAAAAGCAGAAATAGAAGAATAGAACTGCGAAGTTACTGATCTCAAAGAAGTTCTAACTCGGTATTTTCATTCAAAGAGGTCCCATTCATTGGTCTTTGAGTGGCCTGTAATCTTGGTTTAGTGCATTTGTGGTGTAGCCGTGAAATGATGTGATCACAATTGTAAATAACTTGTGGGTCAGATACCCTTGTGTGGATTTGGTAGAATAGTAGGTTAGAAAATAGAGCAAGGAATGTGCTTGTACTGATTTTTCTTTTAACTGTACTTATTGACTTGTTGTCCCCTGCAGACCACCCCTTCTCAGTTAATCCATTATTTGTTGTGTATCCTACAATGTATTTAAGATATTTTATTGTGGATACATATTTCTCTTACTCACTTAATCAAGTTTATTACATGGAAAACCAACGTTGTCCATTTTTTTCTCATCAATCAATATATATACACTCATCTGTTAATACCTTCTAGTACAAGATAATCCATTCTGGAAGAGATATATTTTTCCTAATGAGTGTAGACGGACATGATGATGTATCCATCATTAGTACGAGTTGGCTACATAACAGCCATGATAATCTACTAATGGGTAAAGACTGAATTTGCCATATGGTATACGATAATCCATTGTGGAAGAGTTATATTTTTTATTACTTCCCAATCGCATATATCGAGATGTCTGTCAGTTATATGAATTCTGCACAAGCTGAGTAAGAATCTAAATTATTATTAAATTTGAACACAAAAATTGGATTACCTACAGCTGTTAATGTGCAAAGAGTAGGTCCTGTTTGAGCTGAAAATTGCACCTCCAGTTCCCTACTCTCTGTTTTGTATAGTAGTTTAGTTCTGCATTTTATTCAAACATATGGACTGTGATTTGAATCATGGGCTGCCACTAGCCTCTGCTATTGGATCATATTTTCCATATCCTTTTATTGCATTTCATACCTGTACTATTTGGGCAAGCGAAAACATCAGCTTTAATAAACTGCACTTAACTAGTTTTGATCCGTTCATGTCGTAGTGATTGTGTTCATTCATACAGGTTTCACCAAGACATCTTAACATTCAGCACTGCAATCAATTAGCTACAAAAACTGTAATTCTCACAAAAAAAAAGCTACAAAAACTGATAGTCCTAATAGACACAATGAAAGGCAATATGACAAGAAATAAACCCACTGAGCAGAAACTACTCTATTGTTATCCATGCATGATAATTTTAAACTGTTTCAAAAATTCTAATACATTACGGAACTCCTAAATACCCTGTTTCACTCTGTACTAAATCCATGTCAATTAATCTGAAATGGAGATGCAATAAACAGAGGGGGCGGAGGGAGTATGTAGTTGTACATATAAGCAGCAAGGATGAAGCAACTAACCAGTACATGGAATGGAAGGATCGACGACATTACCTTCTAGCTTGTTCCTTGCCTTGTTCTCAAGAGGAAATGCAATGGACGCCGGAGTCGGAGATTTGGGGATCAATTTGAGGGATGCCAATGGGTTGTGGAGGGTAGTTAGTAGCCGGAGGTGGGCACGGGAGCTTTCTTGCCAGGAAAGCAATCAATCGGGTACTACATACTCAGTCCCCGGTCCCCGAGGCCGTACTCCCCCATGGATGGGCAGAGAGGTCAAGACCTCTGAGATTCCCACTAGGGCAACCCAGCGCTAGCTCTTTGCCTCACACATGTCCCAATCACACAGTTACGAGAGTGAAATGCATGTACAGTCCGTGAACTTGTTGGCTATGTTTAAAACCGTCCTCAAACTCAGAAAATGAATCATTATAGTCCCTAATCCTGCTCTATATGTCCTCATACGGTGTACCCAAAGCATGTACATGAAGCATATCCTATCTAGTACTCCTTAATTAATAATTTTTGTGGTGTTTTTCTTTCAATGAGTTATAAGGTTTCACAACATATATAGCTCGGTACAAGTGGAACTTAAAGTTTGTAAACTGTGAAAAGAGACTTGGACAATTAAGCAGAGAGGCCCCCGCGTCGTCCGCTTGGGCGACACGGGCGGCGACTAGGGTTACCCCCGCGCCGACACCCCCTTCCCCCCCTCCTCTCCCTCGCCGCCGCCTGAGGAGGTCGACGGGCTAACCCGCGCGGACGCCGGTGACGGTGGCGGCGAGGATCTCGCCGTTCCGCTTCTCTCGCGGTTGGCCTCTGGCGCTTGGGCGGCGGCCCTGGGTGGTGAGCGGCGGCGCCTAGGCGGCAGGCGTCGGCTGCTGGTGTGGTGTCCGGCGTTCTCGGCTGCGCGGGTGGCGAGGCGTCGGCGGGCGATGGTCGTGGCGTAAGACCCTCTTCAGTCCGGCTCCAGATCTGAAGGTACGGCCACTCTTCCCCCCTCTAGCTCACTCCTCCCCGTCCGGTGTGCGTCGCGGTGGCCTTGGTCGCCGCCGTCCTTGTCGGCGGGGAGCTGGTGGCGCAGGTGAGATCCGGGGGAAACCCCTGGCCGGCTGGTCCGGCCTCGGCGGCGGCGACGCCCAAGGGCGCCGTTTTCCTCCTTGGAGGCGCAGCCGTGGACCCTCCCTCCCACCCCCCTAACCAGCTCCCGAGTGAAAGCTCAAAATCAGCCAGATTGGTCAGCGTCGTCGCTGTGCGCGTCGTTCTCTCCTTGGAGACGCTGACTGGGGAGCTTGGGTCCTGGGTGTGTGGTGCTGGACGGTGGTGGTGGGCGGTGCTTTGGCAATGGCGACGGCGACGAGCGTTCCCTTGCAGGTCCAGCGTCCCTCGGGTGGTGTGCTGCACGGCTTCCATCCTCCTGCCCCAGCGGGTCGACGCCCTCGATCCTGGGCGGAAGGGGATAGGGTTCCCCTTCCTGGTGGCAGTGGCATGTGGCCCGTTGCTCGCGGCCATGTGCTCGTGGTGCTCGTCGCCTGGCATGTCTCGGTGCTGTTTCCTCATGTTCGACCCCCCCCCGGTGGCATTCCCTCTCCGTTCGGGTGCTCAAGGGCAGCGGCGGTGTAGCCGGCGTGCTTCCTGCTGCGTGCTTGTCGACGGTGCCCTACGTGTGGTCTCGACGCGGTTCCTTCCCAGCTCTAGGGTGAGCGCCTCTTCTCGCCGACGGTGCGGCGTCCTTCGAACCAGGACGAGAGGGAAGGGCCCTCTTCGGCATTAGAGAAGGAAGGAGTCATCTCTTCCCCTCCCGTTGGTGCTCTCCTCGACCTTCTTGCAGCAATGTGCTGCTTCGTCTACCTCTGCTTAGTTGTCCTAGCTCCGTTTGTAGTGGGTAGCACACTCTCAAGCTGTGCGTGCTTTGCTCTTTATTTTTTGGCTTGTTGGAGTGTGTTGCATTGTTTGCTGCTCTGCCAGCCCTTGTATCGTTCGGGCTCGTGCGAGCCTCGTATGTAAAATGTTTGTAAACTGTTTTTTTAGTAAGATCAGAGCCGGTGTTCAGATGCCTTATTAATACATGCATAAGAATACAACATAATTATATGAGGATAAGTGAAAATTTTCACAACGTTAGAATGGTACATAAAAAATTCATTTTTCACTCCAAAAATGAACTTGTTTTGGTAGATGTTCAATGATTTCAGTATCGCTAACAAAGTCATATGCGTGCTTATTTCCGGTCATTTCATATGATCAACTATCTTATAGATTTAGTGTTCCTCTACTTGACTCTAAGTTTTTTTTATGGTTAGTACGTGTTTCATTTATAGAATAAAGATCAAGTTACAATTAAGTCATGAAAATACTGACTTGACATAATTAAAAAGATAGAAGAGCCTTATAATTTGCAAAAAGAATCTCAACCAAGAAAAAAATTAATATCCCAACAGTCCGTCGCTTTGGCCAGAGCCATGACGTCCAGCGGCTGAAAAAAACTACACCACAGAGGTTCTAACCCAAAATATACACACGAACGCGAGTTTTGGCAACCCCACCGCCTTCGACGACAAGGAAGTCGTCAGCTAGAGGCCGACAACGTAGCGTAGTGCCCTAGGAGAAGATCGCTTTTTTTATGTCTTGATGGCTTGCGGAGGAAAACTCTCGATGACGCTTATTGTATTGGCGGATGTTCAATGCATGCGTTTCATCACACAAATGCGGTGAGATGGAGCTCGGGATCGATGTAGCCCGTTTTAAAATTTTAAAAAATTAAAGCTTCAAAAAAATTCAAGAAAAATATCAGGGTGTAGTCGATGATTTATTTTACCCCTGTGCAAATTTCCAACGTGAGCATCCATATTCTGGCCTAAGAAAAAATAACAAATATGGAGATCGGGGGGCATGAATGGTGTAGAATTTGAATCTTCTAAAATTTACTTGTTTTATCTTTTTTGCTGAGACCAAAATACGAGGTAATTTACATTAAATTTTTGCACTACATAAAGTTACTTTTTTTTCGGAATTTTTTGGGTGTTAAGAATCTAGCTTTACAAAATTTCAAAAAAAATGTCCTCCATGTAGCCTGGGCCCCATTCGGAATTTTCGTTCACAAAACATACTATTTTAAGCAAAAATATATACGCACATGCTTCTATATTATACTTAACCTATATGAAATCGTTTGCCACGAGGCACCTTCGTTAGCTGCTGACGGTTGAAAATTGTGTGTCGCCATGCTTGAATTCACGATCACGTACACGCCAGCTTAACCCTGCTATACTAAATGCAAATAGTTGTATGAACCGACCTATTGTCACGTTCCACGTCATCAAAATACGATGGTCAAACTTAGCAAGGATTGTATGTAGATATATAGAGCAAATTTAGATGCACTTCACTCCAGTTACGACACGTATAATTGGATTGTTTTGAAATGTTAATCTTTTCATTTCTCCCAATGTCATCTCGTTACCGGCCGTAGGCAGACATGCATTTTTTTTTACACACCAAGCGGAATATAAAACAGAATATTGGACTACATAAGTGGGCGGTGGTGGCAGAAAAACTCCAATATTGTACGGTCATATTTTCTTTTGAAAGGGGAATAAAACCGGCCCGGACTCTTTGTACGGGTATGTCATACACTACTGCACACACGTTCTTGACAGTCTGGACAGAACTTCGCAATTCCCGATCATTTGTGACATAAAACTACACAAATATGAGCTGTCGACACATCTGCATTATTCCCTTCTTCAAGATATTTGAAATGTATTTATACCGCCAGAGTGAATAGCGTGTTTTCGATCTCTTTCTCATTGAAGTATTTTGTATTATATATCGCTGACATCTATGGTGTGGATGCTTACTTGGTTAGGTATTAGGTCTGGTGTGAGTATCATTTGTCTAAAGAAGCAATGTCCTGCGGAGGGGAGAGTATGTCGAATATTATTGGTGTTCTCAAGTTCCATCTCCGGGTGTTGAAGCTCAGGCACATATGGCTCCACCGGCGATCTTGCGAATTTTCCATGTCCCCACCTCTATATTTCCGAAGTTAGGATCGTCTCCTGGCTCTTCTCAGCGCTAGCTTCTTTAGAAAGGTGATCTTTCAAGATCGTGGTAGCCGGCGTCTTCTAGTTTACATCGACAACTTCTCATCCACTGGTTCTCCAAGTTAATGTGTTTTTTTCAACATTGTTCCCGGTACATCGGAGGCCAAGAGATGACAACGAAGTTTGTTCATGGCGCGCCACCGAGGGATGCAGAAAGCAAATGATGTTGTATAATTTCATACTATTATTCTACGAATGTTCTTATAAGGACTGTTCTCAGTTAATATCTAGCCTTGGGCCATTTCGCCATAAAAAGTGCGAGCGCTAAGGCGTGACTGCGTGAGTAATCTTTCATTCTGTTTCACATGGTTTATTATTAATATCCGCAAACTTACTCGAGATGTCTGTTCTTGCAACCTAGGAGTTAGACTTTCGGAAATTGGAGAAGAGGTACCTCAGCGGCATTACTGTATGGGGTAACATCGATCATGGCTACACAATCAACCTCTCCCGATCTTGAAGAACAACCAAAGGTAAGATCGTTCAGTGTATGGGATACGAAAGTCCTCAGTACCATTTAACCAAGCCGTCCTAGGAGCGTACTAGCTAGAACATTAAAACAAGTGTGATAATGGCAGAGCTCTCAGAAGGGATTTAATAAAAAGCAGCGTACAAATGACGGTGTTCAATTTTGGCGTCCTTGAGTCATGCCAATCGATAGATTCTATGCGTGCAAGCCATTTGGTGTCATTATATGGCAGAGTCATGCTAGTATCGTTGTAGTACTAGATAGAATGTTGTGGATAGGTAGGGGAGTAGAGGTAGACAACGCACCTACAGTGCCCCTGCAGGACGGATTTTTCTTTGTGGTACCGTCACTACTGGAAGATCGATTATCGCCGAGTCACACCGGTTTTGCCGAGTGCCAACTCACGGGCCACTCGACACACCGCTCTGTACGCCGACACCTGTCCAACAAACACTCGGCAACAAAGAACACTCGGCGAACAGTGCGTATGCCGAGTATGCCCTGCACACGACACTCGGCGTAGAGGAAACACTCGGCGTAGCACGTTTGTGCCGAGTGTCCCGTGCAGGACATATTCGGCGTACAAATATACGACGGCGAATCAGAAGAAAACACTCGGCAAAAACACCACACTCGGCACACACCCTTGACACGTGGCGAACCGTGCGTTTCGACCGTGATGGAAAGGTGGCGTGGGTTCGCCGAGTGTTTTCGTAACGGGGACTCGGCATACTGAGAATCTTTGCCGAGTGCCGTCGTGCACCACTCGGCAAACTCGGCTCTGAAAATTTCGTGGCTTCGCGCCAACTCTTCCCGCGTAGTTTTTCGAATCTTTGCCGAGTGTCAGGGTGGGTACTCGGCATAAAATTGTTCCCTCGAAAGTTTTTCCCTTCGCGCCAACTCCTCCCGCGCAGTTTATAGCTTTGCCGAGTGTCCCGTGATATGACACTCGGCAAAGAAGTGAAACAAGCACACAATCCGTGTGCCTACCTTTGATCCACCGGCTCACAATCGCTTGAAAGATCCAACGGCTCAGAAGAGTTCGAAGAAAACACACAATCCGTGTGCTTCTTCTCACTATATAAAGGATTTGCTGCAGCTGAAAGTCAGTGGTTTTGTACCCGAGCATTGCAGTAGTAAATTTACACATGAATTATAACAAAGTAAGAATCCGTAGATATAGACATGAGTGGTATGATTATTATTTTTTGAATAAAAGAACTTTTTACTACAGTTAGGCTTAATGTCGCAGTAATATGCTTGTTTTGCTTCCTAGCAAGCACTCTAGCTATATGTAGCGTTATAATTTTAAGCACCTCATAAGTTACATTCCAAGTTATTTCATCTTGAAGAAAAAGTGCGGCTTACAGTGCTCTCAATGAAAAAGCAGAAATAGAAGAATAGAACTGCGAAGTTACTGATCTCAAAGAAGTTCTAACTCGGTATTTTCATTCAAAGAGGTCCCATTCATTGGTCTTTGAGTGGCCTGTAATCTTGGTTTAGTGCATTTGTGGTGTAGCCGTGAAATGATGTGATCACAATTGTAAATAACTTGTGGGTCAGATACCCTTGTGTGGATTTGGTAGAATAGTAGGTTAGAAAATAGAGCAAGGAATGTGCTTGTACTGATTTTTCTTTTAACTGTACTTATTGACTTGTTGTCCCCTGCAGACCACCCCTTCTCAGTTAATCCATTATTTGTTGTGTATCCTACAATGTATTTAAGATATTTTATTGTGGATACATATTTCTCTTACTCACTTAATCAAGTTTATTACATGGAAAACCAACGTTGTCCATTTTTTTCTCATCAATCAATATATATACACTCATCTGTTAATACCTTCTAGTACAAGATAATCCATTCTGGAAGAGATATATTTTTCCTAATGAGTGTAGACGGACATGATGATGTATCCATCATTAGTACGAGTTGGCTACATAACAGCCATGATAATCTACTAATGGGTAAAGACTGAATTTGCCATATGGTATACGATAATCCATTGTGGAAGAGTTATATTTTTTATTACTTCCCAATCGCATATATCGAGATGTCTGTCAGTTATATGAATTCTGCACAAGCTGAGTAAGAATCTAAATTATTATTAAATTTGAACACAAAAATTGGATTACCTACAGCTGTTAATGTGCAAAGAGTAGGTCCTGTTTGAGCTGAAAATTGCACCTCCAGTTCCCTACTCTCTGTTTTGTATAGTAGTTTAGTTCTGCATTTTATTCAAACATATGGACTGTGATTTGAATCATGGGCTGCCACTAGCCTCTGCTATTGGATCATATTTTCCATATCCTTTTATTGCATTTCATACCTGTACTATTTGGGCAAGCGAAAACATCAGCTTTAATAAACTGCACTTAACTAGTTTTGATCCGTTCATGTCGTAGTGATTGTGTTCATTCATACAGGTTTCACCAAGACATCTTAACATTCAGCACTGCAATCAATTAGCTACAAAAACTGTAATTCTCACAAAAAAAAAGCTACAAAAACTGATAGTCCTAATAGACACAATGAAAGGCAATATGACAAGAAATAAACCCACTGAGCAGAAACTACTCTATTGTTATCCATGCATGATAATTTTAAACTGTTATACGTGATTAAGTACACAATATCGTAGTACTGATGGTACAATTTTAAACTACCAAATCTTGCTTCAACAACAGATATATTTCTATTTAAAATACAAAATATAAAGAAATGAGTACATGAAGATATTATTGCTGCAATGCACTGAATGTTTTGGTAACTTTGGTAGTACTGATGGTAACAATTGCTGGCTGCATCGGCCATTGTTCGGCCATGCATATCTAGCTAGCCTGCCTCCGTCCGCCGTTGCTGGCCGATGCGCCTCTCGCCGGATATGGTAGTCCGGCAATGGCGCGGCCCGCGGCGGCCTTCATACTCCGCAACCACCAAGCCACGCATGGCGACTATCGCGTCGATGTGGTCAATCATGTAAATAGCAGCCCTCTGTAGTCATGGCGCGCAATCATGTAAATAGCTGAGATGTTACTTGATCGACTGTTCAATGAGTGGGTAGTATTATGTGGGTATTTTTATATCGTTTGCATGTCTTAGCTTTGGAATTTTTCAGCTCATTAGCCATGACTAAATTAGTAGTATATATGTTGTTTATTAACACTACATCTTCCCTTTTGTAGGACATGGATCGAGGTTGAGGCCAGGAGCGTCGGGGCAGGTGGGGATTTGCTGAGGAGGGTCGTCGCAGGCCGGCAGCGTCTGCGATCATCTTCGTCGACAGCCGGCCACGCTTTGAGGGTAAAACCCTCCCCCTCGGTCGATCTTTAGATTTTCTTTATAGTTGTTTTTTGCAGATCACCAAACTAGTCGCGTTACCCTAGGCGTCTCCCGTTTGGAAGAGTTGTAGTTATAAAAATAGAACTCTTTGTATATATTTATATACAAAGATCTATATTTTTATAACCGCGACTGTTTCGAATTGTCCACGTTTTTGGACAGCTCGTGGATGTGTAGCTGTGTTTGTTTTCCATGTTCTACTCCTATCCGAGACAGATTTCGGTGGCGCCTCTCTGTTGTTCTCCGAGTACACATTCTCTCGACCCCCGTGGTCGAGACGTGTATTAGGAGAACAGCGGGGAGGTGCTGCCGAAATTTGTCTCGGATAGGAGTAGACATGGAAAACAAACACAAGCTACACATCCACGGGTGGGATTAGGACCTATCTTTACCTAGTAGGCATGTAGGATTGCATTCAAAGCGTAAAACTTGCAGTATGTTGTAGATAATTTAAACAAACTTGTTAAATTTTAAACACATGTTAATATGTCTGAGCATTCATCAGCGTGGAAATGGAGGAACACGAGTGGATGTACAGTGGCCGACCGAGTGTGAAGGATATGACAATGGATTGGGTTACAAAGACCAACCAGTTCTTGGATTTTGCATTTGCTAGAGTTGACGATTCGTCTGATGTATGGTGCCCCTGTAGTCGTTGTCGTAACATGACAGAGAAACCGAGGATAGTCATTTCTGATCACCTTGGGAAGTACGGGTTTATGCCAAACTATTACCGTTGGGTGTACGATGGCGAGTCTGCCGATCCCGTACGCCGGAGAAAGAAGAAGAAGACGGTGGCACCTAGCACTGAGGATGCATCGACCGATTTTGATACCGGTTTTGACAGGATGTTAGATGATTTCACTACTGCACATGCACCTGAAAATCCAACCGGTGAGGGAGATGCCCCCGAGTATGCGGAGGAGAGCACGAAAGAGTTCTATGACACATTGTTTGAGACACAAAAACCATTGCACGAGCATACACGAGTTTCTCAACTTGATGCCATCGGCCGGCTTATGGCGGTCAAAAGCCAGCACAATGTAAGCATAGCCGCCTTTGATGCATTTTTGACCGTTATTGCCACCCTCTTGCCGGCGGAACACCTTCTTCCAAAGAACATGTACGAGTCGAAAAAAAATCCTCGGTTCCCTTAAGATGCCGTATGAAAAGATAGATTGTTGTCCGAAGAGTTGCATGTTGTTCAGGAAAGAGCATGAGAAGACAAAGTACTGTGTCAAATGCGGGGCCTCTAGGTTTCTGGAGGTGGACTCCGGTAATGGTCAGAAGACGCAGCTAACGGTTGCCAAAAAGATCCTTCGATATCTTCCATTCATACCGCGGATCCAAAGGCTTTTTATGACCGAGGAATCTGCGAAACAGATGAGATGGCCGTCAGACGGGAAGAGGTACCCTCCTCATAAGATGATACATCCGTCTGATGGTGAAGCATGGAAGGACTTCGTTGGCAAACATAAGAAGAAAGCGGGTGACCCCAGAAGTGTAGCCGTTGCGTTATCAACCGATGGTTTCAACCCATATGGTATGACGTCTGCCTCATACAGCTGTTGGCCGATGTTTGTTATCCCGATGAACCTCCCCCCCCCCCCCCGGCGTGTGCATGCAACGGCAGAACATGTTCCTGTCGCTGATAATTCCAGGGCCTGAGTATCCAGGGAAGAATATGTCCGTGTTCATGGAGCCGCTGGTAGATGATCTCCTCATTGCTTGGAACACCGGGGTACGGACATACGACGCCGCAGAAAAGAAGCACTTTGATATGTATGTTTGGTACTTCACTTCCCTGCATGACCTTCCGGCTCGCACGATATTCTGCGGCTGGTGCACTCATGGGAAGTGGCCTTGTCCGGTGTGCTACCAGGCTGTGACTTTCCTTTGGCTCAAAAAGGGTGGAAAATACTCATGCTTTGACCAACATCGTCAGTTCCTTCGTCTTGGTCACAAATACCGGCGAAATAAAAAGAAATGGACGAAAGATGTAGCTGTCGATGCTCCACGACCAACTTTGATGACCGGTGTAGACGTGAAGGCTCAGCTAGAAAGTCTGGAGCTCAATGCCGAGGGGACTGGCTTTCTGGGATATGGAGAGTGGCACCAGTGGACTCACATCTCATGCCTGTGGAAGCTCCCTTACATGCAGGATCTTCTTCTTCCACATAACATTGATGTCATGCACACGGAAAAAAATATCGCCGAGGCCCTTTGGGCAACACTTATGGATCTTGAGAAGACGAAGGATAACGTTAAGGCAAGAGTCGATCAAGAGGAGCTATGTGACAGGAAACATTTAAACATGAAGCCTCCCACCAAAACCAAAAAAACCTGGACGAAGCCACCGGCCCCTTTCTGCCTGACTAGGGCCCAAAGGAAAGAAGTTCTCCAGTGGATCTTGGACTGTCTCTTCTTCCCTGATGGGTACGCAGCTAATATAATGAGGGGAGTGAATCTTGCAGGGCTTCGGATAACAGGGCTCAAGAGTCATGACTACCACGTATGGATTGAGCGGATCATGCCTGTCATGATTCGAGGATACGTTGATGAGGAAATTTGGCTAGTGCTAGCCAAGTTGAGTTTTTTCTTTCGCCAGCTTTGTGCCAAGGAATTAGACCGAGCTGTGGTTGCTAAGTTGGAGGAACAGGTTGCCGGCTTACTGGTGGACCTAGAGGCGATCTTTCCCCCCGGCTTCTTTAATCCGATGCAACACTTGCTCTTGCATCTCGCTGAAGAGGCACGATTGGGTGGCCCTGTGCAGTACCGCTGGATGTTTTCAACCGAGAGAGAGCAGAAGAAACTTAGAGAGAAAAGCACGAACAAATGTCGCATCGAAGCATCCATATGTGAGGCAACCCTCAACGAGGAGGTGGCAAACTTTACGACAAAGTACTATCATGAAAGTCTTCCCACTCGTCATAATCCAGTTTCTCGGTACAATAATGACCCCAACTCCGCGGATGCACCCGAGCTTAGCATACTTGCAGGGCTTGGTGGCAGATCAAGTGGCGCGAAGCAAGAGCAAGTAGACTCACATGAACAATGGACGGCTATTCTCTCGTGTGTCCTGAAGAACACGGCGGAAGTAAAGCCCTACATTGAGTAAGTGCTCAACACCTTCTTTTCACAAGCTTTCATTCCCATAGTTTGTGTCTAACTCCGATTTTTGTCATTCCGCACCTAGGTTATTTGAGAAAGAAACCTGGAAACATCATTCCCGAGAACCTACCTACGACGAGAAGACTACTATTTTTAAGAAGGGTGGCAAAGGAGGCGGTGGTTTCATTAGTTGGTTCGCCAAAAAAGTAACACTCTATCTTACATGGTTTCTAGTGAGACATATTTTACGCCGATCTTAGCTTTAAGTAACACTCCTATTGACCTTGTAGGCTTTAACCGACAAGGAAATGAGTCCCGAGTTGCGGCAACTTGCCCGCGGGTTCACCTACTCCCTCAAGACATTCACATCTTACGATGTGAATGGGTATCGCTTCCATACCCGTTCTTACGATGAGAAACGGCCGAACCGGAAGACAAATAATTTCGGGGTCTTCACGAATGCCGGTGGTGATTACTTCGGCATCGTCGAGGGAATTTATGAGCTCGATTTCCATTTCGGCAAGAAGAACCCGGTTGTATTCAAATGCCATTGGTTCGATCCAACTAGAGTGAGACGAAATCCTGAAATTGGATTGATCGAAATTGAACGAGCATCTGTCTATGGGGGAGATGATGTCTACATCATTGCACAACATGCCACCCAAGTATTCTATCTCCCCCACCCATGCAAAACTATGAAACGTCTCCAGGGGTGGGATGTGGTGATCACGGTGCCACCGTGTAATAGACCACCTCCTCCAAACGATGAAGATTACCACCAGCGCATAAACCCCATCACCTATGAGGGAGAGTTCTGTCAAGAGGACGCCGATGGGCTCACCGGCCGGTTCAGCATCGACTTGCCCACAATTGACGAAATGGTAGAAGACGACGGTGATGATGGCATGGGCGCCGAGAGTGAGCAAGACGACGATCCAGTTGTCCTTAACTCTAAGGACGTGGAACTACTTGAACGTCTCCACATACCCGATGTTGAGGAGCCGAGCGGTCCACCATCGAACTACATGGAAGAGTGGTGGTACACCCGTGATAGCGACGACGATGATGATCCCGGTCCAAGTTATGATCCCAAGGATGTAGACAATGGGTTCTGAACCATTTGTGTTCCAACTATGTAACCGTCAATGTATAATTAGCATTTAGTTTTCACTATTGGTGTGTCACTTCGAAACTTATAGCTTGTAATATTTTTCTATTCCGAACTTCTTATTGCTATTACATTACTTGCGCTTAAAATCCTGACGCTTGTCATGGTTCTTAGAGTCTCCAAGCACTTACGATTTTATGCTCAAAATCTCCTCCCATATGAGCTTGAAGAATCTGATCTTGTTCACATCCATGTGCTCCCAGTAGTAGTGCTCTTGCCACTCCCTACGCTGTTATTTTGGTCACCAAAATATCGGTGCAGGGAGTGGCAAGAGCACTACTTCTGGGAGCACATGGCCGTGAACAAGATCAGGTTCTTCAAGCTCATGGGAGGAGATTTTCAGCAGAAAATCGTGCACATGACAAATGTCAAGATTTATTTTTCTATTCCGAACTTCTTATTGCTATTACATTACTTGCGCTTAAAATCCTGACGTTTGTCATGGTTCTTAGAGTCTCCAAGCACTTACGATTTTGTGCTCAAAATCTCCTCCCATATGAGCTTGAAGAATCTGATCTTGTTCACATCCATGTGCTCCCAGTAGTAGTGCTCTTGACACTCCCTACGCTGTTATTTTGGTCACCAAAATATCGGTGCAGGAAGTGGCAAGAGCACTTCTTCTGGGAGCACATGGCCGTGAACAAGATCAGGTTCTTCAAGCTCATGGGAGGAGATTTTCAGCAGAAAATCATGCACATGACAAATGTCAGGATTTTAAGCAGCCCGTGGTTACGATGAGCGCTTCTGCTAGTTTATATTTAGACATTTAAGTACAGAAAAGGTGAAATTGTGACACTTTACTATTTTAATTGCGCTTTAATTTATTTTTGCATGTACATAATATGCTTTGTATGAATTACTCTTTGTTTATTTAACTTTTTAACATTTGTTATCACCTGTACTAATCGGGTTCCCACTTGTGTCATAACAGGTGAAACATGGCAGGTTCCAAGGCCCCCAAGGGGGTAAAGCGCACCGCCACCAAGAAGGCCCATGTGACGGGCTTGTACGCCAGATCTGAGGATGGCGCGCGCACACTGATAGGGCGACGACGGGTTGCGACGCCCGGCGCGGGCACGGAGGAGACCTCTAGCTAACGGAGAGCCCCGGCCCGTCGCCCAGGGGGGCGTGGTTCGCACCGGGCTGCTCGCTCACAGAGCCCCTTGCCCGAGGTTACTTCTTCTGAAGAGGAGGAGGAGCAGGAGGAGGAGGAGCAGGAGGAGGAGGAGGAGCACGAGCAGGAGGGGTCAGACACCGAGGACGGGTCTGACAGGGACGAGGAGGAGGAGCAGCAGCCCTCGGACCCGGAGTCCGAGGAGGACGAGGACTTGTTCGCACACCCGCTCCCCCAGCTAGGGAAAGTGTGGCCCGCGGACAAGAAACCTTTTCTGCGCGGGCCCACGCGGCTACCTGAGCCGCCATACCCCCACCGGCACCACTTGGTCAGACCGGACGGCGACACGTAAGTGATTGTTAATCATCGTTGCTACATTTTTGCTATATTAATTTTTCATCAAAACATAACTAACTAGCTTGTTTTTCTTTTGTGCACGTGCAGGTCCTTGGCGTATGTGGGGCCCAGGCCACCACGGCCCATGAGCGGCATCCTTGGGCTTCTTTGCAAGAAGCATTTCCCAGGCTTGGTCACCCTGGATGGCAAGGAGGAGCCAGCTGCTTCCTGGAAGCACTACGAGCAGGTGCCCGATGTGGCGGACAAGTGGGGCCGGGTGTACGACCACTTAGGCACCCGGGTGATTACAGATTTCTGGGTTAGTATATTTTCCAATGCTAAATGGTTTTAGGGCAATATCTTTCGTGAAATATATATATATCGTGCTAATGTATTCAATTTCTGCAATGGTTGTAGGACTACTTCACCTGCGTCGAGGGGGAAGAGGTAGGGCCACGGCTGTGCTGATCAAGATGGCCAAGAAGCTTATCCGTGACATGCACTACGAGGCGCGTGTGCTGTGCGTGGTTAAGTTCTACGCCAAATATTTGAACACCATGTTGTCCAAGAAGGACGCCCGACAGATTCACATGTCGGATGTCCAATACTTGAAGGTAAGGACATAGTCTTTAAGGTTATTCGTATATGGCCGCCGGGTGGTCTCACGTGGCTCTAATTTTTTCAAACAGGTGGTGCCTCAGTGGCTGGCCAACAAGCTGCCTTGCTATAAGGTGATGGTCGCGAAGTGGGTGAGCGACGGGTACAAGGCGGAACACGCCGCGTGCCGGGCCCGACGTCTTCTGCTAGGCGAGGGACACCGTCAGGGCGGCCTCACCCTCACCGGCATCGTCCAGAGAGAGGTAAATAACCGTTTCAATGCAATGTTCTTTGTAACTTTATAGGTTTTTGCTAATATAATTCTGCTTTCAAATGTAGGCCGAGAAGGGCAATGAGATCACTCGCATGCAGGCCTTCCGTAGGAACCGGACCCCCAAGGTGCTGAAACCTGATGTACCGGCTGATCAGCAGTGGATCAACTCGCAAACCGGCAAGAAGTGGGACAAGTACGTCGAGAAGATGAAGGAGAAGCACGGCCCTGACTGTGACCCCCTTCACGGCCCCCTATGATCCACAGGTTGCTATGGTTGCGGGAGAGGGTCGAAGGAACGGCAGATTTGCCTTCGCCAATGGCGCCTTCGATACCACAGGTACACCCACACTCTCCCAGATCCGTGCGAGGTCGGTCAGCTCATCGCCCTCTATCGAGCGCCGCCCACGGCCAGGACTAGATGCCATCGCCGCTATGCAGGTACAATCATTCTTCAGCACCCGTATATCTTGTTTCCGTTGCGCAATTGTTGACATTAAACATCCCGTAGGATGAAGTTGATGAAAACAAGCAGATCGCGATGGAGTCCCAAGAGAAGGTCCAAAGAATGGAGGCGCAGATGAGTAGCCAGCATGGATGGATGCAGGCAATGATGCAGGTATTATTTTCACCCCTTTTAGTTCCATTCATCATTATATGCGTGTAAACTCACCGGTCTATCTCTTTTCATCTTTGCAGATGGTCAGCGCTCTTCCACGGGATCCATCAGCTCCTCCTCTACCTCCTCTACCGCCGTTCAACCTCAACTTGGTAAGTTGGCTTGCAGCTTGTTAACTGATTCATTTTTCCAGCTTAGTCGACTAATATGGATCTTTATAGGGAAATGCTTCATCATCGGGAACCCAGAACGACATGGACCAGGACGGATCTCGAGCTGACAGTGACGAGTCGGCTCCGTAGACCTCGGTGCATAGTTGATTTGGATCTCGTCGTTCTTGTGGCTACTTATATGATGTTTAGACATTTGTGACTTGTCGACTATTGAACTACCTATATGATGCTTCTAGGATGATGTTTAAACACTCGTGACTTGTAATATATCCGTGTGGAGCTATTTGATGCATTTGTTGCTATTTGGTTGCAAATATGTTATGCATTTGTTGCTATTTGGTGCAATTATGGTTGTTTTGACTGTTCTGGTACTGTGCTCTATATAAATTGTGATTTGATTGCAGGAAAGAAGCAAATGCAGACAGTTTCTGCTAAAATTGTAACCTCTTTGCCGAGTGTGGCACTCGGCAAAGACCCAAATGGTCACTATGCCGAGTGTTGCACTCGGCAAAGAGGTTACCCAGACGACCAAATGGCACCTGGGAGCAAGTCTTTGCCGAGTGACCAACAAAACACTCGGCAAAGTTTGCTCCCAGGTGCCATTTGGTCGCCTGGGCAACCGCTTTGCCGAGTGCGACACTCGGCAAACTGCGGCTCGGCGTACACGGAGGGGACTATGCCGAGTGTCGCGGCACTCGGCATAGCCCCCACTCGGTGGTGCGCGTACGCTCGGCGAAGCGACACTCGGCACAGCAATACACTCGGCGTACACGGGAGGGGACTTTGCCAAGTGTCCGCGACACTCGGCTTACAGGCCACTCGGCTGTGCTCGATGTGCTCGGCGCAGTGGCACTCGGCAAAGAAGGCACTCGGCGAATAGGGCCTGCCTCTTTGCCGAGTGCCGTGACACTCGGCGTACAGGCCACGTGGCGCTACCATGGACGCCTGGGCCCAGGAACTTTGCCGAGTGTTACACTCGGCAAAGTGTCGAGCACCGTTCCGTTATAGACTGAGGAACGGAACCTGTTCCAGACAACTTTGCCGAGTGTGCCCAGAATATACTCGGGAAAGAGATTGCCGAGCGGCCCGCGGTTTGACACTCGGCAAAGGTCCGATTGCCGAGATGAACGACGCCGAGTAACTTGTGCCGAGTGTGGCACTCGGCAAAGTGTTCGACGAGTATTTTTTGGCCTTAGCCGAGTATTTATGATACACGGCAAAGTCTCGAATTCCAGTAGTGCGTTTGTAGGTGGGCAATAACATAACACACCTTCCTTGCCACATAATAGTTACCTCGCATTTTTTTAAGATAACGTGGCACTTTATTGATCCTAGCATATCATTACCGAGTTCATCCTGGATCGTATCTGGGATTACAATATATAACTGAAATATTACAAGGCCGAGTATTCAGTAGAAACTGTCTTTTAGTGAAAACCTACATACTTTCCTCATAGACCGTCGGATCGGGAATAAGCGGCAATGATCAAAGGTTGTTTGCGGTGCAAGGGTATGGGGGGTGGCCAAGGGGGAGGGAGAAAAACTGATGGGATTGTGTTTATGATATCCCAAGTCAAGCATAGTATTTGCCGCAATGATCCTCTCTAGGAAGGGCGATGATAGGCGTTGGTCACCCTAGCGGCCCCTTTTTTAGGTCCTTCTCCGCACACCGTTGGATCATTATCGTGCGTCCTAGAATTAGTGCAACGCAGTTTTACATTTTAGCCTCCAAACTTTCACAACAGTAATCTGTCCTATCTAAAAGAAGGATTGCGTTCCTTTAACCGTCCTCCAAGCCCATCTATCGTCAAGCCTCCCCGCATCCTGTCTTCAAAACGTTCAGCCCATCCTTCGCGTCAACGATTGTCCCGAAATTTTCCCCCGCATCACCGCGTGGCTCCAAAATAAAATCCCCGCTCACCCCACGGAGATCAAGTAGGTTACTGCCCCATCTCCGAGTGCCTCTCCATTTTCCCTGCAGCCGCCTCCTCCCGTCCGGCAGTCACGCGTTCCACGTACAACGTCGGCTCCTCTACGCTGCCCCATCTTGTCAAGCACCCTCACTGGTATTCCGTCCTCTCGTCATCCGAGATCTCCATTACCTTCTCCGTCCCTGACCTGTACGCGGTACGCCAGATCCCATCGCATCCGAGCCGCGAATGCCACGGTTGTAGATCGTGCGCAGCGGAAGACTTGCACGCCTCACTATTCTCCGGTTCTTGTCGATTCGTCTTGATGGCAGATTCGTAGCAACAGGTATACATCTGTCCTCATCAGAAAAAATCAGAATCGGGAGAGGGCACCACTGCACGAGCGGAGGCGGAAGCGCGAGGGGGACTCGGTTCCATGGGTGATGGCGTTGATGGCATTGGAGGAACAGAACGACCCTCGTCTCGCCCTTCGCAGAGGAGGACGTACCAGCAAGGGACACATGCACCTTTGCTCGCCTGGTGATCCTGGTACTAGCGGCACGTCCACGGGCCCCGCACGTACAAACACAAGAGCATGATTCATGTCCCTGCTTGCTCAAGGCCACCAGGCAGTAAGCATGACTCATGTCTCATTTTGGTCATAAAATTGTGGTCTTGAATTCTTTGTATGGCCAGTTATCAAGATGCAGATGGTACCAGGCATGAAATTAGTGCAGAAAAAAATATTTCTTGGCTGCCCTTAAGTATTTTTTTAATAAAGGGAAGTATATTAATATCTTGGAGATACAAATTACACCCGACCTCTCCAACAACGCAATGAATGCACAAAGCCGAAAGACAATAAAAAGAAGAAATAAAAAAGAAAAGTCCCGCTACAGAGTTACAGTCCTCGCGGTATCCGCACAACTACCACCTAAAATCTGATGTCCATCTCTTCGAAAACAACGTCTCCAAAAAGAACGGTGCCAGACACAACCAATTAAGGCCATACCTTTGGTTTTCACCTTGAAGATAATCCTCGCTCTGAAAACAACGGCTCTAAGAAGACCAGTGCCAGCCACAACCAATTAAGTCCAGACCTTGGGCTTTCGCCCTGAAAGGTTGGACTTTGGACTTCACGCATGTTGTCGCCCCCTCTTTCATACAACTGCCACGAATCTTGTAACTCCAAGCCAGTTCCCCATCGATGCAAAGACTCCGAACACCGTTGCTAGTCCTCCAATCTAACCTTCGATGACTGAGCATTGTGACCGAATTCCACCGATCCAGCAATCTCCTGGCGTCGCCCATGGGAGTTCGCCGGCGGAGCCTTTCGGGTCGACACCCCGGCTTGATCAAAGAGAACCCAAATCAGGATCTTCATCTTCGCGCGATGGGAAACCCAAGGACCACCTTCTTTATTCTGATGTCTCGCAGCCCCGACGCCGCAAAATGACTCCCGACAGGGAATTTGCGGGAGGGTTCCGCATCCGCCGCTACCAGGAGCCCTGCCGCTGACGGTCCCTAGCACCACCGCCCCCGCCGCCAAAGACAAAGGAGGCCGCGCTGCCCGGGAGCCAAGCCAATGGCGCGGCCGCCGCACCATGTGAGCCACCCCAGATCCCATCAGCGGCAAACATTGTGGGAGTGGAGCACAGGCAGACATGTCAGAAGATTATAATAGCTTTGAAGAAATCCCTCCCGTCAAAGTGAAAACTGATCGAAGCATCGCCTTAAATAATGAATATGCTAGAATGCTACGACAGAAAAAGTAAACAATAGCGACACTAGTTGGTGATAACGTATTAAACCTTCATGGTTCGTCTAATATTGCTAGACTACTGTGCAATAATGTATCAAACCTTCATACGATTTCTCCTTCATACATCTCGACTATGGCTCCTGATCAAGTGCCCGCATATCAAATGCACCGTCGGGCGTATGATGGGGAATCTGGAGGCTTTGTATGCGGTGGATGAGCTGGATCAGGGGCGTGTTTCTTTCTATCTCTCGTGACCCGTTGGATCAGTGGTTCTCGAGCGTCTGAATCCCACCAATCAAGAAGAATCACACGGATCGTGTGTTTCTTTCATGCTCTTGTGAGTCGTTCGATCATGGGTGTGTTTCTTTCTAGCTTTTGTGACTCGTTACAGCTGGGGCACTTGCGCTCCATGTTTATGCAGCTGTTGGTACAAGTCGCATGCCCATTTTTGCACCGATCCATCATCAATCAAGGCACTATGGTTAGTAGAGCAAATCGTGATAGTACCTACTACAACTGCAGAAAATAGTGGTAAAATAGTGAAAGCTTTAGATGCTTGTCGAGTAAACTTGTGACTCGAACGGGGCATAACAGATGTAGCATTCCAGATTATCCATATCATGTGTGAAAAAATTGCAGATCTCTTCCTCTTCATCTTATTGCTGTGGGTCACACTTGGATGTCGTTTTAAAAAATGTTACTAGTTTAAATAGTTAGAATAATTATTTTTTAAATAGAAAATGTATTTGAAATGTTTATGTAATTTTTAAACACTTTTCATATTGAGAGTTTCTCCAATTTAAAACCATTCATAAACTAGGTTTTTATAAATGTTTGAAAATTCTAAAATTGTTACTAGTTTAAATAGTTAGAATAATTATTTTTTAAAACAGAAAATGTATTTGAAATGTTTATGCAATTTTAAACACTTTTCATATTGAAAGTTTCTCCAAATTCAAAACCATTCATAACCTAGGTTTTTTTAAATGTTTGAAAATTCAAAAATTGTTACTCGCTCTGATCCTTAATAAGTGTCGGGAGATGATAATGAATTTGTATGCATGCATACTACTCCCTCCGACACTTATTTCGGATCGGGGGAGTACTAGTTTAAATAGTTAGAATAATTATTTTCTGAAATAGAAAATGTATTTGAAATATTTACGTAATTTTAAAGACTTTTCATGTTGAAAGTTTATCCAAATTCAAAACCATTTGAAATGTGGTAGTGAAAAAAATGGCGGGAGGAAAAAAAAATGAAATTTTGGATCTTTTACCCTGGTTCGTGGCACGAACCGGGGCAAAAGGGGGAGGTGCGTGGGAAAACGATGGATCACCTCCCCCCTTTTGCCCCGGCTCATGTTACCAACCGAGGTAAAATACCTCCACCTATATAACCCCGGGAGGTTGCTCCGCCCGGGGCAAACCCACATAATTCGCTAAGGCACTTGGCGCCGAAATCCAGAACGACGCTGTGAGGCTGCGCGATTTCGCTGACGGGGATCCTCGCCGCCGGTCCTCGCCTTCTCTACGCCCGCGCACATGCTCCTCTGCGCCCTAGCCCCTCCGCGCGCGACCGAGCTCGCCGCCGGCCATCGTCAGCCGTTCCCTCGTCGCCTCCTCGCCGCCGTGCCCTCGTCCTCGAGTTGAGATTGCGGCCGGCCGTTCCCCGAGCCTCCACACCTATACAATTTTTTTAGTTAATTTAATTACTTTGTTAGTTTAGCATTAGTATTAGAGTTAATATTAGTGTCATATTAGTATTAGTACGGTTAGTATTAGTGTTAGTAAAATTAGTATTAGTATTAGTATTAGGTAATATAAGTATGAATATTAGTGTTAGTATTAGTTTATTTAGCAATAGTATATATTTGAAACCCTAGTTGAACTAGTTACTTTAGGTTTTCATTTTTTTATTTTTGCAATCTTGGATGTTAACTAGGCATCATCATTAACTAGTTGAACTAGTTACTATTAGGTTGCAACTTATGATGTTATAATTTTTGTAGCCATGGCGAGAGCTCCCCTGCGACGAAGTGCGCGTGTTAGCGGTGGGCGCGCCGTCCCGGTCGAAGAAAACACAATCGTACCACGTGGTGGACGTCCACGTGGATCGCGTGCTGTGCGTGGACGTGGTGGTCGCGTAGCCATCAAGGAGGAGGAAGCGGCTCCATCTCGTGGACGTGGGCGTGGACGCGGAGCACGGTGGGTAGCACGTGTAGGGCATGGGCGCGACGTTGTTGCTGTGGTGGAGGAGGAGGATGACGGTTTCCGGCTACCGGATTTCTATGTCCACCTGTTCCACCCACTGCGGAACAAGCTTCGTCTGCTATACCAGATATCGGAGATCCTCCTCGAGGGCAACGGGCCTTTTAGGTTCCGCCTCAGTTGGAGGGCTGCCACAACGGGTCCGTTGAGGTGTTCCTGCAGCGACCTGGCGAGGACCTCTACTTGCGCCGTGGGTGGGGGCAGTTCCAGCGCATGCACAACCTGGATGTGGGCAACATGCTCACATTCAGGTACATCAACGACAACACGGCGGACGTGCCGGAGGTGAAGATATTTGACAGTACCCTAGTCCCCCCTTGCTGTCAGGATAGCTCGGAAGACAGCAGCTCCGATTCCGAGGTTGACGAGTCTAGCTCCAACGAGTCTGTCTCGGGCGAGTCTGCCTCCGACGCAGAGGTGTAGTATGTCGAGCAGTGTATCGCCCTCTGTGTCCATTCCCATGTTCTTTTATTAGCGATATCGTCAGACTATGTTTTCAGGTTTATGTCGTACTATGTTTATGTCATCGTGTCGAACAATATTTGTATTCGTGGCAGACTATGTTTACGTTATTTCTGGTTTTCATATGTGTTTATTTTCGACAATTTGTCATCTTTCTTACTATAAATGTTTATTATTTGAAAGATCATTGAAGTTTTAGTGCACTTGATGTAATGCACTTGAAAAAAATAGAATTTTCAATCTTGCCAATTGTTAAAGGAAAGTAGAATAAGCAGTGAGTAAGAAAAATGACAGGAAAAGAGGAAAAAAAATAAAACTAGAATAAGCAGAGAACCTTTGTCCCCGGTTGGTAAGGCCCACCAGGTCATTAGGGGGGCTTTAGCCCGGGTTTGGCAAACCCGGTTGGGTAAACGGTTCATAAGCCCCCCCCCCCCCTCCCCCCCCACACACACAACCGGGGCAATAGGACTGCAGTCCACTGGTGTGCTTTTGGGTTGATGCTCATCGAGTACCTAGTCGCGGGTTCAAGGGTGAAACCCCAAGGTCTGTCCTTAATTAGTTATGTCTCGCAATGGTCTTATTGAAGACATTGTTTTGTGAACCCGGACTTTCTTCATGGTGAAAACTCAAGATCTTTGATCAGGCGACAACAACGCTTGTGTCGTGTTTCCTTCTTGGAGGCGTCGTCTTTGAAGAATCTCATATGTGGTCCGGGTCTTCTCTTCGATGGTGGTTAGAGTGTTGCTGTTGTGTGTGTTTCATCAGTTCGACGGGGTCTTATTTTATATTTCTCTCTTTTTATTTTTTTTCTTAGTTATATGTGTATCCGGGTTGTCTTTTTGACAACTTATTGTTGCACAGGCCAAAAGTAATTGGTGTATTCGATATTAATATATTCCCTTCATAAAAAAAAGTGGCCATTCTCGTTGCCGTCGGGCTCGAGTCTATCCACATAAGACACGAGGAAGCTACGATCCACGGGGCGGGGCCCCCCTGCCCCGCAACCACCATGCTTGTTTCTGACAGTTGGAGTCCACTGTCTGGCATTATATAAAGACTGTCAAGGCTATGCCACTTCAGCTACAAGGGGCCACTATGCTCGTAGTCATTCAGTCCACATCCCCTAGGGTTGGAACAAGTGAGTCTGGAATATTTCGATCAAGTATAAAAAGGATGCAAACTGTGACTTTGAAACATTCTCTCGATTCGGTCGGAACTTCACCAGCACCTCGAGGCTGAGGGTGAACCACCTCGGAGATATTGCAGTCCTAGGCGATTAAAGGTAGGTCGTGATCTTACCGACATTCCACCGCCTAGAGCTCGTCTCCAGGCGCCAGACCTGATGTAACCCAGAAAAATCACATAACGTTCTGAACTTTTTTGTAATGTTTTTTCAGAATAGAAACTCTACATTCTGGCCCAATTTTTTTTTTACCTATCGTCATGTAGGGCCTTGCCATCTCTTTTGACTATCTGGATGTCCTTAGTATACCACGTTTTGCTAGTGACATAAGTATATTGTTGTGTAGATTTCTTTTCCGAAACTTCGATGAACTAAAATATGCAAGATAATTTGTGACAATGTAGGTACACGCCTGATGTAAAAAAACAAAGATCATTTGTGATGTAATTTCGATACCTTACATTCTGTTTTTTTTTTTTACCTACATTCTGCGAGTATCAATATGTGGTCGGCCGGTTACCTAGGTGGAGCCGGTTACCTTACCTAGGTGGTAGTACTAGCCCGTTGAAGCCGAGGCGGAACGGAAGTTGAACAGAGGAATATTTGCAGGCCGAACGGAAGTCCGATTACTTTTCATTTAGGTCTCGAATCTGTTTAAGACTCGAACGGACTCCTATAAGAGTGCCATGGACTCGAACCCGTTTAGGACTTGAACCGACTGTATAGTCCTATAAGAGTGCCATGGACTCGAACCCGTTTAGGACTCGAACCGACTGTATAGTCCTATAAGAGTGCCATGGACTCGAACCCGTTTAGGACTCGAACCGACTGTATAGTCCTATAAGAGTGCCATGGACTCGAACCCGTTTAGGACTCGAACCGACTGTATAGTCCTATAAGAGTGCCATGGACTCGAACCCGTTTAGGACTCGAACCGACTGTATAGTCCTATAAGAGTGCCATGGACTCGAACCCGTTTAGGACTCGAACCGACTGTATAGTCCTATAAGAGTGCCATGGACTCGAACCCGTTTAGGACTCGAACCGACTGTATAGTCCTATAAGAGTGCCATGGACTCGAACCCGTTTAGGACTCGAACCGACTGTATAGTCCTATAAGAGTGCCATGGACTCGAACCCGTTTAGGACTCGAACCGACTGTATAGTCCTATAAGGGTGCCATGGAGATCTCGATCGGATATCACGATCGCCGTCGCATCCTCTGGTGGCCCCAACGCCGACGACGTATGCCATGTCCGCCAGGGGCGACGACCGTCTGTCCGAGCTTCCCGACGACCTCCTCTGCCGCATCCTCCACTTTGTGCCACTCAAGGAGGCTGCGTCCACGACCGCGCTCTCGCGGCGGTGGCGCACGCCGCTCTGGATCTCCTCGGGCGCCGTGAACCTCGAGACGGGCTTCGAGAAATACGACTACGAAGGTTCCCGCCGCAAGGCCGGCGTCCGCTTCTTCTCCTGTCGCGAAGCCTACGAATCCGCGGCCGCGCAGGCGCTCGACGCCGCCGACGTTCCCGTCACAAGGGTCACCCTGCGCCTCAAGTCCGACTTCCACGAATGGGTGTCCAGTTACCATGAGAACAAGGCCAAGGTCGTGTCACGCTATACACGCATGGTCGAAGGAGTGCTCTCCCACCGGGCGACGTGCCGTGTGGAGGAGCTCCGGCTCGCCGCCAATGACCCCCACACCCACGGTATCTTTCGAGAACGGGTCGGCCTCTACACGGTGGCTCTCCACTCCTTGCCATCCGCGACACTTCGAATCCTGGAACTCACCAACTGCAACGGACTACTTTACCATGGGGAGGCCATTCTCCCCCGGCTGTCCTCCCTACGGATCAGCCACTCCTTCCAGCACCTAAGCTCTCTCCAACGGCTCATCGACGCCGCGCCAGTGCTCACTCAAGTCCGCCTCCAGTCTGTTGGTATCGATGCAACGTTGGACGATGCCGATAAAGGCACAACTTGCCGTCTCCGATGCCGTGCGGCCAACGTGCTCGTGCTTCACATGTGCAAGTGGGAGGAGGAGAAGATGGTCCGTGGCAGCTATGGTTATAAGGAAAAAAGGCCCGTCGAAGTGGATGCCGTGGAAATCGTCGCGTCAAGGCTCCGCTGCTTCAGGTACAAGGGGCTGCTCCGCTCCTTCTCATTCCGTCCACTGTTTCCTCGTGTGCTCGCTAGCTCTTGCAGTGAAGATGAACACAAGGGAGAGAGTTGGTTTTTGTGCCGCGTACTTACTGCAGCGTTTTCTGTTTTCCTTTTATTCAACTGAATCAAACGGATGCCGTACCGATCGCTCGATCTTACCGGGTCATGCCATCCCATAACCGATCGTGGCGTCGAGGCCCTAGAAACTTGCGAGTGGCGCACAGACCGCGTCCAACTCCTAACAACCTGAAGCTACGAGTTATTCCTGACAGCTAACAGAACTGACGCTAACTGAATAACTGAAGAAAAAAAAATGAAACGAACAAAGACACCTAACTACAGAGATTCAGAGGGAGACAGGGTTTAAGCCAACAATCTCCCCCTCAACCCTGGCTCACGTCGACGATCCCAACCTTTCCGCGTAGCTCCTCGAAGCGAACACGACCAAGTGCTTTTGTCAGGATGTCGGCCTTCTGTTCTTCTGTCCCGATGAATTCCACAACCACCATGCCTTTCTCGACGCAGTCTCGAATGTAATGATAGCGTAGATCGATGTGCTTACTGCGATCATGGAGTACCGGGTTCTTGCAAAGTGAAATGGCTGATTTGTTGTCGATGTAGAGGACAGTGGGAGCAGCGTCCAAACTGAGCAGCTCTCCAAGCAACCGTGCCAGCCACACGCCCTGGCGCGCCGCGGTGGCCGCCGCAATGTATTCTGCTTCGCAAGATGATGTTGCAACGACCTGCTGCTTCTGTGACTGCCAGCTGACAGGGCTCGAGCCAAGAAAATACAGCATACCTGTCGTACTCTTCCTGGTATCCACATCTCCTGCGTGATCTGAATCACTGAATCCAATGAGTGTCTCTTGATCACCACGCCTGTACACGCATCCATGCTTCAGTGTGCCTGAGATGTAGCGTAGCAAGTGCTTCACGGCTGCGAGGTGATCGGCTGCAGGTGCTTCCATGAATCTGCTCAGAAATCCAACTGCAAATGCAATGTCAGGGCGCGTGTGTACCAGATACCGCAGGCTTCCAATGATGCTGCGATAGAGGGTGACATCCACGGTGGCCTCCTTGCTTTCCTTGCTCAACTGACACCTGTTCTCCAGCGGTGTCCGAGCTGCATTGCATCCAGCCATGCCTGCCTTCTCAATGAGCTTGGTCGCATATGCTGTCTGCACAATTGTGGTGCGACCGTGTCCTTGCTTGACCTCCAGGCCGAGGTAGTACCTGAGCAGGCCGAGATCGCTCATACTGAAGAGCGTCTGCATCTCGTTCTTGAACTTCTGAACCTCCATCTGTTGAGCACCCGTGATGACAAGATCATCCACGTAGACACCTACGATGAGTAGTGTGTCCTTGCTCCCCCGTGAGTACACGCCATGCTCGGTTGCGCTTCGAGTGAATCCAAGTGATGTGAGACTCGAATCCAATTTCGCGTTCCAGGCTCGGGGGGCTTGACGCAGGCCATACAATGCTTTGTGGAGCCTGTAGACGCCATGTTCTTGTCCATCTGCAGTGAACCCTGGCGGCTGCGACACGAACACCACTTCCTCGAGATCACCGTTCAGAAACGCAGATTTGACATCCATATGATGCACTTCCCATCCACGGTGAGCTGCAAGCGCGAGGATCAGCCGTACTGACTCCAGCCTTGCTACTGGCGCAAACACTTCTTCAAAGTCCACGCCAGCCCTCTGAACGTAACCCTTTGCGACGAGCCTCGCCTTGTGCTTCACAATGTTGCCGTGCTCGTCCCGCTTCAGCTTGAACACCCATTTGAGTCCAATTGCTCGATGTCCAGGTGGTAGAGTGGTGAGCGTCCAAGTGCCATTCTCATCAATGGACTGAAGTTCATCCAGCATCGCGTGGCGCCAGCAGTCCTCTCGCTCAGCCTCCGCGAACGATGCCGGTTCCTCCCCGGCCATAAGGTGCAGCTCCTCCTCGTCGTCGGAGGAAGGAACCACTGGCCTAGGTGCCCTCTGTGGGACACCGCCCTCGCCACCTGCGATATCGCTCACAAGCCTGAAGCGATGTGGCCTGCTGGAGCTGTCGTCAGCGTCCAGCATCTCCGTGTGCACTGGCGGCGGTGACACGAACGCCACGGGCCGTGAGACTGGCGTCTGCACCAGCGGGGATGCAGGCGAGCTGTTGTCGTTGTTGAGCTCGGACCCACCGCCGCCGCGGCCTGCCGTGTTCTCCTTCCCAGCTTGCATCGCGTCAGGTGAGTGTACCGCGGTAGGGAAATTCGCGGTTTTCTCTGCCGCGGCAGGAACTTCCGCGTAGTCCGGGTACGCCACGACGAACTCGCTGCTCGCCGGTGTCTCCCCCGGCGCCTCCCAATTCCAGCGTGCCTCCTCGTCGAAGATGACGTCCCTAGAGACGTGCACGCGCTCAGATGCAGGGTCATACATGCGGTACGCCTTCGAGCCCGAGTCGTAGCCGATGAAGACCATGGGCGAGCTACGATCGTCGAGCTTCTGCAGGTGTGGCTTCGCCGTTTTGACATGGCCTACACACCCAAAGACACGGAGGAACCGTACGTCAGGCTTCACTCCATGCCAGGCTTCGTAGGGGGTCATGCCACTGACGGTGCTCGTGTACGCGCGGTTCAAGATGAACGCCGCGGTGAGCACCGCCTCCCCCCAGAACTTGTTGGGGACGCGCTTGGCCTTCAGCATCGATCTCGCCATGCCCAGCACCGTTTGATTACGCCGTTCCACCACGCCATTCTGTTGAGGCGAGTACGGCGCGGTCAGGTGCCGCTGAACTCCCTTCTCTTCGCAATGCCGATAGAACGTGGCCGACGTGAACTCGCCGCCGCGGTCAGTGCGCAACACGTGCAGCTTGTGTCCGCACTCGACCTCTGCTGCAGCCTGGATCTTGACGATGGCTCTTGCAGCTTCGTCCTTCGAGGTGAGCAGCTCCACCCACATGTACCGGCTGCGATCATCGATGAGTAACAGGATGTATCGGCGGCCCCTTGGCGTAGGCGGCGTGATCGGCCCGCAGAGATCGCCATGGACCAGCTCGAGGGGGCGTTGAGCCCTGAAGCGAGCTTTCTGCGGGAACGGGAGGCGCCGTTGCTTGCCAGCAAGGCACGCGTCGCAGAGCTCATCTGCGTGCTCCACCGCGGGCATGCCGCGGACCAGTCCGCCGCGGGACATTTTTTGCAGGCCATCGAAGTGGAGATGGCCTAGGCGTGCGTGCCACCTCCAAGCATCAGACAGGGCTCCCACGGCGAGGCAGACAGGGAGGACGGGCCGGAACGTGAGCCTGTACAGCCGATTCGATGAGCGCCTCACCTTGGCGATGAGTCTCCGGCGGCGATCGCGCACGGTGAGCACGCCGCGGTGAATCTGAATATCGTACCAGCTCTCGTCCAGCTGGCCCAGGCTCACCACGCTGCTCTGCAGCGCAGGTATGTAGAAGACGTCGCTGAATGAGCGATGGTCTCCTCCGTCGATGGCGAACACGACGGTACCGCGCCCTTGGATCTCCACGACTGATCCGTCCGCGAATCGCACTGTGCCGGCCACGGAGCGATCCAGCTCAGCGAACGCGGCCAGCGAGCCCGTCATGTGATTCGTGGCCCCCGTATCGAGGTACCACGTCTCACCTTCGTCTTCCTTGTCGAGAGCCGGCGTGATCACCGCTCTCTGCTCGTTGAGGAAGATGCGTCCTCCCGTGTGTACCAGCGTGTCCTGCGCGGCCATCATCACCGCGGCTTCAGGCACGATGGCGCCTGGCTCGCGTTGGTGGACCTCCACGACTCTCGCCATGTTCAGTCGTGGGTCGTCGTCTTCCGCCGCCTGAACGAGATGCGCCGCGCCGGTAGCAGTGTTCGCGGCGGCCGCGGCCTCGTCGCGTTGCCGTTTGTGGCATTCGCGAGCCCAGTGGCCCTTCTTGCCACAGTACTTGCACTTCTCACGGTCGATCACCTCGCCGCTGGGTCCGCGCGCCGGTGGAGCTTGCTGTCGCGGTTGCGTTTGCTTGCCTCCGTCACTCCGGCCGCCACCTCGTGCGTCCCCCTTTGCCGCACCACCGCCGCCACGCGGTTGTTTCTTGCGAGCTTCCCACTGCTGCTCGGTGAGGAGGAGCTGTCCGCCCCCGCTGCCGCTGCCGCCGCGGTCCTCGTCGAGGCGTGCCTCGCACGCGCGCAGGTGGCCGGTCACTTCCTCGATCGTCAGGGTGGCTGGATCCATCAACGTCTCAATTGAGAACGCGATCTGGACGAAGCGAGACGGCACGACGGCGAGGAATTTTCTGACGACCTTCTCCTCGCTGATGGTGTCGCCGTAGGAGCGCAGTGACGCCGCGATGTTGCCGATCCTCATCGCGAACTCGTCGATCTTCTCTGCATCCTTGAAGGCCACCGTCTCGAACTCAGCACGGAGCCTGCGCAGGTGCGTCTCCCGCACCCGATCACTGCCCTGGGACTGCATGCGGATCGCCTCCCACGCGGCCTTGGAGGACCCCTTGCCTATCAGCATACAGTGCATGTCCGTGGGAGTGGATCGGAGCAGAGCCGCCATGGTCTGCTTGTCCTCACGGCGAGGGACATCGTCGTCCTCGATTGCATCCCACAGGGACGCCGCCTGCAGGTTCACTTCCATCACCATCGCCCAGTGGTTGTAGTTGGAGCGCGTCAGCATCGGGAACGCCAAGTTCGCCGTGCTCCCGCCCGACTCGCGCACCACCTGGCGCACGACCATCTCGCCACCACCGCTGCTGCCGCCGCGGCGTGACAGACTCCGTCCGCGGCTCAGCGAACGCCGTCGCTGGGCGGGCGGGGGAGTCGTTGTCTTGCCCGAGGGGGAGAGGGGGAGCACATCGGAGGAACCATCTTTCTCTCCGAGCTCGCCGGCCTTCCCTTTCTGAGCATCACCAGTCATGGTCGCCTGATCGCAGTGCTCTGATACCAATTGTTTCCTCGTGTGCTCGCTAGCTCTTGCAGTGAAGATGAACACAAGGGAGAGAGTTGGTTTTTGTGCCGCGTACTTACTGCAGCGTTTTCTGTTTTCCTTTTATTCAACTGAATCAAACGGATGCCGTACCGATCGCTCGATCTTACCGGGTCATGCCATCCCATAACCGATCGTGGCGTCGAGGCCCTAGAAACTTGCGAGTGGCGCACAGACCGCGTCCAACTCCTAACAACCTGAAGCTACGAGTTATTCCTGACAGCTAACAGAACTGACGCTAACTGAATAACTGAAGAAAAAAAAATGAAACGAACAAAGACACCTAACTACAGAGATTCAGAGGGAGACAGGGTTTAAGCCAACATCCACTGCCGCTGGAATTGGAACAAGTAGATCTTGATTTCACAGAATGCAAGTACGAGGTGGAGAAAAAGGATGCAAACCGTGACTTTGAGACATTCTGGCGGTTTGCACGGAACTTCACCAGCACCAGGGAGATGAGGCTGAGGGTGCACCATCTCGAAGACATCGCCGTGCTCACCGAGACAACGCGGGTTGAGCTCCTGCCGGCATTTTGCCGCCTCCATCGTCTCGAGCTTCAAGGAGTGCATTGGGAGAAAGACAAGACCGCAGCAGTGACAACCATCTTGAATCTGCTACGTTCCTGTCCCGTGCTCTGTGTTCTCCGGATCAGCCTCACCGGAGAAGCCGAGAACCACCGGGTCTCAAATAAAGAAGTGGCGCGCCCGCGTACTGCTCAAAAGGAAATTCAGATCGCTGGCATGCTGGGTCCGCGCCACTTATACCCATGCTTGCATACCTCCCTGAAGAGAGTGGGCCTGCAATTCCGGCTACAGAAGTGGGACTGTCTTGGTGGCAAGCTCATAAAATTCTTTGCCGAGAATGCGATGGTTCTTAAAGAAATTCGTATCGACGGTGGAGATGAAAAGTTGTGCGAGACCATGAGTCCTAAGGCTGAAAAGTGGAACTCCAAAAGAAGAAAGTTAGGGGCGACACGTTTTGTGATCTTACCTCTTATTAAGTGATATATATGAATAAGTACACTCATATCTCGGTAGTTCTTTTCTTGAGATATTGTTACTAGCTAGTATGAAAATTTCTGGCTGAAATGTGCTCTACATCTTGGCTTCTGAGGTAACCCTATAGTAAAGTGTAATCATGCTATCAGCCGTACGTAGCAATAGCTCTTAGGGTTGTTTCTTTTGTTAACGATAGAAAAGTTCTCTATTTGTAGACGGGAACAGTGCTAACTCCCCAATTCGTAGATACCATTGGGGCACAATGGTATGGCGATATTAAACTTTGTTCGGCCACCACAGCCTCGTCGAGACCACATTGTAATATCTCTTTTAATCATAGAAATTCAAGAGGAAGGCACGTTAATCCATGTCGATATTCTAGAGCAGTTCAATCAGTTGACATGAGTAATACACAACTTTCTTGTTATAGTTCTGAAAAAATGGCATCGCTATCTACATATCTTCAGAGTTTTTTCAGATAATATCTTCTATTTTAGCCTACACGAAAATCACGAATCATGGATGGAAAGAAAAAAAAATATTTTTTTTACTTGCAGCATTTGTCTTTCTTTTTGCATATCATAGATGACAAGAATTTTATTCAAATTTACCGTACATGTTAGAAGACATGCAAATGTACTAGTATGTATTTTTCTCAGAAATTTATGAGACTTAAAAATGAAATTTCCGATTAGAAAAACAGGAGCACTCGTGCCCCTGTGCCAAATGAACTTTTCACAAAAGTTGTCATTATCTTAGGGCATTACTTCACGCAGAGAACATTCCACTAAAAGCCGCCACGGTCGCGGGGCATGGTTCTAAGATTGGACGTGGCTACGTTCAGGTCGACCTGAAAGTAACGCCCCCGTCAGCTCGTACGGACGGGCCTTCTTTTGGCATGTCCCAGGTTTTCGTTTGCTGCCAAAAGCACCTGGGCAATGTGCGGGATTGCGCGCTCGATTCCGACCGTCGTGCCTGCGCACAACTCCACCTGTAAAAAAGCCAAACACTTCCACCCTTAGGTCCCCTCTCACGGGTCTTCTTCTCCATCAAGAAAACAAGGACAAGAGTTCCATCCACCCCCGTTCTAGATCTCAGGTTCTTGCTGCTTCCCAACGCAGATAGGGAAGAAACAAGAGCTACATCGAGCTTCTCCGGGCCAAACACACGCAAGTGGAACTTTTGATATCCTATAGGTATGCGAGTTGATTCCCCATCAGATAAAATCCATGACCCCATGTTCCTTTCTGTATATCTCTTCCACCTGGTTCACCCCCACCCCCTTTGATGGAACTGTCAGGATGCACAATAGAAAACGTGGCTTAGTCCCCTGGCTCCCCTGTTTCCCCGATGGTACTGCCAGTATACAAAATTCAACTGCATTTCTGTACACCCTGATGTAATTCTCTTTTGCTTAGTTACAGTGATCAGTTGCAAAAGGGTACTTTCATGTGGTATACTTGCAAAAACTACATATTCATAGGCAGGAATTACACCATGTGTCAGGGAGAAAAAAAATATAAAAAGCACATAAAAATGTAGTTGACATAACTTCAGTATGTTTCACTGGACAAACAAATTCAGGTAGCTGCAAACGTTTCCACCAACGCAAGAAACTTCAGAGTGTTTTTGAGCAAAAAAAGAAAAAAATACACCTACTGAATGTAGCAAAATATATATCTTAGAGTTCATGAAAGTTCCATCATATATCTTAGAGTTCAATCACTCTAGTCTAGCAGAGAAAACACACATGGAATTCTTGGATTTTTTCAGTGCAAAACTTACATTTGAGTCTGCTTTGCTTGTTCTCGAAGTTCCGTCTGCAAAAATCAAATCAAAAAGAAAAAAACTAAACTATTTGTAAAAAAGCAGGCACCATATGCCAAAAATACAATAAAAAGAAGGAACATATAGGTGTTTTGCTTGTCTATTCTGTTTTTGATACAGTTTTTTAGAGTGGTTAGGGATAGCCACTTTTTGTTGGTTGCCCCATGTTTGGTTTAGAGGATAAGAGTGATAGGGATAGCCAATTTTATGGAATATACTCACGAAACGGTGGTTGACCTCGTCCAGCCAAAAGTGGCGGACGAGGCCAACCAGTTTTCCCCCGCGCGCAAGGCTACCCGCTAAACTCGCTTTCCTTGCTGATTTCGCGAGCTTACCTAGACAGATAGATTATTTCCCTTTCTTTTCTTCCTCTCCTCTTCGAAAGGTCAGCAGGCGGCGCCAAATCCAGTGGCAGGAGTGCGTCGTTCGCGGCGGCTGGAACTGGCACAACGCGGGATCGATCTCGACTGCGACGTCGGATGCTCCAGGGTCTCCATCTCAGTCGGCAACGATCTGATCTGTTCTCGATCTATGTCAAGAGAACGGGGAGATGGGCCGGCGGCGCACGCCTGTCGGACTAGCTGGTCTGTCCTATCTCGTGTCCACTCTTGTCCCTGTCCCTCTTCTCTCCGACCAACTCAATCTCTCCCGGCTTCTGGCCAATGGATATGAGCATCATTAGTGCTCCACGCAGCGACTAGTACTACTAGTTGATTAGTGTGTCGCTGCTAGTTAGGATTCTTCAAGTTCGGTGCTTATCTCATCTATGTACTGAATCCACCGATCTCTGTTGGCTAGTCAAACCGATTTTTTCTGTTCAGCTTTGCACACTAGCAGATAGTGACTAGGCAGAGCAGTGTCCTAACCACAAATTATCTTCCAACCAAACACAATACTGGCTCATCCACGCACTCAACCAAACAGAAAAATTGCTATCCCTAACCAAGTGGTTGGAGGTGCCCTTATCCCTCAAACCATATCCTCTGAACCAAACACACCCTTACATGAGGAGTTTTTAATGGTGGTTGGGTGGCATTGATCTAAACAAGGAACCCGGTGAAACTAAAGTTCTTGATTCAGAACGTGATGGAAATAATGGTGGGCATAGCGCTACCAATGGAACATGTGCGTCTGGTTCGAATGTTCAATTAGGGTTTAGTGCACCTGACGCGACTGAAGTTCCTTGTTCGGACCTTGATCGACAGTGTAGACATGCGTTACTCTGTCTAGTGAGGACAGTGGAAGTGATGGTGAGGTTCAGTCCACTCTAGAAGGGTTTACTCCAAAAACTCAATTTGTTGGGATGAAGTTTAACACAGTGGAGTTATCTCTTGCCCACTACAATAGACATGCCAAGCATGTTGGGTTCTCTGTCGGGATTGAAACATCGAGGAGATCTGCTGCGGATGGTCATAAAGCCAAGTGCCTATTTGTTTGTAACAAGATAGGGAAGGCTACGGAGGAAGAACGTGTTCCTGTTAATCAGAGGAACCGTACCATTACAAAGCTGACTGAATGCAAGGAGAAGCTCCATGTTAAGCGCACTGGTGCTAAATGGTATGTATTACAGTTTGTTGAAGAACACACATATGAGTTGCTTCAGAAGTTGGATTGAAGAATTACTTGAGATCACACAAGAAGATACCAAAAGAAGAGAAAAGGTTCATCAATTTGCTCCATGGTGTTAGCCTTTCATCTGGCAGAATGATGAAGGTTTAAAAAATGTCCCATATGATAGAAAAATAGTGAGAAACTACACAACAATGCATGATGATAATTACCATGTCAAAGATATTCCAGAGTTGCTGGATTAATTTGAGGAAATTAGAAAGAATGAGGACCCAAATTTCTTCTACAAATCAAAGCTTGATGCAGAAGACAGGGTTGAGAATATCTTTTGTGTTGATGGTGCTGCATGTGAGGTCTACAATGTCTAGAATGACTGTATTTTGTTTTACACAACATATATGGTTCGCATGTACAACATGCCTTGTGCATCGTTCAACGAGATCAACAGATACGGTCAATCAATCCAGCTTGGTTGTGGGTTTATGCGTCACAAGCAAATTGCAAATTTTGTTTGGATGTTCGAAGGCATTCCTTGAGGCTATGGATGGATTCCATCCTTTGAACACCATCACACATCTGTGTCAGAGTATGCGATCTACCATACTTGTTGTGTCTACAAGTATAGTCCACAACATCTGCCGCTGGCACATCATGCAGAAAGTTTAAGAGAAGCTTGGCGCTTTCATATCTAAACATGAGGCATTAAGGCTTGAGTTCAACAAGGAGATAGATCACATCTTCACTGTCAAGGAATTTGAAGGGAGATGGACTGAAATGTTGATACAGCATGGTGTTGTTGACCACCCACACTTCCTTGACATGTATGAGCTTAGGGAATTTTTTTGTTCCATGCTATTTCAAGGATAGATTTTTTCCATTTTTGTAAACAACAAGCTGAAGTGAGGGTTTTAACGCTGTTTTGTAGAGATATGTTAACCTGCTTGAGAGTCTGCTTCGCTTCTTCAAGCAATTAAGTAAAATTCAAGAGAAGATTGAGGTTGCTGAGGATTCCAATGAGTTTGTTGGCGATGACAAGTCTGTTCGGTTTGTTTTGGTCAGACTGTCCCATGGAGAGACAAATGTTGAGCACATACACTCTCTCAATCTACATCAAGTTCGAGCTAGAGCTGTGGAAAAATACATCATACACTTTTTGGGATTGTGGCAATCGTTCGTTTGAAGTTTCTCCAATTCAAATCTATGTGCCTGGCTATGGTAGCCATAACTACATGGTGGCTGTTAATTTGCAAAATGGAACTTTCATTTGTGAGTGTTGTAAGTTCACTAAGGATGGGATACTTTGTTGCCATGCAAGGAAAGTTATGATTCATCTTGGTGCGGTTAAAGATATGCCAGCTCATTATATTCTACCGAGATTGTCTCTTCCTCCTCCTTACATTGTCGCACCAGATGTTCGACAACAGTCGTTTCTTGCCGAGAAAGTATCTAGTAAGGATATGAGAATGTTGCGCTATGGTAATTTATGTACTGACTTTTCTAAGAGGGTTGTTCCAGCTGTGACATACGACAAGACGCCGGAAATTGCAAATAAACACATGGATAATATGGATAGGGAGTTGGCTGAATACAGGAAAAGTTTTGCAGATGCAGGGAAAAGGAAGAAGATAAAAAAAGTTTTAGCGAATGATAGTGCTGACGTTGAACCCACAGTACACCCTGATCCCATGTCAGCTAGTAATAGCAGAGCCATGGATCCGCCGATAAGTACTAGAAGGGACATGCCACGTCAAAAAAGGAAGAAAGGTGCTCTTCGGTTGCAACTGGGTCGCGCCACCAACCGTAGTGTCTATCAAGAGACAAATCAAGATGCACGGAACTTCTCTGTATGGATAGCTAACCCCGAGAAATTTCCGCTGCTATTTCAGTGAGTACCATTTAGAAAAAAGAAGAGTATAGAGAAGGAGTGGAGTAGTATGGTTCTAGTTGTTTTTGGTTCTAGTGTTGACTGATTGGCAAGCATCTGTGTTAATTTATGAACCTTGCTATCATTTGCTATCATAAAAAACTGAAATATAGAAGCAACGTGAAATTCTGGTTGTTGTGAACATTGCATACATCTATGCAGAGATGTCATTATATAGGAAAAATAATTGGTGCTGTAAAAATATGCCTTGTAAAAGCGGGGAAAATCACACCTGCTTGTTGTTGTTTACAGGATAAGCTGCCACTTTATCCTGTTTTCATGCCACCTTGACCACTTGTCAGTTAGTAGTTTCCTTACGTTTGGCATATCTCCCTGCGGGAAAATTGGTTCTCTCCTACCATGCCAATCTTCAAGGTTCATTAGCATGAAGAATCCACAATCGTACCAGCCAATTTTTTTTTTAAATGTGTACAAGAAAAAGAAACAAAAATATGTCAGCTTCTATGCACAACCGAAGAAAAGAATAGGAAAATATATTTTTTTTGTTGAATAGTTGGAAACCTCCTTACATGTTAGTCTTCTGTGGACTGTCAATAACCTCAATGGGGAAGTCGGCAATTTTAAATCTTGACAGCTTATATTCCCTGGACCACATTGTTTTAATTGACACGGTGAGGATATGGCAGACATCCATCATTAGTGTGTTGCCTTTGTTTGATAGGGATTCAGGTATTTGAAATCCTCCCACCTTGATGTTTAGATAGACCATCCAGTAGTGCCTAAAATTTTATTTTGGATTTCTTGAAAATTGTTCTAGAATTGGAAAGCATATCTAGTTTTGTTTTCTTGATTACAGAACGAACAGTTAGAATAAGAAAAATAAAGAAAAATCATGTGCTTATGTAAAAGAGAGTGAATAGACAAGGTTTGGGGGGTGTAGTGCTAACCAAATCCTTATGGTCTAGCTTATTGTATGGATTAAATTTAAGCATCTTGTAATATCTTTCAGTTCAAACCGACACTCGATAAGACATTGCTGTCGAAAAGTAATGATCAAAAAAATGTTATGTCAGTATATCTCATGTTGTATTTAGAAAATTCCATCACACATATATAGGATTTAGCAAAAAGAAAAATGGAAAACAAGGTAAAAAGTTTAGATATTGAGTTCTTGAAGCTATGCAAAGAAGCATTATATTTTTTTTAAGGATTTTGGTTCTCCTCTCTGATGATGTGAATCCCAATTTCACAAACTACATTGAAAAGAGTTTATCTCCATGCCACTGAGTCGGACAGATTTGCTAGGGTGACAATCATTGTAGGCGTGTCTATGATCGTCTCGTTCTTGTAGGTTGACTCGGATTTGGACTCATGCTGTCAAACCATGTTGTATAACTGTGATACTCCAAAACGTATCTCCTTTTCCGAACACTTTTTCTATTGTTTGCCTCTAAACTTGTGAGTTTTGGATACAACTAAGACGAACTGACGTTGTTTTTAGCAGAATTACTTTCGTGTCCCGTTTTTGTCCAGAAAAATCAACTTTCGGGAAATGCCCAGAAAAGATCCCGAAGATCTTAAAACACTCGAAGAACCCCGGAGCCAGAAGGAGACCCGGAGAGGGGCCACACCACCCTTGGGCGCCCCCCCCCCCTTGGTCGCGTCACCTGGTGGTGTGGGGCCCCAGGCACCCCCTCGGGATCCGCTTTCGACTACTTATCGCCTGTAACCCTAAAACATCAGGGGGTTCGTCTTATTCCAGAGAAACACAACGGAGCGACGACGCCACCTCGAAACCTAATTCGGGGATTAGAAGTTCCTGTTCTGGCACCCTGCCGGGACACGGGGATTCGGAGGAGATCATCGCCATCATCACCGCCACTTCTTCTCCATCAAACATCCATGATTCCCCCATCCATGTGTGAGTAAACATCGTTGTAGGCTGAGAGGGATGGAAGGGATTTGATGATATCGTTCTTATAATAATGCCAGATTGTTAGGGCATAGTGCCTAGTATCCGTTGTTAGTGCTATATACCGTTGTTGCAACTTGTTATTCTTAATGCTTGTCACTAGGGCCCAAGTGCCATATTCTCATATCTGAATATGTTATTGTTTCATGAATATAATTATGTTTCTTGATCATATCTGCAAGTTTTTTACACATGTTGTTGTCCGGAACCCGAGACCCGAAAGTGACAGAAATTGGGACAACCGGAGTGGGTGGCTGTGATGTGAGGATCACATGTGTTCACGGAGTGTTATTGCTTTGCTCTGGTGCTTTATCAAAAGGATAACCTTAACTACCAGTAGTTTCCCTAGAGGCCCCACTGCCACGGGGCGATAGGACAAAAGATGGTGAGCAAGTTTCTCATTGCGAGAACGTACGACTATATTGGAACACATGCTTATGGTTTGCCTAGAACTTGGATGCTTTATTATTATTATCTTCATTTCCCATGTTATTATTATTACATGAACTATCGTATCCATGCAACGCCCGTTCATCCACCCTCTATGCCTATAGTATGTTCATCCTTCTGTTTTCCGTGATTGCTACTACTGTTACTATTTTATTCCTGCTGGTACTTTACTACTGCTGCTGCTACAAAACTGTTACCACTGATAAATTTTTGCGAGCAAGTCTACTTTCAGGTGCAGCTGAATTGACAACTCAGTTGTTAAAATTTATAAATATTCTTTGGCTCCTCTTGCGTCGAATCAATAAATTTGGGTTTTACTTCCCTCGAAGACTGTTGCAATCCCCTGTACTTTTGGATCATCAAGACTATTTTCTGGCGCCTTTGCCGGGGAGCATAGATTTCTTTATTTGTGCTCACTTGAACATGATATTGTTCGCTACAAGACTTTCATCATGGCCAAGACTCATGATGGAAAAGTTCCTATATTACCATCCACTACAAGGAGAGCTACAACTATGAACATCTATGTTGCTCTTGATTCACCATCTGTTATGAGTAAGCTTCTTACACCACCACATGTTACACACATTGTTATTTCTGCTGAGTCTAAAAATGTTTCTGATACTTTTGATGATGCTTCTACTGTGCTTGATGATACTGGTTCACTAGGTCCTTTTCTAGATGCTACTATTGCTAAATCCAAACAAATTAAAAATGCTGAAATTCCTGTTTAAAATGCTAGTACACCTATTAATTTACCTGAGTTTATTGATGATCTTGATGAAACCAACATTGAACGTAATGATGACTTTATTGAAGAAGCTCGAGCTACTACTGGTGACAAGTGCTCTTAAGAGTATTCTTGCAATACATGTTGTTAAATATAAATATTTGTGTGATGCTAAATTTGCTACATCTCCCATATACATTAGAGACAAGGATTATGATTTCTCTCTAGATTTATCTTATATATCTATTGTTGAGAAGGAACCTTTTTGTGGAACCAAAAGTAAAAGTGCTATGGAACACATGCATGAGCTTTCATCTTTGACTAGTTTATATTCTGGTGATACTAAGCTACGTACTTATTTTTTTACCAAGATTTTCCCTTTGTCATTAAAAGATGAACCTAAAACTTGGTTTAACAATCTGTTACATGGATGTATTACTAGTCCTATGGATTTCGTTAATTCTTTCTTTCAAAAATATTTTCCTGCTAGTGTCCAACATGCTACTGTGAAGGATACCTATAACTTTGAGAAAAGTGAAGGAGATAAATTGCCTGAACCTTGGACAAGGTTTTGTTATTTAATAAGAGCTAGCCCTGGCTATCCATTACCTAAAAATGAGCTCCTAGATATATTTTATAATGGACTAACTGTTGAATCTAGGACATACCTGGATAGTTGTGCTGGTTGTGTTTTCAGGAAAAGAACTCTAGAAGAAGCTGAGGAATTAATGGCTAAAATATCCTAAAATAATGATGATTGGATATACCTGAGCCTACACATACACCAGAGCCAACACCAATAACAACACCCAAGAAGAGAGGGATGGTTGAATTAAATGATGAAGTGATGAAGGAATCCAAGAAATCTCTTAAAGAGAGGGGTATTAAATCTGAAGATGTGAAGAATTTAGCTCCTATAGAAGAATTATGTAAACATATTCCTCATCCATCAACAGTTGAGGTACGCTCTCTCCAATACTTTGATAATAGAGATATTCCCTGCTCTAAACCACATGATCAACGCTTAGATGAATTTGATAATTATGTTGTTAAGCAAGACAACTTTAATATGAGAGTGCAATATCATCTTATGGAAAACTCTAGAGCTATTGATAATTTGCATGGTAATATAGAGAGAACCTCTAATGATGTTAAAATTCTTGTTAAAGATTTCATATGGTTCAAACTCAAATTGATCAACTTACTAAAGTGCAAAAAGATATGCTAGCTAATGCTTCTCGAGAAAAACATGTTTGTGAAATAATTACTAGAAGTGGTATTTCTACTCAGGACTCCTTGTATTCTGAAGGACATCCTAAAATAATTTAACAAGATTCTCAACAACCTAGTAGTTCTACTTCTAAGAAAAATAAGAAGAGACATAAAAATATTGTAGAATCTTCTGAACCTGCTAAAGATCCTAATAGTATATCTATTTCAGATGCTGAACTTGCAACGAATATTCGCCCCAGTGGAACTCCCTTCTGCTGATGAGAGATTCGTGCTAGGATATGATCCCAGGGAATATCAGAATAGGACGAACCAACCAGACCCCGCGGATATCTTTGCTTCGGAACAAAACAAAACCCTGCAATCAAATAGATTGTCCCAAGGGCGCGTCGGTCTTGAAAACCGAAGTATTGATAGGAATGTCCTACGGATAATGCAAATCGAAGCTATTTTATGTCTGACTCAGGCATAGCCAATTCTTTTAAAGTGGGAAGAAAGCCAAGGATACGGTGGTGTGTAGGGTCTTTCAAATCCATCAGGAAAGCGTGATTTGAGAAGGAACATGGCTTTCCGAAGATGGCAAAGCGCCTTTCTCTCTATAAAAACAGCGTGTTCCAAGGTGTGAAGTGGGAGAGAGGGGATGTGATGATTGAGGTTTTAAATAAGACGCTTATTTTGCTTTAGGGGGTTGTTTTACAGGGAATTTTTTTGTAACTTCTTGGTATACCCATGGATTGGCTAGTTCCTATTTGGAAGGGCTGGTTTGCTTTCTGAACTACCTCCTAAACCAGAACAGAAACTAGCTCTAGCCCTAACTTCAACAACTCAATATGTGTTGTATAAGCAACTGGCCCCAAGGTATTAAATCCTCTTTTGTTCTAATCTATATAATGAAAACAACATATTAAGACAGGTTGATTGCCGGAACACCTCCTATACACCCCTACCGCCGGGTTGAGGCTGTCTATGACGGGTACGTGTGGGGTGAACCAAATTCTCAGTGCACTAAATGCAAAGATGGAACATCTTGGATACGGTATTGAAGGAGTTGAACAAAAGACCCTTACTTCCCAACCGTAGAGCGGACGGCTAATGTATTGCACTTATTGAGTGGGCTTGGCTTCTATCTATCTTAGCGAAGGAGCCAACCCTATTCATGGCAAGGAGTGAACCCGCCAGACTAAAGAAACAAGAACAACAACAAATAGTTCATCCGCCAATATATTCCCGAAAAGTCAGAGGTATGGATGAGTGGCTTAAGGCATTGGTTTGCTAAATCCATTTATACAAAACACCTATCCCGAGCACATGCAAGGGAACCGTAGATAGGCAAGGAAGGCTCCTCTCTTCTCGAGAATCCATACATCCAGAAATGACAATCGGTTCGCGACCGAGTCTGTCATCCAGTGGCGTCAAGCAGTTAGCTTATGCTCGACTAGGTCCACAACTTGTGCCTTCTTGTTTTCTGAGTTGACCGACTTAGACCGAGTCAAGTTAGCCATATGAGTCAGCTACTTTGGCCTTGTCATTCGCTTTGTTGCCCTCATTATTGAAGGAAGAGTGAAGAGAAAAACACGTTAGAAAAATCTATTTGTTTCCGTTCCACTTATTTTATTTCTGACTGGCTATTCTTCCGTAAGGAATACAATACCTAATAGAAAGAAAGGTAGTCGGCTTCTTCCCTTTCTTTTTAGAAAAGTATGAGCAAATCAAGTGCAACGTCCCCTATTTAGAGGAATTAGCCACTTCAACGATCTTTGATGGTTATAGGTGTATCCATTCTTTCATCAAAAGTTATTGTGAACTTGTATAGTTCACATTCTTTGGCTCTACCTATCCACGCCGAGAGGAAAGAAGCTTGTATTTCTCGCCCTGGGCTTGATCCAGGTGATTCAAGCAGGAGAAATGGTAGAATTTGCCAGCGGTGTGAAACGACTTTTTTCGCTTTTTTCCCCAATTTAGAGATTCTTATGAGGGATATTGATGGTTCCTTACAGCCTATAGCGAAAACCTTGCTTTTTTTATTCTCCCTTTGAAATGACCATTTTTCTGCTCTCTTTTTAAAAAAGATCGCGTCGGCTATATGCCGAAACCTGGCTTTTTTGCATCCCTCTCGTAAATCGAGGAAAAAATTGGGAGCCTAATTCCAATCCAAACAATTGACGAGGGAGTCTAATTATTTTTCTGTTCTTGATTGTTTGCCATTCTCATGACAAGGTATCGATCGATTCAGGTCGAGGCTTCGCGGTCGAAGTACCACATAAGCAATAAAGAGAAGAACCTGTAGCTGAACCTGAAGCACAACCTAATACTGTGAAGTATAATAAGGAGGATTTCATTGCTAATAAACATGATAAAGAAAGAGAACCTTGGGTAAAAAAAGCAATGCCTTTTCCTAATAAAAAACACAAATCAAAGGAAGAAGAACATTATAATAAGTTTTGTGAGTGGATGAAAGCTCTGTTTTTGCAAATTCCTTTGACTCATGCTATTAAACTGCCTCCTTATTCAAAATACATGAAAGTTATTGTCTCTAATAAGGAAAATTCCTAATGAGGAAATTTCCACTATGCTTGCTAATTACTCTTTTAATGGTATGGTTCCAAAGAAGCTTGGAGACACTGGTATTCCTACTATTCCTTGTTCCATTAAAAAATTATGTTAGAACTGCTCTATATGACTTGCGAGCAAGAGTTAGTGTTATGCCTTTCTCTCTTTATAAGAGACTCTCTTTGAAAAAATTAATACCTACTGATTTATTTTTGCAAATGCCTAATAAATCTACTGCTATTCCTGTTGGTATATGTGAGAATGTTCATTTCCAAGTGGCTGCTAATTGTTTGATATTAACTGACCTTGTTGTGTTGGAAATGCCTGAAGATGATAATATGTCTATTATACTTGGGAGACCTTTTCTTAACACAACAGGGTCTATTATCGATTGCAACCAAGGAAAAGTAACTTTCAATGTTAATGACAAAGAGCATACTGTTTATTTTCCCAAGAAAATTGATAGAAGATATGGTTTAAATTCAATTGAAAATAATGAGACCATCAAGATTGGAGAATTTTATTGTCCCATTCCAGTACCAACAAAAGAATATTAAATTATTATGATTGGGACTATGTCTATCAAGGTTGAAGTAACATAATTATTTTGTGTTAAGCAAAATTTTGCTTCATATAAAAATTATTTTGGTAACAAGACATGATCAACCTTGTTGACAAAGTGATTTTGAATGAAGAGGACAATGTTTTCACCTTCCCCATTATGTTTTAATCATGGTTACTTCTGTTATCACCTTGCTATTTTAGTACAATTATGTTTCCAATCATCCATAGTCATGTTTTGATCTTGAATATTGTGGTTATGTATGTTTTCACCACCCATAATTTTCTTTTCACCAATTCCACCTTTGTTTTCTTTGGTTATTTGCCTATTGGAGTGTCATAGAACCTCTGTACTTCTGGTCTTGAGTTTTGTTTTCCACCTTTCCACATTTTTTTCTGGTTTTAAATTAATTATTAAATTCTGAAAATAACTCAAAAATAAAGTTTCTCAAAAAAATCCCGTAAAATTATAATAAATTTTTACGTCAAAATGAGGCAGAGAGCCACCTAGGGCACCCCAGGGGGGCCCAGCAGTCAGGTACACCACAGGGTGGCACGAGCAGCCCCTGGTGGCGCCTATGCATGGTGTGGGCCCCCTAGCCCTCCACTTACTCTCTCTCCTGCCAAAGATTCCTCTCTCACCCCCCAAACTCAAAACATTTCCTGGAACCCGATTATTTGCTGTACTTCCTCGAGATTTTTTTATCTCTTTGCTCAACCCACTATTGTTGCTGACATTTGGTGTATTTGCTCTCTGATATGTGACTCCTCCGATTATCCAAGTAGAACTTTATTTGGTGGAGTATTTCTTGAGTATGTGACATTTGAGTATGTGACATTTGAGTATGTGACATTTGAGTATTTTTGTATTGTATGTGACAGGTTATGTGAGTTTGCATTCTTGATTTAAGTGGAAATAATTTAGTTTTGATGCAAGTTTAGCTCTCCTATAAGTCTCTATGATAGTTTCCACCTTATAGTTGCTTGAAATAAATTTTTGTGATGATTATTGAAAATTTCAGAGATGGAGCACAATGTGTATCAACTAAACCAGCATGAGTTGGAGTTGCATGAGGTCATGCTTGTACACCATGAAGAAAGGTGTTTCCATAAATCTATCCATGTCAGGAATTCATGCGTGTTACGGGAATCTAGCGGGATTTCTATACGCTTGTGCAAAATGCAGGGTTGGACCATTTCTTTGAGGATGAACCTACCCAATATATTAAACTAACCATGTCTGTGGCGCAGGACTTTCACTTTAGTTGGTCTTTGCCTAACCCTATGGTCCATTACAAAATTTATAATAAAGTTGTAGACATGCCTTTCAATGATTTTTGTGCAGCTATCAAGGTGCCACAATGGGGTTCATGTGAGAAGATAAGAGAGCAGCCCAAACCGCTGCTAGAGTTATATGAGGAGATTTGCCAAGGCAGAAGCTTCACAGGGGAGAGTGGTAAAATTCGAGAAATTCAACTCCCATCCATTTGATACTTTGCTTATTTTATTTCCAAATGTGTGCTAGCTAGGAAAACTGCCAACAAGCTATTTGTTTATGATCTAGCTTTTATCTGAGTTGTTTTAAGACATGATAGGTGTTATAAATTTGGTGCTTTAATTGATTACCGTCTCTCACCTAACCATGAGAGGGCCGGAATTTGTGGAGGTCTTATTGCCTCTCGTTTTCTAGCCTTGCATGGTGTGGAGCCACATCCTCGAGACCTTCAGTTTCCTTTAGAGAGGCTGGATCTTATTTACATGCTTCAACATAAGTTTCTCTCTACTCATGCTAACCTGAACAATTTATCCTATGGGATAACTTTCTCAAACAATCAAGGTGGAGAGTGAATAAATCTGATAGAGTAGTACTTTTGCCTGCACCTCTTTTGTTTAACCTTAATGGCAGGCAAGGATGGTCACTTATAGAGAGTGAGATGGCCGCATACATCGAGCAGCAACCCCAACATGTAGAAGACGCTAGAGAGAGGGACGATAGTGATTTCGTCGAGCCCTTTGACACTACGGGGTTTCCTTATCACCACCTCGGCTATGATTATGCGCCTGCCGCTTCATCTTCTTCATGGGTGCCCGAGTACGACCATGCTAGGGACGACCCCCGAACTAGAAGGAGACCCGAAGAGGGGTCAGGAGGGTGTGACGCCCCGGGATCGGGCACTATGCAGATTTTGGCATTTCCACCCAAATCCGCATAATAACCGATTCCAGGTTGCCACTTGCGATAACATTACAATAGTTCACGAATAATCCACAACAACACCAGAGGAGGTATATACAAGACGACTCAAACGAGTCAAGAATACAACTGATACAACACAAAGATCCAAATAACAGCGGAAGACGAAAATATCCGACTACGGACAAGATACAAATTGGACTAAGAGTCCTGAAGATAACCGATGGCGTCCAATCCCTGCCCAGGCCAAGTCGGAGGGATTCCCAAGCTAACGTTGTCAGACTTCAAACCTGTTGACTGCAATGTGGAATATGCAGCCACGAAAAAGGATTCGTGGGTCAGTACTATTAAGTACTGGCAAGTGGATAAACCATACTCACAAGATACCAGCGTAACCAATCATCACAAGATACAAATACTTTGGGTACAACGGAAAGGGAAGGGGGTAGTGCAAAGAAGCGGCAGCGGGCAGCAGCAACAACTAGAGAGACACGCTACAACTCCCGACTATTAGAGAGGGATAAGAGAGCGCGACAAAACCAACTATAACTACTCACCAAACAATACCCATCCAGTGTTACCCCCTACTAAGGAAGCAACCCAAGGAAACTCACACGGTTGATTAAGGTGACATTCATTTTTATGGTGGAGGTAATCAATATTACTAGTCAAGTTATCATCGTTAAGTGTAAGTTGTCTGAGTACTTGTTAGCCAGCACTTTCACCAAGTCATCCATAACCGTGGACAACACGGCTTCTCGAGAAGATTAACCCTGCAGGGATGCACCAATTTGGCCGTACACGTAAGAATGACCCGCCAGATGGAAATGCACTTCGACCAAGCGAGGCACTCAACACAACCCAACTCTTCTTCGCATCAAACCCAAAGAACCACGTGCAATTGAGCGCACGACTAATCAAGCCCCACGAAGAAAAGGGGACCCTCATAGCACTCTAAGAACGTGTCTCCCTAAATGCCGACTACAAAAGTTCCACCCTGGCGCCAAGGGTTTGCACCTGCATATGTATGCGGTAAATGGAAAACCCGAACTAAGTGTGGCGATTTGGACGAGATGCGAATCGAATCAAAGTTGCGGGGGGCGCCCATACACGCTTCCCACATGCGGTTAGCGCGCTCATCATGGATCGAAGGACAAGACACTTTTCCTAATTAAGTTCGACACTAGCAGGCCTCAAAACCACGCCGGGCCTCCTGCCGGTGCCTTATCATCAAATTATTATTACCCAAAACATTAACATGTTGTTGATTAGGACAAACCCAACTATCAACTAAACAGGTGATAGGACAAAGGACAACAGGACTCAAGCGCAAACAAACCTAAGCATGCTAGTACGACACAGGCCAACAAACAACAGGGTTATAGGTGTGGAGGTAAGGCAATATCGTGGCAGCAGGGTAAACATGTGATGGGATCGGAACACAAGCATCGAAAACACTAGGCTAGCATAAAGACAACGGAAAGAATCGGTAACAAGTGAGGAAAGGCAACATAGGTAGCAAGTGAGTATACTTGCCTGAGATCCAGCAAGTAGAGGTACATCCGAACTTGTCGTGGCTCACCTCATCTCAACGTTCTATCCGCGAAGAGGCAAATCACTAAAAGAAACAACGTATGCAACAATTACTACTACGGTAGAAGATCCGGCATGATCCTATTTTATATGCATGACATGCGAGATGCAACTTAACCAATTTAAGTGGGATCGGAATCCCAACAATTAATTAAGCAGTTCGAGTTATTTTATCTACCCATCAATATTAAATGTTGAGTTAACATAGCTGGCTGAGATAAAGATGAGCTATGCAAGTTCAAATGGAACCGAGCTACTATATATAGCATCCCAACAAATTCCATATTTAATTGTTAGGTGGTTGCTAATTACCCACAACCCACACAATGCAATGCGACATGATGAATGATTTAATATGAACAAAATAGATGACATTTAGAAAAATAGGCATATAGGGTTGGGGTTTGGGTTCGCACGTTGAAAAGAAGAGGATCTTCAGGTTCAACGTCGATGTCTTCGGGGAGTGGAGGAAGTAGTCGTTCACGGGTTGTAGAAGGAGTAGTCGACGTTGTGGAAGTAGTGGTTCATAGTGGACGTAGTCGTTCACTTCCGGAGGTCGAGGTAGTCGTGGCCCAACCGCGCATTATTACCGTCTTCGGGGTCGATGGCGAACTTGGCGGTTCCGGTCTTCGGGGTTCACGACATCATCTCCCGGACACGCACGAAGGCGGCCAACGCAAAACGGACACAGAGAGCGACGAGAGATCTTGTCGGTGGTCGATCTCCGGTCCCACACATCCTTGTGGTCGTTGTCGGTCATGCCGTCATGGTAGATCTTGTCAGCGGGGTACAAGTCGGGGAGGATCTTGGAACGTGCACGACAAGGAACTTGGCGGTGGTAGGTGCACGTCTTCGGGAAGATCTTGGCAGCTCCACGGTCATACACGATAGGGCGCGAAGGTCTCGGCCAGAACAAACAGAGCACGGGCATGAACGGGTAACCACCAAGGCGACATGCCTCTTGCAGGATTTTTAACGAACACCCTGCGGGCGACGAGGACAAGTACTCGAACCAGAACCAAAAGCAGAAACCATCGAAGAGCCGGTACCGAGGCGAGCTAGGCGTCGGGTCAAAACGGCAGGAGAAGGTCGTAGGGACGGAGGATCTCGCAGCCATGGCGGCACCCGATTGCAGCCGGAGGAGCACCTAGGAGGACGCGGGGCAAGCAGAGGCAGACGCAGGAACCGTTGACATGGGCGCGCGAGCGTGCTCCTAGTGCGCCGCTGCCAAACGAGAAGGGAGAGCAGGGGCTTGGAGGCTGCGAGTATTGGTGGACATGGGCCCAGGGTCAATGGCGGGCTCGCCGACCAGCAGAGAGAGGAGGTGCGAGGACGAGCGGTGGACGGGGCAACGCGGTGAGGATCCGGTTGCAGCCGGCCGTGCTCGCAGAGGCACCTACCGTCGCGGCAACGGGGGCGGGGAGGAGGTGGACGCATGGGGCTTGGAGAGGGGTGGAGGAGCAAGGGGAGAGGCGGAGATATACGTGGCCAAGGAAGGCAGGGCAACCGGGGCAGCCTCTGGCGCCATGGAGGCGCTCTGCGATGGACGAGAAGAAGGACGGGCGAGGAAGAGAGGGAAGGGAATCACTCGATCCCCTCCTAGCGGCGCCTCGATGCGGTTGGCTTCCGCGCGTGGGTGTGCGTGCGTTATGTGTCGTGTGTTTGCGGACAAGGAAGGGGAGGGAGTTGAGAGGGAGAAGGGGTGGCGGCTGGGGTGTTTTGGGCAAAATTGCCAGGGGCTCAGCTAGGGTTTTCCTAGGGTTCGGGTGGGCTGGCTGGCTGGGCCTTCCTAGGCCGAGTTCGGCCTGGCTTGGCTCGGTTGGCCCCCAAAACATTTTTTTGTTTTATTATTTTTAGAAAGTGTTTTGGTACTATTAAAAATTGATTAATCAATTAAACAAATTTTAGAAAATAGGAGTTGATGAATTTTAAACAGTGTACAAGATTTAAATGCATGATGGTGCATAATGTTATGAGATGCACAAAAGAAGAAACAAATTCTATCGGGGGGGGGGGGGGGTGGGGGGAATCCCCGGGTGTTACAGAGGGGCCCCACTACCCCTTGGCGCCCACCTTGGCCGCGCCGCCTGGTGGTGTGGGGCCCCCAGGAACCCCCTCGGGCTCCCCTTTTTATTACTTATCGCTCACAACCCTAAAACATCATGGGGTTCGTCATATTCTAGATAAACACAACAGAGTGCCGCCACCACCTCGAAACCCAATTCGGGGATCAGAAGTTCCTATTGTGACACCCTGCCGGGACTGGGATTCGGAGGAGATTATCGCCATCGTCACCGCCACCTCTTCTCCATCAACCATCCATGATTACCCCATCCATGTGTGAGTAAACACCGTTGTAGGCTGAGAGGGATGGAAGGTATTGGATGATATCGTTCATGTAATAATGCCAGATTATTAGGGCATAGTGCCTAGTATCCGTTGTTAGTGCTATATACCATTGTTGCAACTTTTTATTCATAACGCTTGTCACTAGGGCCCGAGCGCCATGATCTAGGATCTGAACATGTTATTGTTTCATGAGTATAATTATGTTTCTTGATCATATCTGCAAGTTGTTTACACACGTTGATGTCCGGAACCCGAGGCCCCAAAGTGATAGAAATTGGGACAACCAGAGGGGGTGGCTGTGATGTGAGGATCACATGTAGTCACAAAGTGTTAATGCATTTCTCTGGTGCTTTATTAAAAGGAGAACCTTAATTACCAGTAGTTTCCCTAGAGACCCCGCTGCCACGGGCTGGTAGGACAAAAGATGTTGTGCAAGTTTCTCATTGCGAGCACATACGACTATATTGGAACACATGCTTATGGTTGGCCTAGAACTTGGATGCTTTATTATTATTATCTGCATTGCCCATGTTATTATTATTGCATGAACTATCTTATCCATACAACGCCCGTTCATCCACCCTCTATGCCACCGGTACTTTCATCCTGTTGGTTTCCGCGATTGCTATTGATGTTACTATTTTATTCCTATTGTTACTTTACTACTATTGCTGCTATACAACTGTTACCACTAATAAATTGTTGCGAGCAAGTCTATTTTCAGGTGCAGATGAATTGACAACTCAGTTGTTAAGGCTTATAAATATTCTTTGGCTCCCCTTCTGTCGAATCAACAAATTTGGGTTTTACTTGCCTCAAAGACTGTTGCGATTCCCTATACTTGTGGTTTATCAACCTGCTCAAATGTTTTACTAATTGTGTATGTTTTCTTGCCGACATAATCAACAAAAGGGTGTTTGTGAGATTTTGGGGGCTTCATTAGTCTCTTATGAAATTCATGTGGGACAGGGGTTATGCTTCTTCCACTAGGGATGTGGTCTTGGATATGTCACAACCACCTTTCTCAGTTTGTTGTCCCTAGAAGCATCCTCGTGAGCTATAGGAGCTACATTGTTCAAAATCCCTTTTGTGTTGTCCTGCATGTTACCCTTGTCCGGAGGCGTATTGAGGTCGAAAGGTGGCGGGTCTGCTCGTTTTCTTCTCTTTTCAGATTCCTTTGTTTCAAAAATGAGCTTCCTATTCATTGAATCTTTCAATGCTGACATTGGCACACTTGGTGGTATGCTCTTTTTTGCGGAATTCATTTCTCCTAGCAATTTTGATGCCCTTGTTACTCTGCGGGTAGCGCTATCAGGTGGACTGGTTTTTTTTGTAACAGCAACTGTTAGGATTGGAACATATAACACTAGATCCTTCCCAGCGTTTCTGTTTTCCATAGTTGTGCTTGGTGCGGTTCGTTTCCTCCCAATTCTGCATTGTGTAACTTCATTTTCTTAAGTGCCTGCAATCCAAGACGCAGGGGGTACATCCTTATCTGTGTTGGCTGAGTTCAAATTGGTTTGTTTCTCTGTCTCAGCTTTGATTGGCCTTACTTCCCTTTCTTCATGAACTGCAGCTCGACTTCTGTAGGCTGAGGGTGAGTCCGATGTATTTTTTTTCTTTCTCTTATGTTGCTTATCCACAAAGATACTACCTTACTTTTGCATGTACATCGCGTGGTTCCATCTCATCGAGCAAGTTGTTTAACTCAAGCTTTGCGCTGCCGTCGAACACACTTGTTAACCCATGTTGTGGAAGTCCCATTGGCAGACTGTCCACGAAGCTCTTCGTATGGTCGACTATTTCAAAATCTGTCAAGACAGGAGTCTTAATCTTGGGTATGTCAAACTTTGGGCATGGTGGCTCGCGGAGGAACTCAAAGAATTCTTGCCTGTTTTTCTTCCCCATTATGCCGAAGATACTTTGTTCCTCGAGATCTTCATTTCCAGCAGTGCTAGTGCTTTCTGAACATGTGACGGAACTCCCATTTTGGTTGCCTCCATTTCTAATCACCATTGTTTTGACAATTTGCTCGTTATGCTCAATTTCCTCTTCCAAATGTTCTTTGCTTCTGTCACAATCATCGATGTCTGTTGGATCAAGTGGATCATCCTGATGGGTTTGTGGTAAAAGGTGAAGAGAGAAAGGTGTGCAAATTGTTAAAATGTTTGTATGGACTGAAACAAGCACCTAAGAAATGGCATGATAAGTTCGAAAGAACTTTAACTTCTGCGGGTTTTGCCATTAATGAGGCTGATAGGTGTGTATACTATCGCCATGGTGGGGGCGATAGTGTTATATTATGCTTGTATGTTGACGACATGCTGATTTTTTGTACAAGCATAATTGTGATAAATGAGGTCAAGTGTTTTCTATCAAAGTGCTTTGATATGAAAGATCTGGGAGAAGCTAATGTAATTCTGAAATTTAAGCTTACTAAGGATGAGAGTGGGATTACGTTGACGCAATCACACTATGTTGACAAGGTCTTGAGCCGTTTCGGCTTTATTGATAGCAATCCCTCTCCAACACCATATGATCCCAGTGTGACACTTCGAAAGAATAAGAGGATTACGAGAGATCAACTGAGATACTCTCAAATAATCGGTTCACTCATGTACCTTGCGAGCGCGAAGAGGCATGACATCTCTTTTTCTGTGAGGAAATTGAGCAGGTTCATGTCAAAACCCGGTAATGAACATTGGCATGCACTTGAAAGGGTCATGCGCTATCTGAATGCAACTATGAGCTATGAGATTCAATATTCAGGGCACCCTGCTGTGCTTGAGGGATATAGTGACTCCAACTAGATTTCAGGTGTAGATGAGCACTACACCACAAGTGGATATGCATTTCTTCTTGGAGGTGGCGCAGTGTCATTGAGGTCTTGTAAATAGACCATATTTACGAGGTCAACCATGGAAGCAGATTCTACTGGTTTAGATACAACCACTTTTGAGGCAGAATGGCTATGTGAGCTCTTGATGGACTTGGCGGTGGTTGAGAAACCATTACCGGCTATCCTCCTGAACCGTGACAATCAAACGGTTAGTGCCAAGGTGACAAGTTCTAAGGATAATGCGAATTCATCAAGACATATCAACAAACGTTTTAAGTATGTCAGGAAATTGAGAAACTCCGGAGTAATCACTGTAACGTATATTCAAATAGACAAAAACCTGGCAGATCCTTTTATGAAGGGACTATCACGTAATGTGATAGATAGTGCATCGAGGGAGATGGGTACGAGACCTGTGAGCGTTAAACCAGAGTGGTAACCTATGTGATCGGAGATCCCGTGAATTAGGACCTGGGAATAACAAACTAGTGGTTTAACTGAGGAGAGTATTTGGTAAACCCTCTCTAAGTGATGATGCATTACTCCCAAAGAGTTGTAAGGCAGGTTGGCAACATGCCTTAATGTGTTTATGTTGGCTATTTATAGCAAACATGTTGTCCTACAGAGCACTCTTTAAAGAACACATATGTGAGTCCGACTGTAAACGTCGCAGTATATGAGATTGGAGTGATCTCTAGTAAACTCATGATGAGACCACGGAGTATGACGCATATGCTCCATCCGCGGGTAGACTACTGGCAGTCAGGCACTAGTTATGACTTTGAGTAAAGTCTATTGGCACAAAACTTGCAATTCAAGTCATAGTACATTGTTCAAGTTGCTAATAGATGTAGCTTAAGGCTCTAGGCGGAAGTTCAACTTAACAGTCTTTGTTGAACACACTAGTATATACAAAAGTAGCGAGGATTGGCAAATCTTCAAATGGGCATTTGAGATCTGGTGGAGGATTGCTGAAATATTTTGGGCCCATATGTGTGTTGAAAATATTGGGCTCATATATGGGTAGCCCAATAGACAAATCCTAAAAATCACAAATGGCCCATGTGTACAAGCAAGTGGGGGGAGTGGGAAGTTTAGTCCCACATTGGAAGTTGGAGGAGTTGCAGATCACCTTATACGGTGGAGTGTTGTAGTGATTGTATGTGAGTGAGAAGAAGAGGGCCTCTCACGCACTCCTCCTCCTCCTCTGCCGCTCGCTTGTCTCGACTCGACTCGACACGACACGACGCGATCGCGTTTCGTGAATAGAGCTTCGAGCCGAGACAACATTTATCTTTATTTTGCTGTTTTAGAAAACTGAGTTCGTAGTCTTGACGGACGAGTCATAGCTGAGGCGGTTCGGGTCACTCCGATATCGTGTGCTGCAACCGACTCGAACGTGCGGCGTAGGCTACCCGCGCTATGTAACACCTGGGGAGTTACCCTAAGTTAGAAAGTTGGTTGTTTTTCTTTTTGCATTGCATCACATGCATCATAAGCATTGCACCATGTTTTTCAAAACAACTCAAAATTCAAACCACTTTAAACTTTCACACATTGTCCAAAATTCCCAATTAAAAAGTGCAAACTAAACCACTCAACTTGTTTTCAAATAGTTTGAAGTTGAAATTTATTTAATTTGCTTGTCAATAAAAAAATTCCCTTTTATCAACACCCTAAATGGTAATTTCCAATTCAACTTCAAATCAAATCATTTATAGTGGGCATGATCAAATTGTGGTTTAACAATTAAAAATCTTGCAAACAAATTAAATTCAATAAGCTTTCATAATTGTTTGAGTTAATGGAATAAAATTTGTTTAAAAACCAAATCTTTATGAATCCTATTTAAAATTCAAATAGCCACTTTAAACCTTTTGGCCAATTCACATTTTTGGGAAATAATGTTAACATAACCTTGGAATCTTGCTGTTTTGGAAATTCCATAAAATTACAAAAATGCAAACACCAACAATCCCCATCCTTTTCTTTTCTCTCTCTCTCTTCTTTTACAAAAAAAAGGAACAAAAGAAATAAAACAAGTGGGGAGGCAGGCCAGCCCCCAAGGCCAGCCCACCTTAGCCCTTTTCCCCCTTTTCCCTCTTCCCAGCCCATCACCACCCAAGGCCCGAAAACCTTCCAGCCCACCCCCTTTCTTCCTCTTCCTCCTCACGTCAGCAATGGTACGAACAGCAGCAGCACCACAGGATCCTCCTCCCCCCTCCCGATTCGCTGCCGTACCGAGCTCATCTCCCCTTAAAACCTTCCCCCCTCTGCTCGCCCTAGCCCTACCCTCTCTTCCTCCGCCGCCATCTTCTCTCCCACCCCTTCTCTGTTATTTCTCTGAACCCGAAGAGGAGCTGCCGCGGCCGTGGGTTGCCCGCCATGGCGCCGCTGCCCTGGCCCACACCGGAGCAATCCGTGGCCGGGAATGGCACCGGGGGGTTCCCTCTGCTCCTCCTTGCCCTCGGCCAGGCCCGGGACGCGGCGTAGCCCCCCCGCCGTCGACGACGTCCTTCCCGGTGCGCACGGCCGGCAACGCCTTCCTCGCCACCTGCCATCGCTTCCTCGACGCGAACGAGGTGCGTTTTCCCTCTGTCCCTCCCACTCCTCCTCCTTGCTCTGTGGCCAGCCTTCGCGCTGGCCATCCTTCGCTCGACGTCGACGCGAAACGCCGGCGATCGCTGCTTTGTTCCGTCGTGGTTCAGAGATCGCTGTCGAACAAATTCAGTTAACTCATCCGTGGTTACCTTTTCTTCCGTCAGTCGTCTGTACAATCACAAGTTCATCGACAGCGCACTGGTTCTGCTCCTTGGGCGCACACGGGAGATTGCGGGTTCGATTCCCCCGGTGGGAATTAACCCAAACTTTTTACCCTGCCACGCGCGCAGCCTGGGCCCACAGGTCAGCGACCCCACTGCCACCTCACCGCACACCCGCTCCACTGTGGCGCCACGCTGGGCGGCTGGCCCACTGTCAGCCAGTGTGGGTGCCCTCCCCTCCGGTGTAAAAATCCCAGCCCTGTTTTCTTTTCCAAAAAAAAATGCCTTTAACTCAAAAACTTGTAAAAATCATATCTTCCTCATTTTGAATCAGTTTGTAACAAACAAAATATGTATCCCAATCAAAATTTCATGAACTTTTCAAATATGCCTTTTGTTTTCTGTTTTGAACATTCCAAATAGTTTCAAAACTTCAAATTCAAATAACCCTTATGAAATTGATTAAATCCATAACAAATTCAAATATATTTCAAATGGGACATATAAAATATGTTTTCCAACCAAAATTTCATGCTCTTTCCAAATATAACATTTGTTTTCTGTTTTGAATAATTTAAATTACTGAAAACAACTGTTTCTTATTTAATGCAATTAAAATTGCCAAATTCATAACTAATTCATTTTAATTCCAATTTCAATAAATAAAACATGTTTTCCAATTAAAATTAAATGCTCTACCCAAATATAAAAGTTGTTTACTGTTTTGAACAATTAAAATTGATGCAACATTTAATTCCTCATTTAATTCAGTTAATATTGTTAAATTGGCAACTTGCTCAATTAAATTCCAAATTGGACAATTAAAATATGTCTTCCAATCAGAAACATGTCATTAACATGATCATGCCATCCATATCTCTGTTTGCATCTTACCTTGTGCATTTTAGGTTTTTTTATGCATGTTCATCTATGTGACAACATATGGAATGTGTGGGCTAATTAATTCCAGCTGTTGCCCCATTCCATTTAAATTGCCTAACTCATCTACCTTATTGTTTGCCATGCCAAACAACAATTAAATTGATGGTTAGCTAAACAACTTGAACCAATTCCAATTTCTCCGGACTCCGGTTCCGATTAAATTGCTTAAGTTGTTTCCCCTGTTGCATCTTGCCATGCCATGCATATAAAATAGGATCATGCTGGATATTTTGCCGTAGTAGTAATTATTGCATCCGGTGTTTGTTCGAGGTTCGTTGCTTCTTCGCGGATAGGACGTTGAGATGATGTGAGCAACGACAAGTTCTTCGGATGTACCTCTACTTGCTGGATTCCAGGCAAGTATACTCACTTGCTGCCCAATGGCTGCCTTTCATCACTTGTTACCGATTCTTTCCGTTGTTCTTATTCTAGCCTGTTGATTCGATGCTTGTGTCTCGATCCTATTATATGTTTACCTTGCAGCCATGATATAGCCTTCCTCCCACTTCCTATTGACTGTTGTTTGTTTACCCTGTTGGCCCTCGTGTCGTAGTTGCATGCTTAGTGTTGTTTGCGCTCAAGTCTTGTTGTCCGTCTTATCACCTGTTTAGTTTGATAGTTGGGTTTCAATTCAATCAACAACATGTTAATGTTTGGGGTAATAATAATAATTTGATGTTAAGGCACCGGCAGGAGGCCCGGGTTAGGGTTTTGAAGCCTGCTAGTGTCGACCCTAATTAGGAAAAGGGTCTTGTCTACTGATCCATGATGAGCGTGCTCACCGCATCCGGGTGGTGGTATGGAACCCCCCTCGACTTAGACCTGATCTGCAGCTTGTCCGAAGAGCCACACTTAGTTCGGGTGTTCCATTTGCTCCTTGCATAATGGGTGGATCCCCCATGGTTACTGATGACGATGATGATGATGATGATGCATATAGGGCGAGGCCTGTAGTGCCGGGGTGTTGTGTCCTGCGGGAGTTTTGCACACCTGCGCTGAGTATTCGGCTGCGTGGCTGGGACCTTATAGCTCCGTGGCTCCTAGGATGGGTTGTAGAGATGGTTTGGGTCGTGTCAAGCCAACCTGAGTTTTAGTTGGTGGCTTGAGTGTGTACGGGTACTGGAGCACACCCTGCAGGGATAAATCTTCTCGAGAAGCCGTGTTGTCCGCGGTTATGTGACGACTTGGTGAAAGTGCTGGCTAACAAGTACTCAGACAACTTACACCTAATGATAATAACTTGACTAGTAATATAGGTTACCTCCACATATAAATGATGTCACCCTAATCAACAGTGTGAGTTATCCTTGGGTTGCTTCCTTAGTAGGGGGTAACATTGGATGGGTTTGTCTGGTGGTTAGTTGTAGTTGGTTACGATACGCTATCTTATCCCCCTCTTTTAGCCGGATGTTGTAGTGAGTCTCTGTAGTTGGTTAGTGCAGCCCGCTGCCGCTTATTTGCAATAATCCCTTCCTTTCCGTTGATCCCAAAGTATTTGTATCTTGTGATGACTGGTTACGCAGTATCTTGTGAGTATGGTTTATCCACTTGCCAGTACTTAACCGTACTGACCCACGAATCCTTTTTTCGTGGCTGCATATTCAACATTGCAGTCAACAGGTTTGAAGTCTGACGACGTTAGCTTGGGAATCCCTCCGGCTCGGCCTGGGCAGGGATTGGACGCTCTCGGTTATCTTCAGGACTCTTAGTCCAATTTGTATCTTGTCCGTAGCCGGACGCTATGTTGTTTCTTCCGCTGTTATTTGGATCTTTGTATTGTATCAGTTGTATCCCTGACTCGTTTGAGTCATCTTGTATATATCTTTTCTGTTGTTGTTGTGGATTATTCGTGAACTGTTGTAATGTTATCACAGGTGGCAACCTGGAATCGGTTATTGTGTGGATTTTGGCGGGAATGCTGAAATCTGCATAGTGCCCGATCCCGGGGCGTCACAAATGGTATCAGAGCATGGTTTCCGATTCCCGACATTGTTTCGATACGAATGGTTATCGAAGCAACGGGTCCGCAAAGCCTGTAGGATAACCTCGCTAACGGTCGTTGTTTCTAGAGTGTCAAAAACTATTTCTGCTAAACTATTTTGGAAACATCTCAATAGGATTCTTATTTTCTCCTTATCTCTATTCTATTTCCCCTCCCATCTTATTTGTTTTGGAGTCTTCCCCCCTTGTCTATCTTTCAAAGTGTTAGGATCCTACGTGGGTGGACGTTTTCTGAGCCTTTAACCTAATAGGTTCGATCATCGGAAGATTCCTGGTGGGAGAACATCGTCGTCACTCCGAGCAAGAATCTCTTGTTAGTGGTGTCGAGGAGATCAACTGGAAGCACGAAGAATCGATAGTCGAACTTCTTTCCCCTCCCGGGTTAGCAGGTGGATTGCGAGGGCGCAATCCCTTGTTAGTGGTGTCGTCTGTAACACCTAGGGTGTTACCCTAAGTTAGAAAGTTGGTTGCTTTTCTTTTTTGCATTGCATCACATGCATCATAAGCATTGCACCATGTTTTTCAAAACAACTCCAAATTCAAACCACTTTAAACTTTCACACATTGTCCAAAATTCCCAATTAAAAAGTGCAAACTAAACCACTCAACTTGTTTTCAAATAGTTTGAAGTTGAAATTTATTTAATTTGCTTGTCAATAAAAAAAATTCCCTTTTATCAACACCCTAAATGGTAATTTCCAATTCAACTTCAAATCAAATCATTTATAGTGGGCATGATCAAATTGTGGTTTAACAATTAAAAATCTTGCAAACAAATTAAATTCAATAAGCTTTCATAATTGTTTGAGTTAATGGAATAAAATTTGTTTAAAAACCAAATCTTTATGAATCCTATTTAAAATTCAAATAGCCACTTTAAACCTTTTGGCCAATTCACATTTTTGGGAAATAATGTTAACATAACCTTGGAATCTTGTTGTTTTGGAAATTCCATAAAATTACAAAAATGCAAACACCAACAATCCCCATCCTTTTCTTTTCTCTCTCTCTCTTCTTTTACAAAAAAAAGGAACAAAAGAAATAAAACAAGTGGGGAGGCAGGCCAGCCCCCAAGGCCAGCCCACCTCAGCCCTTTTCCCCCTTTTTCCCTCTTCCAAGCCCATCACCACCCAAGGCCCGAAAACCTTCCAGCCCACCCCCTTTCTTCCTCTTCCTCCTCACGTCAGCAATGGTACGAACAGCAGCAGCACCACAGGATCCTCCTCCCCCTCCCGATTCGCTGCCGTACCGAGCTCATCTCCCCTTAAAACCTTCCCCCCTCTGCTCGCCCTAGCCCTACCCTCTCTTCCTCCGCCGCCATCTTCTCTCCCACCCCTTCTCTGTTATTTCTCTGAACCCGAAGAGGAGTTGCCGCGGCCGTGGGTTGCCCGCCATGGCGCCGCTGCCCTGGCCCCCACCGGAGAAATCCGTGGCCGGGAATGGCACCGGGGGGGTGCCCTCTGCGCCTCCGTGCCCTCGGCCAGGCCCGAGACGCGGCGTAGCCCCCCGCCGTCGACGACGTCCTTCCCGGTGCGCACGGCCGGCAACGCCTTCCTCGCCACCTGCCATCGCTTCCTCGACGCGAACGAGGTGCGTTTTCCCTCTGTCCCTCCCACTCCTCCTCCTTGCTCTGTGGCCAGCCTTCGCGCTAGCCATCCTTCGCTCGACGTCGACGAGAAACGCCGGCGATCGCTGCTTTGTTCCCGTCGTGGTTCAGAGATCGCTGTCGAACAAATTCAGTTAACTCATCCGTGGTTACCTTTTCTTCCGTCAGTCGTCTGTACAATCACAAGTTCAGCGACATCGCACTGGTTCTGCTCCTTGCGCGCACACGGGAGATTGCGGGTTCGATTCCCCCCGGTGGGAATTAACCCAAACTTTTTACCCTGCCACGCGCGCAGCCTGGGCCCCCAGGTCAGCGACCCCACTGCCACCTCACCGCACACCCGCTCCACTGTGGCGCCACGCTGGGCGGCTGGCCCACTGTCAGCCAGTGTGGGTGCCCTCCCCTCCGGTGTAAAAATCCCAGCCCTGTTTTCTTTTCCAAAAAAAAAATGCCTTTAACTCAAAAACTTGTAAAAATCATATCTTCCTCATTTTGAATCAGTTTGTAACAAACAAAATATGTATCCCAATCAAAATTTCATGAACTTCTCAAATATGCTTTTTTTTCTGTTTTGAACATTCCAAATATTTTCAAAACTTCAAATTCAAATAACCCTTATGAAATTGATTAAATCCATAACAAATTCAAATATATTTCAAATGGGACATATAAAATATGTTTTCCAACCAAAATTTCATGCTCTTTCCAAATATAACATTTGTTTTCTCTTTTGAATAATTTAAATTACTGAAACAACTATTTCTATATTATGCAATTAAAATTGCCAATTCATAACTAATTCATTTTAATTCCAATTTCAATAAATAAAATATGATTTCCAATTAAAAATAAATGCTCTACCCAAATATAAAAGTTGTTTACCTGTTTTGAACAATTAAATTGATGCAACATTTAATTCCTCATTTAATTCAGTTATATTGTTTAAATTGGCAACTTGCTCAATTAAATTCCAAATTGGACAATTAAAATATGTCTTCCCAATCAGAAACATGTCATTAACATGATCATGCCATCCATATCTCTGTTTGCATCTTACCTTGTGCATTTTAGGTTTTGTTATGCATGTTCATCTATGTGACAACATATGGAATGTGTGGGCTAATTAATTCCAGCTGTTGCCCCGTTCCATTTAAATTGCCTAACTCATCTACCTTATTGTTTGCCATGCTAAACAACACTTAAATTGATGGTTAACTAAATAACTTGACCCAATTCCTATTTCTCCGGACTCCGGTTCCGATTAAATTGCTTAATTTGTTTCCCCTGTTGCATCTTGCCATGCCATGCATATAAAATAGGATCATGCTGGATCTTTTGCCGTAGTAGTAATTATTGCATCCGGTGTTTGTTCGAGGTTCGTTGCTTCTTCGCGGATAGGACGTTGAGATGATGTGAGCAACGACAAGTTCTTCGGATGTACCTCTACTTGCTGGATTCCAGGCAAGTATACTCACTTGCTGCCCAATGGCTGCCTTTCATCACTTGTTACCGATTCTTTCCGTTGTTCTTATTCTAACCTGTTGATTCGATGCTTGTGTCTCGATCCTATTATATGTTTACCTTTCAGTCATGATATAGCCTTCCTCCCACTTCCTATTGACTGTTGTTTGTTTACCCTGTTGGCCCTCGTGTCGTAGTTGCATGCTTAGTGTTGTTTGCGCTCAAGTCTTGTTGTCCGTCTTATCACCTGTTTAGTTTGATAGTTGGGTTTCAATTCAATCAACAACATGTTAATGTTTGGGGTAATAATAATAATTTGATGTTAAGGCACCGGCAGGAGGCCCGGGTTACGGTTTTGAAGCCTGCTAGTGTCGACCCTAATTAGGACAAGGGTCTTGTCTACTGATCCATGATGAGCGTGCTCACCGCATCCGGGTGGTGGTATAGAACCCCCCTCGACTTAGACCTGATCTGCAGCTTGTCCGAAGAGCCACACTTAGTTCGGGTGTTCCATTTGCTCCTTGCATAATGGGTGGATCCCCCATGGTTACTGATGACGATGATGATGATGATGATGCATATAGGGCGAGGCCTGTAGTGCCGGGGTGTTGTGTCCTGCGGGAGTTTTGCACACCTGCGCTGAGTATTCGGCTGCGTGGCTGGTACCTTATAGCTCCGTGGCTCCTAGGATGGGTTGTAGAGATGGTTTGGGTCGTGTCAAGCCAACCTGAGTTTTAGTTGGTGGCTTGAGTGTGTACGGGTACTGGAGCACACCCTGCAGGGATAAATCTTCTCGAGAAGCCGTGTTGTCCGCGGTTATGTGACGACTTGGTGAAAGTGCTGGCTAACAAGTACTCAGACAACTTACACCTAATGATAATAATTTGACTAGTAATATAGGTTACCTCCACATATAAATGATGTCACCCTAATCAATAGTGTGAGTTATCCTTGGGTTGCTTCCTTAGTAGGGGGTAACATTGGATGGGTTTGTCTGGTGGTTAGTTGTAGTTGGTTACGATACGCTATCTTATCCTCCTCTTTTAGCCGGATGTTGTAGTGAGTCTCTGTAGTTGGTTAGTGCAGCCCGCTGCCGCTTATTTGCAATAATCCCTTCCTTTCCGTTGATCCCAAAGTATTTGTATCTTGTGATGACTGGTTACGCCGGTATCTTGTGAGTATGGTTTATCCACTTGCCAGTACTTAACCGTACTGACCCACGAATCCTTTTTTCGTGGCTGCATATTCAACATTGCAGTCAACAGGTTTGAAGTCTGACGACGTTAGCTTGGGAATCCCTCCGGCTCGGCCTGGGCAGGGATTGGACGCTCTCGGTTATCTTCAGGACTCTTAGTACAATTTGTATCTTGTCCGTAGCCGGACGCTATGTTGTTTCTTCCGCTGTTATTTGAATCTTTGTATTGTATCAGTTGTATCCCTGACTCGTTTGAGTCATCTTGTATATATCTTTTCTGTTGTTGTTGTGGATTATTCGTGAACTGTTGTAATGTTAGCACAGGTGGCAACCTGGAATCGGTTATTGTGTGGATTTTGGCGGGAATACTGAAATCTGCATCGTGCCCGATCCCGGGGCGTCACACGCTATAAAAGGCACGCGCCGTGAGCTCTGTACACACACCGAAACGTATCAAAATTTGCCACACCTAGTTTCTTGCCCCGCCACCGTAGTCTAGTCCATCCCGAGCGCCGGCGTGCACCGTCGAACGGGAGAGAAGGTCTCCGGAACCAGTCGCCTTTGTGATCATGTATGGGAGAGGGAGAATTAGGTTTTTGGGAAGCGCTTCGCGCGACTGCTCGCTGCTTCCACAACGGCTCGTCTTCCTAGGAAGTCAGGCGGTGTTGCGTACCGCCGCCTCAAGCATCGTCTACTCCGATCCGTCATCGCCAACGTTATCATCAACAACGTTTTTATAAACGATGGGTACAGAATCTGTGTCCTGATAAGTCTGTTTAATATGTCTACTGTTTACATATTTAGAGAGATCGTGTTGCTGTTATTAATGTTGTCTACTGCATCTAGTATGTTCGACTTCCACACGATAGCTGCTTTTGTCATGATTTATATTCTGAAGTTAATTGTGAAAATCATGCCTAATTATTTAACATGTAAGCTAATATTATAGTGCGATCCTCAGCACCTAAATCGGCAAGACAGAGCGATCCTGGCCAGAGAAAAACATGATGCTTCAGCAGGTGAGAAGACAAATGCACCGTCCACAACAATAATGGCTCATCAACGCTACAGAAGAAAAATGAGAACATTGGTTGCTGCATTGTTCCGGAAGAAGATTTTGTTGCATGTGGAGCGATGCATGGTGTGTCATGGGGGATATTGGTGCGACGGTATAATGTAGAGAGATGTGGCGGGGACGGTAGTGTAGGATGATAGAATATTGGTCATATATATTCAAAGCCTAATAGGCAAATTACTGAAATCACAAATGGCCCATGCGTGTGAGCAAGTGGTGGGAACTTTAGTCCCACATGGAAAAGTTAGAGGAGTTGCACAACACCTTATATGATTGAGTGTTGTAGCACTTGTATGGTGAGTGAGAATAGGAGAGCCTCTCGCGCACTTCTCCTCCTCCTCTGTCACTCATCTCAACTCGGCTCGAGAAGACATGTCGCGATCACGTTTCATGAATTTGAGCCTCGAGTCGAGACAATATTTGTCTTTATTTTGTTATTTTGAAAAATCGAGTCCGGAGTCATGACGGACGCATCACAGTTTAGACGGTTCGGGTCACTCCCGAATTGTGTGATGCAACTGACTCGGACGTGCGGCGTGGGCTTCCCACATCGCACCCGTTAGGGTTTTCTGAAGCGCACTATAAACGGAACGCGCCATGGCCGCTGCAAAAACACCAAAACCAATCTAGGTTTTGCCACATCTCGTTCCTTGCGTCGCCATCCTAGTCTACTCTATACCGAGCGGCGTGGGCTTCCCACATCGCACCCGCTAGGGTTTTCTGAAGCTCACTATAAACGGGACGCGCCGTGGCCGCTGCAAAAGCACCGAAACCAATCTAGGTTTTGCCACATCTCGTTCCTTGCGCCGCCATCCTAGTCTACTCAGTACCGAGCGGCGTGGGCTTTCCACATCGCACACGTTAGGGTTTTCTGAAGCGCACTATAAACGGGACGCGCTGTGGCCGCTGCAAAAACACCGAAACCAATCTAGGTTTTGCCGCATCTCGTTCCTTGCGCCGCCATCCTAGTCTACTCTATACCGAGCGGTGACGTCCACCGGTGACCGGGACAGCATGTCTCAGTAACCAATCGCATCTAATACATACATAATTGTATGTATAACTATAAGAAAAAGGAAGGGAAATTGGATAAGATTAAGAAAGATCGTGAGTTAGAGGTATAGAAAAGAAAAAGTAGAAATTCTTCTGATCTGGTACGTGAGAGGGTGAACTAGGTTTTTGGGAAGCACCTCACGCGACTGCTTGCCGCCTTCACCATGGGTCGTCTAGCAAGCAAGTCAGGCGGTGATGCGTACCGCCGCCTCAAACGTCTTCTACTTCGTCTCGTCATCGCCAACGTCGCCGTCAATAACAGCACTGCATCAAACACATCTGCTTCATCTGGAAACGTTCAGTACGTGCCATGTGTCTCTGCTGGCTGGTTAAACATATTTTTATGTGGGCATCTAGGGGTTAGCACGCTAGGATAATAATATACGATGTGTAATGTCTAAGGCCTGCGAGCCACATGTTGGCTGAGGCTTCTAAATGGGTCGATTTGTCTCCATTTTTAGTCCAATTAGTTTAGGAGTCGGTTTGGGCATGTTCAACCGTCTAGGTGTTGGTCTTCTATATAAAAAGAGTCAAGGGTTAGGGTTTAGACAGATTGAAAATTATGTAAAACATTATGTTCAGATTACCACCATCCCTCGCTGATTGTTGTATAGACGGCATCTCGGAAGTTCGTGGTTATCTTTGAAAATAAAGGCATGATTGTTTTTGGTTCTGCCAAAGGTTATCATGCATGGCGAGAATGCTCTTGGATTTGCCTAGGATTGTCGAGCTTGGCTTGAGGCGTAGTGTTTATCACCGTGTTGCTCGCCTAAATCTATCCATGTTCTTCATGTTACGTGTATTGCTCACGTAGTGGGAAGAATAGTTATCATCGGTGGTTCTTGCGGTGAAAGATCAGACAAACATTTACATTATCTGCTATCAGAGCACCAGGTTGATCACCGCGAGAGAATTCATCCAGTTGAAGATCATCTTTAGAGGGCTTCGGAGATTGGCAGATTTTTTTTTCGCTGGAGTTGACGAAGAAGACGGATAGCCGTGTTTGGTTTTGCAATCTGGACGAGATCTGTTTGAGTTGGCTCGATAAAGTTTGGTAAGAAAAAAACGAGTTGAAGATCCGATCTCCTGCTCTCTACGAGACGTGTTTGGTTTTGCAATCTGGACGATCTGTCAGGTAAGCGTGCACGAGTTGGAGACAAAAATCTGCTAGCGACGAACTTCTTCTCTCTACGATAGCGTGGAATTCTAGACAGGAATGGAAAGTATGAAGAAAATCTGTACGCGTGTGTAGCTAGAAAGAAGAAAAAAAAACGAAGCCATGAAAGGATCGGAGGAGATCAGTAAAGGAAATTGTCTGTGCGTAGAATATGGGCCAGCAAAGGGAAGTGCCGCGTACATGCAGCAAAGAGAAAGTTTGAACAACATCAGTCGGTTAAAAAAGGAAGTATTTTTCGAGTTGGTATCCCATCAGATCCGCGTGTGGTAGGCAGACAAAGAAACTTGGAATCGGAAGGATTTGTTTGACCCGTGGAACTAGCAAAGGAAAGAGATATTGGGATAAGATCAGATTTGTTTTGTTTGTCCAACGTGAGAAGCATGGGAATAAGAAAAAAAAAAGATAGTGGAGGTCCATCCAAGGCTGTTTCCATAGCGCGCAGAAAATCAATTGGGAGCCTGATTGGAAATTAACATAGAAAAAAGGAAACATGGACGGTTGGTTACTTGGTTTGGTTCTATTTTTTGTAGCGGATACAAAGACAGAAAAAAGTGAAATACACTAATGTTATTTGCAAGTGATGACGAATTAAGCTCATTTGGATTATTGCGTACAGGAATTTGTCCTGTTCGTTATGTGTTATGCACTCAGTTGATCTCCACAATTTCAGATTGCATCTGCGGTCATATTCAGCTTATTTGGACCATTTGTGTGCAGAAATTTGTCTTATTTGTTTGTGGTGATTTGTGTGCCGTGTTTCCATGTGCAGTTTGAAAGTTGTGTGTGCTAAACATGAAAGACACTAAGAACACGTCTAGGTAGACGAGAGGGAGAATGTGGTGTTGTAGTCCGGCAAGACATGAGAATCGAGAAGAACTATGGCGATGTGAAGATTTGATGCCACACGCGCTTAGAAGAATTTTCGGCATTGGGGATAACGCCTTTTCAAGAAGGGGAGGATCATCCGGACATTTAATGGTTAGCACGCTAGGAAAATAATTTACGATATATCATGTCTAAGACCTGCGAGCCACATGTTCGCCGAGCCTTCTAAATGGGCCGGTTTGTATCCAGTCCGAGTCTAATTATGTTAGGAGTCGGTTTGGTCTGTCCAACCGTCTAAGTGTTGGCCTCCTATATGAAGACAGCCAAGGGTTAGGGTTTAGACATGTTAAAAATTATGTAGAACATTGTGTTCAGCTTGCCACCGTCCCCATGGATCGGCGTGTATGAGTGTTTTGGATCTGCCAACGGTTATTGTGCATGGCGAGAAGGCTCTTGGATCTGCCAAGGTTTGTCGAGCTTGGCGTGAGTCACCGTGTTGCTCTGTTAAATCTATCCATATTCTTCAGTTTACGTGTATTGATCACGTGGGGGATTTCTATTTAGATATATAAGATTATAGATTAAAACGTGGTTGGCCCGTTTCCATTAGCACATTGAGTTTGTTGAAGACTAGGCCCAAGCAGAAGTTTGCAGGCTGAAGGGAAGTCCCATTAGTTTGCAGGTTGATCCTTTTAGGTCTCAAATCTACTCCTACTTCTCTATGGTCGTGCTTTGTATATACACCAAAGGAATACCATGGAGATCCCGATCGGAGATCACCATCGCATCGCATCCCCTCTCGCCGCCGTCGACGAGGTAGACAATGGACGCCAGTGGAAATGACCGTCTGTCCAAGCTCTTCAACAACATAATCCTCTGCATCCTCCACTTCGCCCCCACTCAAGGAGGCCTCATGTGTGACCGCGCTTTCACGGCGGTGGCGCGCGCCATTTTGGCTCTCGTCAGGCGCCGTAAACCTCGAGACTAGCGTCGTCGAGAAGCCCCATCCAGGCAAACGCCACCACAACGCCTGCTTCTTCTCCGGGCCCGGTGACCCCATCTATGGCACCATGGGAGCGCTCGGACAGTTCAGACTTTGTCAATATTCAGAACATTCACGACAGTTGGGAGGTGACGATCGGGCCCTCCTGGGCAACTTGTTCTTTGAAAATACCATTCATCGTTTGGAGATCGACGCGATGAGGCTGCTACGCTTCACCTATAAGGGGAAACTCTGCGCGTACTCATTCTTCCACATCCTCTAGAGTTGGAACAAGTTGATCTGGAATTTTTCGAGGAAGGGTAGAGGGTAAAGGATCCAAACATGTTAGAATATAAATATATAGCATTAGCCCTTTTCATTAGTTCGGACTTTTGGTCGATATGGTTAGTGCAACAATGGTAACCAGGTTGAGCACCGAAGCAGAGTACGAGCATGTGGCAAATGCCACTTCAAAAATAATTTGGGTACAATCATTGCTTGATGAACTTGGAGTTAAATTGTCCCAACCACCGCGCTTATGGTGTGAAAATGTATGAGCCACATATTTATCAGCAAAACCGGTCTTTCATGAAAGATCCAAGTACATTGAGATAGATTTCTATTTTGTCAGGGAGAGAGTTCTTAACAAGCAACTAAAGATTCGCTTTGTTCCTTCGAAGGATCAAGTAGCTGATGGTTTCATGAAGCCAGTTCCCACTAGAAATTTTGTGTAGTTTAAACATAATCTCAACTTGTCCAAGTTGTGATTAAGGGGAGGGTGTTAGCGATAGGATAGTTACGTATCTACATCGACTTTGTATTAGATACCGAGTCCACCTCCTGTACTACTTCCTGTAACCATCTGAGTCCACCTCTTGTACCGACACATTGCCTAGCACAAATATACGACATGAGTGCCTCTGAACGCATTCGAGTAAATGCAACTGTTCTTTCCTATTGTTCCCTTTTACATGGTATCAGAGTCACGAGGTCTTGCATTCAAGACCCTGGTCACGCAGTATTAAAAAAGATTTTGAGACCTGCACTGATCCCACGCTAAGGATTGAAATAGCCTATACGTGAGGGGGAGTGTTAGAATAAAAATACATGGCTTTAGCCCTTTCTATCAGTTCAGACATGCAAAAGAGATGTACAATGACTGCCGCTTGCAGAGCAAAACCACCTCCTTGTGAAGAACACGCCTCCTCATCCCAAAAAGTCAAAAAGAAAAAAGGGAGGCGGGGGGGGGGGGGGGGGGGGGGGGGGTGAATGAAGAGAGAAACAAGGTGAGAGATATGAGCTCGACAGAGAGCATGGAGACATAGTAGATGCTGCTTCCGTTGGGTGCCAATTTTTTCATATGATAGCCTCTTTATTTTTTCTCTTAGCTTGTTGGTGCCCCCAATAATTCATGCCTTAAGAGGTGACTCCACAATTGAGGATACATGATATGTATACTTCAATTTAGGTAGTGTGCGGTCTTTTTGATGTGCGGTCCAGTATGAAACAAATTTTAAACTAGTATGACACAAATTTTAATACTAGTATGGCAACGTCCTGGAGGGAAAAGATGACTAAATTTTAGTTGAGACTCTAAATTTCTAACTGAAGAACCTGATGAAACTAAGGAAAAGATTATACTGACGATACATTAGCTTTGCAGATCTTTTGATAATTGAAGTGTATGCCATGGAAGCTGAGAGCATTTATATTTCTTATTATTACTTGGAAAAGGTATAAAGAAAGTGACACCAGTTCCCTGTAACGATTACAACACATTCTTGTATGCTAACTAGTACGTCTACACGAACAGATAGCGCATACATTTCTCTGATAATGACACATCTGTCTTGTTTGAAAACACGAGTCAGTTCATGTTGATATTATGCGGTTAAGGATGTCTGGATCCCGACTGTGCTTGATTTCCTGACACCCTCGTCCTTCACAGCTTCCCCCCACAGTTCAGGCAATGCTTCCTTCACGTTGTGGATGCTTTCCAATGAATGGTCGGCACCTTTAATTCTTTCGGAAGTTCCAACCTGCAGGTGCATTGATTCAACAAACTAAATTAGCAACTCCGGAACATGAACCAATTTTTCACAACATTCACAAGACGTGAGAGTTTACCAGGACGGTGTGCATTCCTATCTGCTTCCCAGCTTGGATGTTCCTGATATTGTCGTCGAAGAATATCTAGCAGGTGTTTCGTATTCAGTTACTAAAGCATAGTGCACGAGGTACGGATGAATCTGGGAGCATCAGAAGCGAGTAATTTGGCACTTACGGTTGTCAAAGGATTGATGTTGGCAAGGTTGAGGGCATGGAGCATTGCGTCTATGGATGGTTTGCACATGATTGGTGACTTTGGCAGTTCAACTCCAGTCGGTGAGTCAGCCAGATACTTCATTATATCAAAGATTTGTGTGTCATTGGCCAGAAGAGGAGCAGGTGGTGTTGGATTCAGTGTCTCGAAGCACAGGACGCCTTGGAAGCAGTCTTCGATTCCAAGCCTCCTTAGGGCCCTGGAGGCATGCATCCTATCGCCATTTGTGAAGACCTAGTAGCAAAACAAGAGCATTACGATTACGATCCAAAGACCTGATTTTGATATAATATTTTGAGCCTGTGATACATACAAGTTTGCGGATGGGCAAGCTTTGTAGCATGTTCCTGAGCACAGGGTCAGGCTTGAGTTTTTCGTAAGCCAGCCTTCCATGCACAAAGCTGCAAAAACAAACGAGTCTGCTAAGAATCCGGTGATCCCATTTTTTTCCAGAATTACTGTTCAAAACAAATAGGAAACAGGAACTTAGAGGGAAGCCGGTAGTACCCGTGACAATCGTCGTAATCGAACTGGTACCCGACAGCCTGCACCACAAGAATGGTTGACACGTTTAGATTGAAACAGAGTGACGGGTCTCTATCAGGGGTTGAAGTCACACGCACCCGTAGTCCGGCAATGGGGGTTCCGTAGAGCTTGTAGAGGAGGAAGCAGAGGTCCAGGCCGATGCTCTTGTCGATGCCAAGCCTCTGGACCACATAATCTGAACAAGACAATCAGAACATCGATAACCCAGCCATCAGTTCAGGTAAACAGACTGAATTGACATGGTTGGTGTGATGTATGTACCTTCCATGTTCTTGATGACATCGGCAGTGACTCCGGAGCTCAGTGGGTACAGCGTATCATCCAGGTCTGGTACAAAAAAAACAGAGCATATAACATATAGTTCAGATATCACAGAGGATGGTGAGAAATTGGGCGACAGAAGAAGGGTGGAATATATAATGAGTACCAAAGAGGAGGCAGTCATAGTTGGGCCGCTGGTACTTGCTGCCGCCCATTCTGCTCTGCAACCAACTGAAGACGAAAGTATAGATGGAACTGAAGACGAAAGGATGGAAGAGATTGGAGTACCAGATTGCGGTGGTGGTCAGGGATGGGTCGAGGAGGGTATATGTAGAGAAGAAGGGATAAGGGTATATGTAGGGATGGGTTGCTCATGTGCCACCATGTGCGCAAGACAAGGTGAGGGATGCCATGATCCCATCGGAAGCTCGCTAGTTTTTTTTTTAAATGGAAACCCTTGGGTCCCGGCCTCTGCATCAAAATGATGGACACAGCCAGTAAGAAACTCACTAGTTATAGCTCTAGTTAAAAATTACCTCGCCTGTTGAGCCTAACCTCGGGAACATTTCGTCAATGGGCCTCTTAATTACTGCAGGTTTACATTAACTCCAGTTTTGCAACTTCCAAGTGAGAGATTCTGATGCAAGCTCCTTGATCAGCCGAGGCAGAGCTCCATCACACTATTTTTTAGAACTAAATAAATTGGCGGTACTCCAACTAATCTCGAAAGCATAATACTCGGTACCTCTGCTCAAGAATACACTCAGTACGATCACTCAACGACGAGGAAAAGGTGGTGGCAGCAGCGAAGGACGCGGATGAGGCCGGAGAGGTTGCGCGGGCACGTGCTCTGCACGACGCGGCTCTATGCAATAGCCACGGTTAGTAATTGATGGAGCATGGGCTTGTGTTTGCGTGCGGCATGCAGGTCGGCTCGGGCAGCTCAGCCACGCGCCCTCGTCCACGTACATGTGACTATTAGAGATAAGATCGGTTTAGTTTAGGTATCCCACTATGTGAGATTGTGCGTATCTGTGTAGCTGGCAGAGATCGGATTGTGATCTCCTTGTGTATCACCTCGTGTGTACTAAAAACAAAAACCCACGATGGGGATTGTATGCAAGAAAAAAAATTGCGGCAACGTCCTCGAGATGATATGCACGCTATAGCGTGCTAATAGGGCGATATATCAAAATAGCAATTTGAAAAAATTATCAAATATATCTAAAAAATTAAAGTCTAAAAATGTTAGACCAATATTTGCATAACCACATACTCCCTCTGATCCATATTAATAGGTGCTAAAGTGGATGTATCTAGCAATAAAACATGTCTAAATACATCCATTTCAGCACCTATTAAGGGCATCTCCAGCCGTCCCCCCCAGAGCCCCCCCAGGGGGTTTTTTTCGCGGCGGAAGCGACGAAAAGCGCCGCTTCTTCACCACTCGACCCCCCCAGAGGCCCAAATAGCGCCGTTTCGGCGCTAAATAGCGCCGCGGCACCCAGGCCAAACCCAGCCCGCTGGGTTCGGCCTGGGGGGGCGAAACTGCGCGGCTGCGCGTGCGGGCCAGCACTGTCAGTGACGCGCCGGGAAAACGCGGGAACAGAAACCCCCGCCCGTGATCGCCTTCTCGGCTACCGCGCGGTCAAAGGCTGCCGGCGTTTATGGCGTGGCGGCCGCCCAGTGCATGCGCCCGCCCAAAGGCTGCCGGCGTAATGGCGTGGCGGGCGGCAGCGAGGGGACGGGCGCGCGCAGTAAATGCCCGGCTCCTCGCCGCGCTATAACCCCCCCCCCCCCCCCGCCGCGTGCCTCGCCCCCCATTCTTCACACCGGCGAGCTCTCCCCCTCCCCTTCTTCCCCCTTCTTCCACGACAATGTCCGACGGAGCGGCAGCGAACGGGTTCCCACGCCACAACCTGCGCCGGGGCCAGGCGATGGCGCTGTACCGCGCGGGCTACCCTTGCCCGCCGGACATGCGCCTCCCTAGCTCCGCCGCGGGGGCGAGCCGCTGGGCGCTCAGCGCCGGCGGTGTCCCCGTTCCTCCCCTTCCCAACTCCGACCAAGAATTCCGTCGCGCCATCCACGAGATGCGCGCCGGAATGACGAACCCCGCGAACTATCCGCTCACCGGAGTGGATCAGTTCTGGTGGGATCGACTGACGGCGCGCCGCAACCGGGAGCTGGCGTCCCTGAACGACAACGGCCCTGTCGAGGGCCGTTTCAACTCGCACGGGCGCCGCCAATGGTGGAGCGCCCCCGGCAGGACCCTCGACGAGGTCCTGCAGCACATCCACCACGGCAACCAGCCGCGTCTCCAGATGCCGCCGCCGGAGGCCACCCAGCCGTGGGTGGCGCGGCGTTCCGGCGCGTCCTCCTCGTCTGCGACGTCGAGCTCCTCCGCCGGCCATTCCCTCTCCACCTTCCCCCCATTTCTGAACGCCGGAGCGCCCTCCCGCAGGCGCAGCGGCGGCGCGCTCCGCATCGGCGAGCCACAACGCGTGGTTCGGCCGAAGACGGAGGACACCGGCGACGAAGGCGACGACGAATGGCCCGACCAAAGGGCCGCGGAGCAGCTGTCTCTGGACACGCTGCAGCCGCTCGACGTCGAGTCCGCCGCCCGGTGGAGCCTGCGCGACAACACGGAGGCTGAACTCGCCCTTCAGCGCCGCTTGCTGGCTGAAGCCGAGCAGCGCAAGGCGGCGCGCGAGCGTGAGGCCGCCGCCGCCGCGGCTCTCCTCCGCGTCCCTCCCCCACCGCCGACGAAGGAGAATGTCTACATCATTCTCGACGAGGACTCCGACGACGAGAAGGCGATGCAGCAAGCCCTCGAGGCGAGCAGGTGGGACTGCGGCGGCGGCGACGAGGGACAGGGTGGAAGCAGGCGCCCCGGCGACCCCCCCAGCGACGACGACGACGACGACGGCGGCGACTACAGCCAGGCGATCGCCGCCAGCCTCGGGCTGCAGTAGTTTAGATTTTTAGTTTAAATTTTTAAATTCGCGCCGAATATGTACGCAGTTTCAACAAAATCTATAAAATTTCGTCTCTTTTGAAATTGCGTTTGTTTGGGCCGATTGTTGGGCTCGGGACGCGACTAGGAAACGCGCCCCCCCAGGTTCCAGAATAGCGCCGTTTAGCGCCGCGGCGGCCCCAAAACAGCGGCGTTTTGGGCCCTGGGGGGCGCAACGGCTGGAGATGCCCTAATATGGATCGGAGGGAGTACAAAATTGTTCTCTAGTTGGCTAGATCCTAACATAAACATCAAAATGCAAAGGGGCAATAACATAGTAAAAGTTACTTATTCACAATTACAAACATGGCGATGTCATATTTTCTTCTTACTAAGATGGAAAATGGGTGACTTTTTGGGCCGATAGGCTGGAAAAAAATAGCGTGATATAGCTTCATATTTCGGGATAGCGCAGTAGCGAGCAAAAATGTTAAAATTTAACGTGGAGTCTCCAAATATGCTATATCATGCTATTGTCGCTGAAATAGCGCGCTATTTTTTCCATGGATTGTATGGAAAATATTTCTTTTGACTTGGTGCCAGAGCACGTTCTGATTCTAGGGTTCCTCTAAGCCACACGATGAATACCGCCGCGATGCAGCCCTTCCAATCCGCCAGCGCCCTCCAAACCTCACCTCTCGCTTCCATCCCTGTGGGCGTGAGCACCACCATCCCTACCACACTTCCATCTGGCTACTCCAACACTATCACAGTCAGCTTAGACCGCACCAACTACCTCCAATGGAGGCCACATATCATCCCCAACATTGCGGGCCAAGGCTGGTACGGCTTTTCCACGGGAGCTGTGTTGCCCCGCCGAAGAACATTACCACCGGCCAAGGACGCCGCGGCTGTCACGCAGCCTAATCCGCAGTACACGACGTGGTGGTACATGGGCCAACACGTCCTCAACATCATCCTCGGCGACATCATCCATGAGATCCTCAGCCAGATGGTGGGCCGGCATACCTCCGTCGGCGTGTGGGATTGTCTCACCTCCATGTCCGTCGCCCAGAATCGGGCCAACATGCGCCAAATCCGGCGCGAACTCGCTACTGTGAAGAAGTGAGACCTCTCCGCCGCCAATTACTTCAACAAGATGAAGAGTTTCGCCGACGCCATGGTCGGCAACCCATCTCCGACGACAAACTCATCGACTACATCATCGTAGGCCTCGGCTCGCCATCCTCAGCGCCGCCAGTCACTCTCTTTCACTGCCTGATTTTTATGCCATGTTAATGTCTTATGAATCCATGCGCGAGCAGAACAACGAGACCAGCGACTACGCTTCCTCGACAAACTCCGCTGCCCGACACGGCGATGCAGGCCGCGGAGTCGTCCGCCCCTTCGACAACAACCACACCACCGGTCGCAACGGTGGCATGAACAATGGCGGCCAGTAGAGGGGGCGGTGGTGGCCCTCACTATAGTGGTGGGAAGCAAGGCTACACTACTAGGGAAAACCATACCGCAGGCGAATGAAATGGTCTTACCGCAGTCACATTTGTGTTCGCCTGCGACCATTACGCCGGCGGTACTGCGTTTACCGCTGGCGCGCCGTGATATTCGCTTGCGGTATCTGCATGTAGCGTATCTGCATGTAGCACATGCGCTTCCCTAACTATTCGCATGCGATATCTCCACACTGCGCTGGCGAACAAGGCCTATGCGCCTGGGGTAACAAAAATATGCGCCGCTGCTAAGTTTTACACGTGTCAAGAAAAACAGAAAGAAAAATACATTAAATTGGCACAAATTACAGGAAATTAGAGCAAAATGACAGAAAAATGACAGAGATGCACAAAATAATATACACTCAGTTGGCACTAAGTTTAGAAAGATAGGATTCCATCGTCGATCATCAACAACTAGTAGTCATTACATAACATCGATCATCAACACAAAATATACACAACATACCATGTCATCTGTGCACAGGACAAAAATATATGTTTAGCATGGAATTTGATAATAGACTATAAATAACTATGAAAATAATAGAAGCATCAAGGTTTATGAATAAAACATGACAAGTAAAGGACTAGAAGTTATATGATGCAAGTATATTGAGATTCTAAGCATTGGAAAGTTAATCATCAAGTGTACACTAACAATTTCTCAATCCTATGGTCTCGACGGGAACGGGCGAACGCCTTCTAGCATGTTGAATGTCCGGATGTCACGTTGTTGTCGTAGGTGTTCTTCTATGTCACGAGTGCTGGGTGATGCGTGGCCGTGGAAGAACAAGCCACCCCGAGTGGTGACATCCGACTTGAGTATCATGCAGATCCTCCGCTGGATGCGACGGAACTCAGCTCTCACATATTCATCGGGGGTGTTGGCCATCTTTGTGGTCTTGTCTCAGAGATCACTTGGTAGCAATACCTCTTGTGCATCTTTTAAATACTCCCTCATCTGAAAGATGGCATACCAAGCTTCTAACCCAAATTCTTCCGCTGATTGTTTGAGGCAGGGGAAGTTGATTACGTGGTTGCACACGTAGGCGCCTCGGAATATTTTTTCCTTTTTTAGGGGCTTGTCTAAATCGGAGGCGAAGCCGTTGAGGGCACTATTAAGAATAGCTCAAATGTTGTTGTAGTCCTTCTGCACCGCTCTACCCGTGTCGAGATAAGTCACTTGCGAACAATGTGGTTCCATGACGATGAGTGTGCATCCTCCTTTACTGCGCAGAACATTTCGAACAAGCCATTATCATCGGATACTTAGGAGATTCTGGAAAGAATAAAATGACGGGAAGCGGAGGACTACTTACAGGGGAAAGTATGGCATGAGAATGGCGTTCTTATCATAGTTTTAAATAGTCCGCTATAGCCTCGCTATAGCTCCGATATAGCTGTTTGAGCATGTTGCCGCTAAATGATGCCGTGTACAACTTGCCGCTATAACGCCGCTATATCCCGCTATATGTCCGCTATAGCTGTTTTTAAGGGTTGCCGCCATATGCAATATCCCGCTATTTAAAACATTGGTTCTTATCCTTGTTATCTATCAAAAACCCGTGATATAGTTCGTGCTAACAACCCGGTTCGCAGCTGACCGCAAGTAGTTCTCAATCATGTAGTAGGGGTCCATAATCGCGATGTTCGGGGTATTCTCCATGGCAATATCGTGCGCCATGTGGAGCGATACGAGGCGGACAATGCTTCGGTCAAGTTTTCCCAAGTGGAAGACCCTGAATACGTCTTCATATCTAATGAAGAACACCCCTGCGGGATTTGTATCCACAAAACCCGCGGATCGGGGCACCTTGAACACGTATACCGGGTACGAGGGATGTTTCATTGATAGAAGTTCCGTCTCTTTCTGCAAAATTTCGTCGTGGATGCTCCCCATGTCACTACCCATGACATTGACAACTTCTGGCGGCAGCATCGGCTTACCTATATCATGAATCTTCCTCCACGGGATGGCGGACGGGAGGACTCAAATCTACTTCTCTATGTTCCTACCGTATATACACCAAGGAATACCATGTGTCGCATCCTCTAGCGCCACCGTCGACAAGGGTAGACGATGGACGCCAGTGGCAACGACCGCCTATCCGAGCTCTCCAAGGACATCCTCCGCCGCATCCTCCACTTCGCCCCACTCAAAGAGGTCGCATCCACAACCGCACTCTCGCTTGCTCTCGTCGGGCTTCATAAACCTTGAGGCTGGCGTAGTCGAGAAGCCCTGTCCAGGACAGCGCCACCACAATACCCGCTTCTTCTCCGGGCCTGACGATCTCGTCTCTGCCTCCACGAGGGCACTCGACACGGCCGACGTCCCCGTCAGGAAGCTCACTTTAATAACCGGGTACCCCAACTATGACGAGGTCATGTCCAGCATCGATGGCTTGATCGAGGTCTTGCTCTCCCACCGGGTGGCAAATAGTGTAGAGGAGCTCCTACTCGTCGCCGAAGTTCCTAACGGCTTCCCCTATAGTTGGGTAGTCGGCTGCAGGGTCATCCTCGACTCGCTGCAGTTAGAGACACTGCGGATCCTAGAACTCACCAGTGGAGTAGTCTACCGTGGGAACGCACTGCTCCCGCGGCTGTGCTCCCTAAGGCTGACCCATTGCCGCCAGGACCTGAGATCACTCCAACGTGTTATTGACGCGGCGCCAGCACTCGCCGCCATCCGACTCGAGTCTATCACCATAAAACACAACGAAGCCATCGAAGCCACATGGCGCCATCTCCGATGCCCCGCAGCCACAGTGCTCATGCTTGACAGTTGTTGGTGGGGGGTGGCGATATAGACCCTGGCTCCGACTGCTACTTTCAAAAGACCATCAACCGTTTGAAGATCGACGCAATGAGGCTGTGACGCTTCAGCTACAAGGGGAAACTCCGATCGTACTCATTCATACCACAGCCACTAAAGTTGGAACAAGTTGATCTGGAATTTTCGAGCAAGGCTACAGGGTAAAGGATCCAAACGAAGACTTAGAAGCCTTCTCGAGACTCACTCGGAACTTCACCAGCACCAAGGCGATTAGGTTGAAGGTGAACCACCTTGAGGATATCACTATCCTCAGCGAGGCAAGGTAGGTCGACCTCCTGCCGGCATTCTGCCGCCTTGAGCGTCTCGAGGTTCAAGGAGCGCATTGGACTGTCGCACCCGGACTTCTAGAGGATACTCACAGTCCGCTAAACAGTAGAACAAATGGCTTACGGGGCATACCGGCACCCGCATCTCAATATGAGCAGGCCAACACGTAAACGTGTGACAACCATTCTCTACTATCCATCGTCTGCGTAAATCATCCCATAGAAATCAGGACACTTTCGTTGACGTACTTCATAACATACACACATGGTACGTCAACGGCATTAGAACAACTGATATCACAACATATCTCTAAGACACAAAAGATTGAAATAAGTTGCAAATAGCTCTCACTAGAGCAGAGATAGCAAATACAATCATCCAGAGGACACATGTCCCAACAATTCATCATTACAACACAGCGGAAGCATCCAAAGTGTCTGAGTACATACAAGATCCAAATAGGCCTAAGAGGCCGGAAACGTAAAGACGGAGCCCATCCACGATGTCTCGGATCCTGCCCGGGTCCGCTATCTACTCGTCAGCAGCCTCGTCATACTCCACGTAGTAGCCTCCATGGGGATCCTCGGAAACGTAGTCTGCGGAAACCACAGCCCCAAAGGGGTCAGTACAGACAAGTACTGGCAAGCAAGACTCACAAGATACCAAAGTGTACCCGGCAACACCAAGTACAGATGCTTTGGGTTCAACGGAAGAATAGGTGATACAACAGTGCGGCAGCAGGCTGCTCTAACCAACTACAGAAACATGCTATAACTTCCGGCTAACAGAAAGGAGATAAGATAGCGTATCGTAACCAACTGCTACTAACCTCAAACAAACCCATCCTGGATCTCGCCCCCTTATCCAAGGAAGCAATCCGAGGATAACTCACACAGTTGGATTAATGATGGTTCAATTTATTGTGTCAATAAGCCTATTACTAGTCAAGTTATCATTAGTTAGGTGCAAGTTGTTCTGAGTACTTGTTAGCCAGTACTTTCACCAGGTCAACCATAACCGCGGAAAACACGGCTTCTCGAGAAGATTTAACCCTGCAGGGGTGCACCAATTTGGCCGTACACGTAAGAATACCCCGCCAGGATGGAAATGCACTTCCACCAAGCGAGGCACTCAACACAACCCAACTCTTCTTCGCATCAAGCCCAAAGCACCACGTGCTGTGCGTGCGCGGCTAATCGAGCCCCCACGAAGAAAAGGGGGACCCTCATAGCACTGGAAGACCACGCCGCCCTAAATGCCGACTACAAAAGTTCCACCCTGGCCTCGGGTTCGTACCTGCATATGCGTGCATCAAATGGAAAGCCCGAACTAAGTGTGGTGATTTGGACGAGATGCGAATCGAGTAAAATTGAGGGGGGCGCCCATACACGCTTCCCACATGCGGATAGTGCGCTCATCATGGATCAGTAGACAAGACCCTTTTCCTAATTAGGGTCGACACTAGCAGGCCTCAAAACCACGCCGGGCCTCCTGCCGGTGCCTCATCATCAAATTAGCATTACCTCAAACATTAACAGGTTGATTGTTTAAACATCGAGCCCCAGAACATAATAAGTAAGGTAACAGAGATAACGGACAGCAGACTCGAGCATAAACAACCCTAAGCATGCTAGTAAGACACGGGCAACAAGCAACGGGGTTTTAGGTGTGGAGGTGAGGCTGTATCAGGGTTACAGGATAACATGTGATAGGATCGTACACAAGCAACGAATCTTAAGGCTAGCAGAATAGACAACGGAAAGTATCGGTATCCAGTGTGGAAAGGAACACAATGGTTCAGGTGAGTGAATACTTGCCTGCAAACTCAGCAGCCTGGTACTGAGCTAGATCCTCAGAAGGGGTGTCGTAAACCTCGTCTGTCTCAACGTCGTCGTCTAGTCGAGAAGAGGCAAACAAACAACGCAGAGAGACAAACAATCAATAACATGGCATAATGCACAATCATAGGATGATGCATCGCAATTTAATTGAGGCATCAAAATAGGCTAGTTGACATGGTAACATGTTTAAATGGACCCATATGCAATTTGGATTGCCTCTGGAAAGCCCATGAATTTAAGGTTGGATTAAATGATCTACAACTAATCAACATGTGAAAGTGGATTAGCATGGTGCATGGATGAGGAAAACAAAAGAAAACAACAAAAGAATCAATTTGAAATGAAGTTTACCAAGTTTGGAATTTTATTTATTAAGTTATGGAATTTTGGTTCCTTAAAGTAGTTACACAAGCATTTGTTGTTTTCACCAATTTCAATTGTTCAAAATGGATAACAAAGTTCATATTTGGAAAGAACACAAAATTTTAGGTGGGAAACATGTTTCAATTATTGAAAAAGGAATTAAGATGAATTAATTATGAATTAAACAAGTTTAAACAAGATTTAAATGAATTTAATTCAATTATGAATTTATATGAATTTTTATTTGTTCAAAACATTTAATAAAATTCATATTTGAAAAGTTTATACTTTTCTGGTTTGAAAACATATTTTATATGTCCAAAAAGAAATTAATTTGACCAAGTTATGAATTTAGCAATATTAAATGATTTAAACAAGGTTTAAATTATTTAACCAATTTTAATTATTCAAAAGTGGAAATAAAGTTTATATTTGAAAAGGTGGTTCAATTTAGCATGGAAAACATATTATATATGTGACATTTGAATTAAGTTTGAATTAGTTATGGAATTAACCAAAATTTAAAAGGAGTTGTTTGAATTTGAATTTTGGAAACATTTGAAATGTTCAAAACAGAAAACAAATGATTTAATCACGTAGAGAATTTAATTTGGTGCAGAATACATATTTCATTTGTATTATTTGGATTTGAATTTCAAAAGTTATTTGTATTTTGAATACAGGGACTAATCTGTAAATAATTTTGACTTAAAATTAAAAAGAGAGGGGCAGAAAAAATAATTACACCCCGCAGTGACCCAGCCTGGGCCACTGCCAGCGGGCCCTGGCCACCCTGGCGCTGCGTGGCAGCTGACTGGGCTGCTGGGGTCACCTACAGGTGGGCCTGGCGAGGGGGATTAACTCCCCAAAAAGTTTGTGCGCGGGGGGCTCGAACCCGCGACGCGGCGTGTGCGTGCAGTGCTGCTATGCCACTGCGGTGTTGAGCGTTTCTTGTCAGGTAAGGGAATGGTGGGAGGTTAAGGTTCAGTTAGCGCGTTAGACTGACGAAACTGAATTTCGTCAGCTAACTGAACCGCGACGGACAGCGGTGCTCGCCGGCGGCGAGCTGCTGCGCTCGTGGGCCAGATGTAGGGCCACCGTGCGTGCGTGCGCGTGTAGACGTGATGCAGAGAGAGGGAGGTGGACGTCGTGGTGCTCACCGGCGTTGCAGGTGAAGCAGAGGCTCGGGGAAGGTGGACGTCGCCGGCGACAGAGGCACGGACGGCGGCGTCGAAGCAGTGGCTCTCCGAGGCTGCCGTGGTGTCGAGGAGGTCGAGGAAGCGACGGGGGACTCGTTCCCGTGGCTAGCCCGAGGGGAGGAGAAGCATGGCGGCGGCGATCGTCGAGGTTCAGAGATGGTGGCGCGGTGGTGAGGTTCAGAGAGAGGAGGTGGCGCAGAGGGAGAAGAAATGGCAACGACGGCGCGAGGGAAAAGTGGAGGGGAACTAGGGCTAGGGGTGGAGGCCGCGGGTAGGGCTTATAAGGTGGAGGAGGAGGTCTCCCGGCCGTCCCATCCGCCGCTGCCGACGTGGGCAGCGCGGATGCGCTGCCGTACGAAGGTAGAAGGAGAGGGGGGGTACCAGGCCTTGGCTGGTGGGCTGGGTTCAGCCCACTGGCCTGCCTCCCCCTCTTAACGTTTTATTTTTTTATTTTTTTCTGTTTGTTTTTTTTTTTGCTGAAAAGGAAAAGGAGAAAAAGAGATAGGTTTTAGGGTTAGAAAATTTTAGGAAAATTTGTAGAAGTTAGTTTTTGTAACAGTACCATAATTCAAACTTTTGTTTTCCAAAAATTTGAAACTATGTTGCTGTTTGCAATTTGTTTGAATTTGATTGAATTTTTGGTATTAATGGATTAAATGAAAAGAACAATTTAAAAGTTTTTAGTTTCAAATGTAATGGTAACAAATGATTGTTTTGTTTTGTAATTTTCATAAACTTCAAAATGGTTGTTGTTTGGAATTTTAATTGAATTTGAATGAAATTTGAATTAAGTGAATCATTAAAAAAAGAACAAGTCAATAGTTTGAGCTTTATATTTTAATGGAAACAAATAGTTGTTTTTATTTGAATATTTTTATTTGAAAAAAATTGTAACAGCACAAGTATGAACAAGTATTTGAAATTTGATTTGAAAATTCAAATGGAAAACAAGGGAAAACAGATGGAAAACAAAGAAAAACAGATGGAGAACAAAGCAAAACAAATGCAATGATTAAGATGCCATGATGCAAAACATAAATTAACATGAATCAAACATTCCAAGGGTTGTTTTCATACTTGGGATGTTACAAAACGCCCCCCCCCCCCTTGAAGGAATCGCGCCCCGAGATTCCTACTGAGAAGAGAAAAGGTCCGGATACTTCTTGCGAAGATCCTCTTCGGTCTCCCACGTTGCCTCTTTATCAGAATGATGCGACCACTGCACTTTCAAGAACTTGGTGCTCTTGTTGCGAGTCTTACGCTCGGTCTCATCGAGAATACGAATAGGGTGCTCCTCATAAGAGAGATCTTCTTGCATTTCAATGGAATCATGATCAACTGCACGATCTGGATCTTTGAAACACCTCTTGAGTTGTGACACGTGAAACACATCGTGCACCTTGGATAGTTTTTCTGGAAGTTCAAGACGATAGGCATTTTCTGCACGCCTTGAGAGAATGTTGAAAGGACCAATGTATCTTGGTGCAAGCTTTCCTTTCACACCAAAATGATGAGTGCCTCTGAGGGGAGTTACACGGAGATATGCTTTGTCACCAGGTGCATAGATCATATCCCTGTGCTTGCTGTCATAGTAGCTTTTCTGACGAGACTGAGCAATCTTGAGATTGTCACGAATGATACGAACTTTCTCTTCGGCTTCCTTAACAACGTCAGGGCCTAAGAGTGAACGTTCACCAGCTCCAGACCAATTGATTGGACTCCTGCATCTGCGGCCATAGAGAGCCTCAAATGGTGCCATGCCTAGGCTTGCCTGGAAGCTGTTGTTGTAGGAGAATTCAGCATATGGAAGGCATTCCTCCCATTTCATGCCAAAAGAGATACCACATGCTCTGAGCATATCCTCGAGAATCTGATTGACTCTTTCGACTTGCCCTTGATACTGAGGATGGTAGGTTGTGCTGAACAGAAGTTTGGTGCCCAAAGCTTCTTGAAAGCTTTTCCAGAAATGAGAAGTGAATATGCTTCCACGGTCTGAGCTTATTTCCAATGGAACACCATGAAGAGGAACAATCTTTGTTGTGTAGAGCTCTACTAACTGACTAGCTGAGATTGTTTCTTTGACAGGAAAGAAGTGAGCTACTTTAGTGAGTCGATCAATGACAACGCAGATTGCATCGTTGCCCCTCTTGGACTTTGGAAAACCAGTGACGAAGTCCATTTCAATCATGTCCCACTTCCACTCAGGAATTTTCAGAGGTTGGAGAAGACCGGCTGTTTTCTGATGAACTGCCTTAACACGTTGACAGACGTCGCATTCAGAAACGTATTTAGCAATTTCACGTTTCATGCCAGGCCACCAATACAGTGTCTTGAGATCCTGGTACATCTTTGTACTTCCAGGGTGTATGGATAGAGGAGTTTCATGATCCTCCTTGAGAATGACATCTTTGAGACTTTGAACTTGAGGAACTGCAATGCGTCCTTCGAAGAACACAGTTCCCTTGTTATCAATTGAGAAGGACTTAAATTTCTCCTTGCCTTCTTTGATGTGTTCTACCATCTTCTTGATTTCAGCATCACGAAGCTGTTCAGAACGAATCTTGTCCTCGAGAGTTGGACTGGCTATCAAGTTTGCAAGATAGCCTTGAGGAACAAGACCAAGGTTGAGCTTCTGGAATTCTTCATGAAGAGGAGGTTGGCTTTCCATGATCATGAGATTATTGCAATACGACTTGCGACTGAGAGCATCGGCCATAACATTAGCCTTGCCTGGAGTGTAAGAAATGGTAAGATCAAAGTCTTTAATCTTTTCAATCCATCTCCTTTGCCTGAGGTTTAGATCTGGTTGAGTGAAGATGTATTTCAGACTCTTATGATCGAAAAAGATTTCAGTGCGATTACCCAACAAGTATTGTCTCCATTTCTTGAGGGCAAACGCAACTGCTGCAAGTTCAAGGTCATGAGTGGGATAATTGAGCTCATGTGCGTTCAACTGACGTGAAGCATAAGCCACAACTTGACGATCTTGCATAAGAACTGCACCTAGACCTTGGAGAGAAGCATCACAGAATATTTGGAAAGGTTTGGAAGGATCTGGGCCAACCAGAACTGGTGTAGAAGGGAGTTTAGTCTTCAGGAGATTGAAACTTTCATCACATTGTGGAGACCAAACGAACTTCTTGTCCTTCTTTGTGAGATCAGTGAGAGGTTTGACAATCTTGGAAAAGTTTTGGACGAAACGACGGCAATAGCTAGCTAAGCCAAGAAAACTTCTTACTTGCTTCACCGTCTTTGGAGGTTTCCAATCAACAATTGCTTTAACCTTTCCTGGATCAATGGCTATGCCCTTGGCAGAAATGACATGACCAAGGTAAGCAACTTCTGAGATCCAGAACTCACATTTGGAGAATTTGGCATAAAGACGATGCTCGCGAAGCTTCATGAGAGTGAGACGAAGATGTTCTTCATGCTCTTCCTCGGATTTTGAGTAGACAAGAATGTCATCAAGATACACCACAACGAACTTGTCGAGGTATTCATGGAAAACAGAATTCATGAGTCGAGAGAAGGTCGCCGGTGCATTGGTGAGACTAAAGGACATGACGGTGAATTCATATAGACCGTAGCGAGTGGTGAAAGCTGTCTATGGAATATCCTCTTTTCTGATCTTTATTTGATGGTAACCCATTCTCAAGTCCAACTTTGAGAATATTGAGGCTCCAGCAAGTTGATCAAAAAGATCATCGATACGAGGAATTGGATACTTGTTTTTGATGGTTTTCTCGTTAAGAGGACGATAGTCAACAACGAGTCTCTTTGTGTGATCCTTCTTCGCAACGAACAGAGTTGGGCAACCCCAAGCCGAGGAACTAGGTTGAATGTAACCTTTTTCCATGTACATATCAATTTGTTCCTTCAACAACTTCAGCTCGGGAGTTCCTATCTTATAGGGATGCTTAGAGATTGGAGCAGTACCTGGCTCAAGTTCGATCACGAACTCAACAGCTCTGTCCGGAGGCATCCCTGGCAACTCTTCTGGAAAGACGTCAGGGAATTCGCAAACCACCGGAACATTTTCAAGCGAAGGTAGAGGTTTTGCATCGAGGTTGCATAGCTGAATGGAACTTGATTCATTTGGAGAATAGACTATCTGGCCAGAAGGGTGGAACAGAGTTATTGACTTCTGAGCACAGTCAATTCTAGCTTTATTGGCCTTCAGCCAATCCATACCAAGAATGACATAAATGTCATAATTGCCAAGCAGTATGAGAGAAGCAAGGAATATGTGGCCTCCAATTTGGATTTGATTTCCGTGACTGATCTTGGAAGTTTGCATAGTTGCTCCAGGGGAGTTTACCACTAGCGGGGAACCCAAACCAACAAAAGGGAGTTTAATTGCTGTCGCAAAGATCTTTGACACGAAAGGATGTGATGCTCCGGTATCAAACAACACTTTAGCTGGGTTAGAGTTTACGGGAAAAGTACCGAGAACGACGTCAGGAGCTTCCTCAGCTTTGTCGATCTTGACATGATTCACCCTTGCGGTCCTCCCGACAGCCTGTTGTTGGAGTTGAAGGCCTTAGGCGGGGGAGCGCGCACCATTGCCTGGTTTGTGTTGGGACGAGGTGGTGGTGGAGGTAGCTGCCTCTGCGTGCACTTGTCAGCGTAGTGCCCCGTCTGCTTGCACTTGTAGCAAGTGACGACACGAGGAGGCCCTGGCCTTGGCTGCCCCATCGAAGCCCTCTGATCATGCATCTGAGCAGGGTTGGGTGGGCGGGGAGCGAAGCCTGGAGAAGCTTGGGCGTATGGAGCCCGAGTGACAGCACCATTTGGCACCCAGATGCGGCGCTTCTGCGGAGGGGTGGTCATGTTGGAGGAGGAACCACCCTCACGCGAGTGCTAGCGAGACTCCTCGAACGCCTTGCGCCCATTTTCTTCATTGAGCGCGGTGTTAACGAGCTCCTCGAAGTTGTTGGCCTTGATATTGGTGAGGGCGTACTTGAGTTCCGGGTTAAAACCTCTGCGGAACCTTGCCATCTTCTTAGCCTCAGTGGACACCTCATCACCAGCATAACGAGCGAGGCGATTGAACTCACTCTGATAGCCAATGACGTCCAGCTTGCCCTGCTTGAGTGAGCAAAACTCTTCACGCATCCTTTCCATGAGACCATCTGGAATGTGGTGCTTCAGGAAGGCTTCCTTGAAACAACCCCATGTGATTGGATAGCCAGCTCTCATGGTCTGGTAGTTTTCCCACCAAGTAGCTGCCTGACCCTTCAGCAAATAGGATGCATACTTGACCTTGTCTTCCTCGGCAACGTGAGCAATCTCCAGAGCCTTAGCTATCTCACGGATCCAGTCATCAGCATCCAGAGGCTCGCGTGTGGCCACGAAAGCTCTCGGACCCAGACTGAGGAACTCCTTGATGCTGACTCGTGGAGCCGTCTGGTTGTTGTGCTGATTAGTCTGAAACTGGGCCATCTGTGCCATGACTTGGGTCATCTGAGTCAACAGCTCCGTGATTGGCGGTGGCTCAGGCGGGTTGTTCCTTGTTGGCGGCATCCTGAATGGAAATGCATTTTAGCACAACAATAGAAAAGGATAGACTTGGAAACCGAAAGAGAGATTATTCCGACGCATGAATAGATAACCAACAGGTACATCATCACATGTTCAAATACATCAGAATATCCAACACACCATAAATGGTTCGAATGCCAAAGGATAACTAAACATAGCTAAGAATGGATACATCGGTACTCCCATGCTCATCACGCAGGACGGCGACTAGGAGTACGGCGAGAGGTACGGTGAGGAGCACGCCCACGAAAGTAGGTAGAACGTCGATCCACATTGATCTGACGTGGTCTGAGAGCGACTCTAGGTGTGGTGAAGTACATAGCGTCGACTCCCTGTGCTCCAAAGCGTGGAATCCCAGTGTAACCAGCACCGAGGTTAACGAGTGGACCTCTGATCCGCTCGTAACCTCCAGCATCTGGTAGACGACGACCAACTGGCTGATCGTAACATGCAAAGCGCTCGTCTCCAACAAAGTCTGTGGTGTACGTCGCCAGACGAGTCAAAGCAAGGTAGAGCTGCCCTCTGACTGAAGCCAACTCCTGAGATAGTGTGCTGGCAACTGCGTCATTGTGTCTCACAAACTGAGCGGTGGTGTGCAGCGTGGAGTTATGATGCTCGTAGACATCCAAGTTGTCGTAGAGAGTGAAGTGAGCTCCCTCCGAAGTGATGTAACCACGGGGGATGTGGCGATAGATAGAATCGTCAAATCCCCAGTAGTCAGCACGAAGGACGGTGAGACTCACATAAGCTGCCTGCTGCACAGCCATATCCACTGTGGAACCTACTGCCTCGTACCGGTGGACTACGCTCATGCCATCATCTGACAGAATGTAGACGATAGCCTGGTAGTAGGTCTGGTCAAACTCTCGCTGCTGCTCGTAGACCTGGTACTCTGGTGCCCAACGGAACCCCAGAAAAGTGACCATGTCTCTCAGCATCTCCGGATAACCGGCAGTGCTCTCGCAACGAGTCATACGAACCACCTGCGGGTAGAACCTGAGATCCATCTGCAGATGATCGGGGAAGTTTTGATTAGACGTCGGTAGAAGAACTGAAGTGGAAAGCAACAACAAGGTTTCAACGGACGATAAGGATGTTGAGAAGAACAGGATATCGAAGCAACATTGGGGAAACACGAGACCAAACACTCCTGAGGTACTACGGAAAACCCATCCGGGCTTCTAAAGGATAAATATCTACTGCTTAAGGAATAGAGGATCTGCTTCCGGGGCTTACACGCCTCCGTTCTCAATCATGAGTAGGCAACATGATAAATCATGTCACAACCACCTCCATTCCTATGGTCTAGTAGATATAACTATCCTAGAGAAACCAGGATACGTGAAAACCTAACTTGAAAGTTTAGGTGAGAAGAGAAAACAACGTTGCACTTCCATACCAGAAAAAGGGAGGATGGGTGGGGAAAGAAATAAAAGAACAGAATTCCTACTCTCACGTTTCATTTTTCCTATATAGCTACAAAATAGTTTCTAGACTCAACTGCGACCAGTAAAATGGATCCTACAGGCAGACAGGCTCTGATACCATTTGTCGCACCCGGACTTCTAGAGGATACTCACAGTCCGCTAAACAGTAGAACAAATGGCTTACGGGGCATACCGGCACCCGCATCTCAATATGAGCAGGCCAACACGTAAACGTGTGACAACCATTCTCTACTATCCATCGTCTGCGTAAACCATCCCATAGAAATCAGGACACTTTCATTCACGTACTTCATAACATACACACATGGTACGTCAACGGCATTAGAACAACTGATATCACAACATATCTCTAAGACACAAAAGATTTAAATAAGTTGCAAATAGCTCTCACTAGAGCAGAGTTAGCAAATACAATCATCCAGAGGACACATGTCCCAACAATTCATCATTACAACACAGCGGAAGCATCCAAAGTGTCTGAGTATAGACAAGATCCAAATAGGCCTAAGAGGCCGGAAACGTAAAGACGGAGCCCATCGACGATGTCTCGGATCCTGCCCGGGTCCGCTATCTACTCGTCAGCAGCCTCATCATACTCCACGTAGTAGCCTCCATGGAGATCCTCGGAAACATAGTCTGCGGAAACCACAGCCCCAAAGGGGTCAGTACAGACAAGTACTGGCAAGCAAGACTCACAAGATACCAAAGTGTACCCGGCAACACCAAGTACAGATGCTTTGGGTTCAACGGAAGAATAGGTGATACAACAGTGCGTCAGCAGGCTGCTCTAACCAACTACAGAAACATGCTATAACTTCCGGCTAACAGAAAGGAGATAAGATAGCGTATCGTAACCAACTGCTACTAACCTCAAACAAACTCATCCTGGATCTCGCCCCCTTATCCAAGGAAGCAATCCGAGAATAACTCACACAGTTGGATTAATGATGTTTCAATTTATTGTGTCAATAAGCCTATTACTAGTCAAGTTATCATTAGTTAGGTGCAAGTTGTTCTGAGTACTTGTTAGCCAGTACTTTCACCAAGTCAACCATAACCGCGGAAAACACGGCTTCTCGAGAAGATTTAACCCTGCAGGGGTGCACCAATTTGGCCGTACACGTAAGAATACCCCGCCAGGATGGAAATGCACTTCCACCAAGCGAGGCACTCAACACAACACAACTCTTCTTCGCATCAAGCCCAAAGCACCACGTGATGTGCGTGCGCGGCTAATCAAGCCCCCACGAAGAAAAGGGGGACCCTCATAGCACTGGAAAACCACGCCGCCCTAAATGCCGACTACAAAAGTTCCACCCTGGCCTCGGGTTCGTACCTGCATATGCGTGCATCAAATGGAAAGCCCGAACTAAGTGTGGTGATTTGGACGAGATGCCAATCGAATAAAATTGAGGGGGGCGCCCATACACGCTTCCCACATGCGGATAGTGCGCTCATCATGGATCAGTAGACAAGACCCTTTTCCTAATTAGGGTCGACACTAGCAGGCGTCAAAACCACGCCGGGCCTCCTGCCGGTGCCTCGTCATCAAATTAGCATTACCTCAAACATTAACAGGTTGATTGTTTAAACATCGAGCCCCAGAACATAATAAGTAAGGTAACAGAGATAACGGACAGCAGACTCGAGCATAAACAACCCTAAGCATGCTAGTAAGACACGGGCAACAAGCAACGGGGTTTTAGGTGTGGAGGTGAGGCTGTATCAGGGTTACAGGATAACATGTGATATGATCGTACACAAGCAACGAATCTTAAGGCTAGCAGAATAGACAACGGAAAGTATCGGTATCCAGTGTGGAAAGGAACACAATGGTTCAGGTGAGTGAATACTTGCCTGCAAACTCAGCAGCCTGGTACTGAGCTAGATCCTCAGAAGGGGTGTCGTAAACCTCGTCTGTCTCAACGTCGTCGTCTAGTCGAGAAGAGGCAAACAAACAACGCAGAGAGACAAACAATCAATAACATGGCATAATGCACAATCATGGGATGATGCATGGCAATTTAATTGAGGCATCAAAATAGGCTAGTTGACATGGTAACATGTTTAAATGGACCCATATGCAATTTGGATTGCCTCTGTAAAGCCCATGAATTTAAGGTTGGATTAAATGATCTACAACTAATCAACATGTGAAAGTGGATTAGCATGGTGCATGGATGAGGAAAACAAAAGAAAACAACAAAAGAATCAATTTGAAATGAAGTTTACCAAGTTTGGAATTTTATTTATTAAGTTATGGAATTTTGGTTCCTTAAAGTAGTTACACAAGCATTTGTTGTTTTCACCAATTTCAATTGTTCAAAATGGATAACAAAGTTCATATTTGGAAAGAACACAAAATTTTAGGTGGGAAACATGTTTCAATTATTGAAAAAGGAATTAAGATGAATTAATTATGAATTAAACAAGTTTAAACAAGATTTAAATGAATTTAATTCAATTATGAATTTATTTGAATTTTTATTTGTTCAAAACATTTAATAAAATTCATATTTGAAAAGTTTATATTTTTCTGGTTTGAAAACATATTTTATATGTCCAAAAAGAAATTAATTTGACCAAGTTATGAATTTAGCAATATTAAATGATTTAAACAAGGTTTAAATTATTTAACCAATTTTAATTATTCCAAACAGGAAATAAAGTTTATATTTAAAAAGGTGGTTCAATTTAGCATGGAAAACATATTTTATATGTGACATTTGAATTAAGTTTGAATTAGTTATGGAATTAACCAAAATTTAAAAGGAGTTGTTTTAATTTGAATTTTGGAAACATTTGAAATGTTCAAAACAGAAAAAAATAATTTAATCACGTAGAGAATTTAATTTGGTGCAGAATACATATTTCATTTGTATTATTTGGATTTGAATTTCAAAAGTTATTTGTATTTTGAATACAGGGACTAATCTGTAAATAATTTGGACTTAAAATTAAAAAGAGAGGGGCAGAAAAAATAATTACACCCCGCAGTGACCCAGCCTGGGCCACTGCCAGCGGGCCCTGGCCACCCTGGCGCTGCGTGGCAGCTGACTGGGTTGCTGGGGTCACCTACAGGTGGGCCTGGCGAGGGGGATTAATTCCCCAAAAAGTTTGCGCGCGGGGGGCTCGAACCCGCGACGCGGCGTGTGCGTGCAGTGCTGCTGTGCCACTGCGGTGTTGAGCGTTTCTTGTCAGGTAAGGGAATGGTGGGAGGTTAAGGTTCAGTTAGCGCGTTAGACTGACGAAACTGAATTTCGTCAGCTAACTGAACCGCGACGGACAGCGGTGCTCGCCGGCGGCGAGCTGCTGCGCTCGTGGGCCAGATGCAGGGGCACCGTGCGTGCGTGCGCGTGTAGACGTGATGCAGAGAGAGGGAGGTGGACGTCGTGGTGCTCACCGGCGTTGCAGGTGAAGCAGAGGCTCGGGGAAGGTGGACGTCACCGGCGACAGAGGCACGGACGGCGGCGTCGAAGCAGTGGCTCTCCGAGGCTGCCGTGGTGTCGAGGAGGTCGAGGAAGCGACGGGGGACTCGTTCTCGTGGCTAGCCCGAGGGGAAAAGAAGCATGGCGGCGGCGATCGTCGAGGTTCAGAGATGGTGGCGCGGTGGTGAGGTTCAGAGAGAGGAGGTGGCGCAGAGGGAGAAGAAATGGCGACGGCGGCGCGAGGGAAAAGTGGAGGGGAACTAGGGCTAGGGGTGGAGGCCGCGGGTAGGGCTTATAAGGTGGAGGAGGAGGTCTCCCGGCCGTCCCATCCGCCGCTGCCGACGTGGGCAGCGCGGATGCGCTGCCGTACGAAGGTAGAAGGAGAGGGGGGTACCAGGCCTTGGCTGGTGGGCTGGGTTCAGCCCACTGGCCTGCCTCCCCCTCTGAACGTTTTATTTTTTATTTTTTTCTGTTTGTTTTTTTTTTGCTGAAAAGGAAAAGGAGAAAAAGAGATAGGTTTTAGGGTTAGAAAATTTTAGGAAAATTTGTAGAAGTTAGTTTTTGTAACAGCACCATAATACAAACTTTTGTTTTCCAAAAATTTGAAACTATGTTGCTGTTTGCAATTTGTTTGAATTTGATTGAATTTTTGGTATTAATGGATTAAATGAAAAGAACAATTTAAAAGTTTTTAGTTTCAAATGTAATGGTAACAAATGATTGTTTTGTTTTGTAATTTTCATAAACTTCAAAATGGTTGCTGTTTGGAATTTTAATTGAATTTGAATGAAATTTGAATTAAGTGAATTATTAAAAAAAGAACAAGTTAATAGTTTGAGCTTTCTTATTTAATGGAAACAAATAGTTGTTTTTATTTGAATATTTTTATTTGAAAAAATTGTAACAGCACAAGTATGAACAAATATTTGAAATTTGATTTGAAAATTCAAATGGAAAACAAGGGAAAACAGATGGAAAACAAAGAAAAACAGATGGAGAACAAAGCAAAACAAATGCAAAGATTAAGATGCCATGATGCAAAACATAAATTAACATGAATCAAACATTCTAAGGGTTGTTTTCATACTTGGGATGTTACAGACGAAAGACAAGACTGCAGCGCTGACAACGGTCTTGAACCTGCTCCACTGCTGTCCTGCACTCAGTGACCTTCGAATCAACCTCACCGCAAAGTACGAGGAGGAAGAATCATCAAATAAAGAAGAGGTACGCAAACGAACTACTTGGAAGAAAATTCTTGCCGCTGCCATGGTAGGTCCGCGCTACTTATTTCAATGCTTGCAGAGCTCCCTGAGGAGAGTGGACTTACAATTCCAGCTAGGGAAGAAGGATTGTTTTGGTGTTAAGCTCATGAAAATTTTCGCTGAGAATGCGATGGTTCTTGAGGAAATACGTATCCACAGTGGAGACGACAAGTTATGTGAGCACATGAATCCTAGGGTTGCAAAGTGGAATTCCAGTAGGAAAGAGTTAGGGGCGACCAGTTTTGTGTTGTTACCTCTTAATGCTATGGCCAACGCTCCAGATTCGACCCCTCCCTCGCAGGTCCACGTCGGAGGAGCAGGTGAAATGGAGAAGAGAGGTAAAAAGACTGCCGCTTGCAAAGCAAAACCACCACCTGCAGCAGAACACCCCTCCTCATCCCAAAAAGGCAAAAAGAAATGTGGGAGGAAGAGAGAACCACGGCGAGAGATATGAAAATATTTGTTCGGAAGGGGAAAGGCTAGCCTATGCAGAGAAATTAAGCATCGGTCCATCACAGATACCGCTTTATCGGGGGCCAATTTTTCCATGTGGTAACGTCATTATTTTTTTTCTTAGCTAGTTGCTTCCCTAATAATTCATGCCCTAAGAGGTGACTCCACAAAAGGGGAAGTATGATATGTGTACTCCTATTTAGACCGTGTTGTCGCTCGGAAAACTGCGTATTAGAATAAGAGGTTATATAATGATGCAATGTCATTTGGTGGATTTACAAAAAAAAAAATATGATGCAATGTGTATTTTTGTTGTGATATTTGGTTACATGAGGGCACAACCTGAGACATTGTTTTAACACATTCAAATTAACAACTCTTGATCTACAACCAAATTTGCATGACATAAGACGTGAGATTTTACCAGGACAGCGTGCATTCCGATTTGCTTCCTAGCTTGGATGTTCCTGATACTGTCGTCGAACAATATCTGGTAGGTGTTTTGTATTCAGTTAGTAAAGCATAGAACACAAGGTACGCATGGATCTGAAAGCATGATAAGTGAGTAATTTGGCACTAACGGTTGTCAGAAGATTGATGTTCATGAGCTTTAGGGCATGCAGCATCGGATCTATTCATGGTTTGAACAGGATTGGTAACTTCTGTAGCTCAAACTCAGGCTCCTGATCAACCAGATTCTCCGTTACATCGAAGATTTTGGCTTCATTGGCTGGCACGTACGGTAGCAGATGATGGTGGTAGTCCACGATTCTGAGGCTCTCTAAGGGACTCGGGCATGGATCCCTATCACCATTCGTGAATACCTGGTAGCACAATCGCAACATTATAAGTACATTCCAATACTTGACGTAAATTTTGAAGCTGACGATAACTGATACATACGACTTTTTGGATGGGGCGCCAACCTTCCATGACCAAAGCTGCAAAAGAAAACAAGTCCATTAGGAATCTGGCGTTACCCTTTCTCCAAATTACTGTTCAAAACAAGCATTAAACAAGAACTTGGAGAGAAGCAGGTAGTACTAGTACTTGCGAAAATCATCTTAGTCGAATTGATACCCAACAGCCTACACCAAAGGGTCACACGAAACATGGTTTAGACTAAGAAGACTAGCTGGGGAAATTGTTCGGTCTTTCCCGTGGATTCAAATCATACGCATCAAGAAACATTGTTAAGCCTAGAAACAAAAAAAAAGGAGGCCGTTTTTAATGTGGATTCAGATTACATGCACCCTCAAACCGGCCATGGCGGTTCCTTCTTGTAGAGGAGGATGCAAAGCTCCAGTCAGACGTTCTTCTCCAACGTCAAGTGTCTCGACCATATAATCTGGAGCAGGCAATTAAACAAACACATCATGAACACATCAGCAGCATACATACATGAACCTGTCATCTCTTTATGGAAACAAATTGTTATTTCAGTTGTAAAGTCACATATCGAATGCGTACCTATGCTGGAAATCACCAGGTAGAGCATGTCATCCAGGTCAGATACAAAAACAGAGCAGGTCTGGTACAAAAAAAAGAGCAGACTGAAACCACAGCTACACGTGGTGGATTTTGCCACGCCACAGACTTTGAGTCATCCCACGACTCGGAGCATGCCCACGTGGCACAAACATGACCTAAGCAACATTAGTATAGCAGATCTATTTCCATGGAAAGATAACTCAGGTTCAGTTGAAACTCAACTGTCTAATTGAAGAACCAGACAAAACAGAAGAAAATGTCCTACTATCTAAACTGAATGTCTAACTGAGATAACTCAATTCAACATTAGCATAGCAGATCTATTACACTGACTTTGAGAGCATAAAAAAGTGAGATCAGTTCTCCTTAACGATTACAACATGTTTCCTCTTGTGCTAATTAGTACATCCACTTTCAGACAAACAGATAGTGCATAGATTTTCTCTGATGCTACTAAGCGTGTCTCATTTGATCTTTGGCCGAAAAAACGTGTCAGTTTATGATGATATTACGCAATCACGGATGTCTCGATTCAGACTTTGCTTGAATTCCTAGCATCCGCATCCTTCCTCCCACAGTTCAGGCAACGCTTCCTTCACACTGGATGCTCTCCAAGGCATGGTGTGCACCTTTAATTCTTACAGAAGTTCCAACATGTTTCATTGATTAAAAACACCCAAATTAGCAACCCTTGATCCTCGCCCAAGTTTCCATGACATAAGACGTGAGATTTTACGAGGACAGTGTGCATTCCGATTTGCTTCCCAACTTGGATGTTCCTGATACTGTCGTCGAAGAATATTTGGCAGGTGTTTCGTATTCACTTAGTAAAGCATACTACACGAGGTATCCATGAATCTGGGAGCATGACAAGTGAGTAATTTGGCAGTTCCAGTCAGAGGATGTTGGCAAGCTTGAGGACATGCAGCATTGCGTCTGTTGATGGCTTGCGCAGAATTAGTGATTTCGGTAGCTCAAACCCCAGGCTGTGGATCAGGCAGATGCTTCATTATATCGAAGATTTCAACTCCATCGGCTGGCGGCACGGGAGCATTCAGTTTTTCATACGCCAACCTTCCATGAACAAAGCTGCCAAAACAAATGCATCCATTAAGAATCTGGCATTCCTTTCCTTCCACATTACTGGCCAAAACAATCATGAAAGAAGAACTTAGAGAGAGGCGTTACCCGTGGAAATCATCGTAATTGAATTGGTACCCGACAGCCGACGTTGACGTACCAGAATAAAAAACACGGTTAGGACTAAAAACAAACAAATCAACAGAACAGTTGTTTAGCTTTAGTGGAAGATTTCTTATTCAGATTGCATATACCCGCAGACCGGCCATCGTCGTTCCGTACTGCTTGTAGAGGATGCAGAGCTCCAGGCTGATGCTCTTTTCGATGCCGAGTTTCTGGACCATATAGTCTGGATCTGGCAATCAAATAAACAACATGACCACATGAGCAGAATACATACATAAACCAGTCATCTCTTCCTGCAAACAGATTGTCTATCCTTACAGTAGTAAAGCCGCAGATTAGATTTCTGTACTTTGGATGTTGTTCATGACGTCGACCCCGTTGCCCAAACTCAACAGGCAGAGGGTGCCATCAAGGTCAGTTATAGAAACAGAGCAGGTCTGATACAAAAACAGAGCAGAGTGAAGCCACACTGAAACAAGATCAAACGTGTCGTGGCTTGCACCACACCACCGACTTCCCGTCATCCCACTACTAAGGGCATGCCCACCATGACACAAATCACGTTTTAAGCAACATTACCACACCAGATAACATTAGCATAAAAGATATATTGCCATGTAAAGATAACTCAATTTTAGTTGAAACTCTAACTGTCCAACTGACGAACCAGACAAAACTGAAGAAAACATCCTGCTGACGAAACTTAATGTCAGCCAGCAGGTTGGTCATTCTGAATGACTTATTCAACATTAGGATGGCAGATCTATTACCACACAGACAGTGAGAGAATTTATTTTTTATTTCTGGGGACAAGTACAAAGAAAGTGACATCAGTACTTCTTAATGATTACAACATGTTCCCCTGTCCTAATTAGTACATTGCTTTCAGACAAACAGACAGTGTATAGGTCGTCTCTGATACTGATACGCTCGTCACATGTGCCCTTCCCCCGAAAAAACGAGTCAGTTCATGAGGATACTATGCAATAACGGATGTCTCGATCCCGACTTTGCTCGAGTTCCTGACATCCTCATCCTTCACAGCTTCCTCCCACAGTTCAGGAAATGCTTCCTTCACGTTGTGGATGCTCTCCAATGCATGGTCGGCACCTTTAATTCTTTCAGAAGTTCCAACCTGCAGGTGCATCGATTAAACATACACAAATTAGCAGCAACTCTTGATCTTCAACAACATTTGCATGACATTGGACGTGAGATTTTACCAGGACAGTGTGCATTCCAATTTGCTTCCCAGCTTGGATGTTCCTGATACTGTCGTCGAAGAATATCTGGCAGGTGATTCGTATCCAGTTAGTAAAGCATAATACAATGAGGTACCTATGAATCCGGGAGCATGAAAAGTGAGTATTTTGGCGCTTACGGTTGTCAGAGGATTGATGTTGGCAAGCTTGAGGGCATACAGCATTGCGTCTATCGATGGCTTGCACATGATCGGCGATTTCGGCAGCTCAACCCCAGGCTGTGGATCAGCCAGATGCTTCATTATATCGAAGATTTCAACTCCATCGGATGCCGGCGCGGTAGCAGATGATGTTGGGTTCAACGTCTCGAAGCACACAACGCCTTCGAAGCAGTCTTTTATTTCGAGCCTCTCTAGGGCCCTTGAAGCATGGATCCTATCACCATTTGTGAACACCTAGTGGTACAGTTACAGCATTATAAGTACATTCAAAATTTGCAACAGTTAAGTTAAATTTTGAGCCTCTGATACATACAACTTTGCGGATGGGTAAGCTCAGGAGGATGCTCTTGAGCACGGGGTCAGGCTTGAGCTTTTCATACGCCAGCCTTCCATGAACAAATCTGCAAAACAAATGCATCCATTAAGAATACTGCGTTCCCTTTTTCCTAAATCACTGGCCAAAACAAGCATGAAACCAGAGCTTGGAGATAGGCCAGTACCCATGGAAATCATCGTAATCGAATTGGTACCCGACAGCCTGCATCGACGGCGACCATAAAAAAAACACGGTCAGGACTAGAAACAAACACGCAACAGAAGCGATGTTTATCTTCAACAGTGGATTTCTGATTCAGATTGCACATACCCGCAGACCGGCCATGGTGGTTCCGTATTGCTTGTATAGCAGGATGCAGAGCTCCAGGCTGACGCTCTTGTCGATGCCGAGCTTCTCGACCATGTAGTCTGGAGCAGGCAATCAAACAAGCACACCATGAGCACATGAGAAGAAGACATACAGAAACCTGCCATCTCTTCCTGAAGACTGATTGCCTGTCCTTTTCAGTAGTAAAGCCAGTGGTTGGATGCGTGTACCTTGGATGTTCTTCATGACGTCGATCCCAATGCCGGAGCTCACCGGGTAGAGGGTATCATCAAGGTCTGAAAAACAGAGCATAACGCGTAGTAAGATACCACAAAATGGATGGTGCGAAATTGAGATGAGGAATTTGGCGTCAAATCGGAGGAGTAATGATAGTGCTGCTGTACCGAAGAGGAGGCAGTCGTAGTTGGGCCTCTGGCCGTCGCCGTACTTGCTGCTGCTGCCCTCGTGCCCCATTCCGATCTGCAAACAAGAAGGGAACAGATTCCTCACTCACACGGAACTAGAACACCACACGGTTTAGATGTAATCGACCTTCCCTAGCGTGGCCACTGGCCAGGCACGAAGGACAGAGAAATGGGGAGAGATCGAAGGCACGTACCAAAGTGATTGGTCTGCGCGGCGGCGGAAGCAGAGTGAAGCCGGTGGCGACGGTTGAAGTGAGATGCGCGGGCCTGGAACCGTCGAGGAAAGCAATGGCGGAGTGGGAGGAGTGGTTGCCGTGTGAAGGCGTGTGTATATGTAGACCGGAGGAGACGGAGGGGTCGGCCGTCGGCGCGTCGGCGGTGTCGGCGTGGGAGGGAAGAGGACACCGATGATGGGAGGGTGTGGCGTTGGGAAGGAAAAGGGAAACCGTTCCGTCCAGTATACTCTACTCCTTTTCTTTTCATCCTTATTAGGGCATGTACAATGGTTCTCTCTTAGCGATGACACGTAGGATAATTGCTTAGTTGGCGAAGAGAGAAACTGAAAAAAGACGTTTGACTTCTCTTAGCTTTTTTTGAGAAACACAGTACAAACGCAAGCGCTCATATACACGCGCATACACTCACCCCTATGAACGCACACACGCACACCATACCCCTATGAGCACCTCCGAGAGACCGAACCGGCGGATCTTGAGATTGACGAAATCACCACAGGCGTCTCGCTGTCGACGGGAACGTCGCCTCCCACTGAAAAAATATTCCGCATAAATGCAACACACATGTGTCAAACCTGGGGTTTGAACTCTGGTGGGCTGGGGGTACAACCACCCTCCTAACCATCCAACCACAGGTTGGTTTGCGACTTCTCTTAGCTAAGAGATCACCTCTTAGCATAATTGTCTCACCACTTATTTAGGATATCTGGTTGTTAGACTAAAAAATAGCCCATTGTACAACATGTTTTTTTGTCATATCTATATAATATGGCGGAGTTAAGATAAGACAGCCTTATCAACGATTGTACATGCCCTTACTCTTCTCCGTCTCAAAATAACTGTCACAAAGTTAGACAAAGTGGATGTATCTAAGTATTTCTTGTGCCCACATCCACTTTGTTCCAATTTTGTGACAATTAATTTGGGACGCGGAGAGTACTAAATTTATGTCTAGATACATCCATTTTTTGACGTTAAACAGCAGACGATCTGCTTTTGCATTAAAGAGGGGAGAAAAACCGACAGTAGTTACAGAAACATGGTCGTAGCCAAACCCACCGACTCACCTGAACCCACTCAAAAAAACTCAGAAACACTCACAAAAACTCACAGCACAACTTAGCCTGAACCACGTAATCTAGCTAGCCTAAGCATTTCCCGATCACTCTGAACCATGTTGGCCAGGGCGACTGGAGACACGCCGACTCCCTGAAAAATTCTTCTCCCGCGTTCCTTCCAGACATGCCAGAAAATGTACACCGCCAAGGAGATGCCATGCTTCCGCGCGTCCTTTTTCTTTACCTCTCGTGCCTTTTTCCACCATCCAGCAATGGATCCAGAGGTGCTCAACAACAGAACAACCATGGGATCAGAGCCCTGGAAATGGTTCCAAACCTCCTTTGCAAATGGACACTCCAGAGCCAAGTGGCTTTCTGTTTAAAGCACCTGATCGCACAGGCAGCAAAACTCGTCGTGTGGCCAGCCTCGATCACGAAGGCGATCAACAGTCCAATTCATGTTCTGCAACATCAACCAGAAGAAAAACTTGACCTTTCCTTCAGCTCGGATACTCCAAGCCATCTCCAAATCTGGTCTTCTAATTCGGCCACGGAATTGCGCTTCATAAGCCGAGCTTGCGGAATATTGCCCGTTTGTTGACAGGTTCCAAACAGCCGAATCAGCACCGTCCGTCAGCTGCACCTGGTTTTCTGTAGATATCCTCTGCAGACCTCTTAACCATTTTCCATTAGACAAAGCTTCTTTAACCGACAGATTTTTTCGAACCGCAAGAGGAAACAGCAGTGGCGCAATCATTGCAGGGGCAACGCCATCCAGCCAAGCGTCATCCCAGAATTTGGCCGTTTCTCCGTTCCCAATCGAGATGGTGGTGCATGCTCGAAAAAGAGTTTTATCCACTCGATCGCAAAGGATCGCCATGCCCTTCCAAGGCCGCTCCTGCTCTGCCCACCTAAACCATTCCCACCTTAGTCTGAGTGCCCGGCTAAAAGCCTCCAAATCTTTCACCCCTAACCCGCCAAACGAAGGCGAGACACAAATCTTTTTCCAACTCACGAGACATTTGTTTCCTTTTGCCTCCTCATCCGGTGCCCAAAGAAAATTCCTTCTAAGCTTGTCAAATATCTTAATCATCCACTTGTCTGCAGGGAAAGCAGTGAGGAAATATGTGGCTGTGGAGGTGATCACGCTATTGACAAGGGCCAAGCGCGCCTTCCGGTTCATCAGCTTTCCTTTCCACCCCTTAAGTCTACCAATAGCCCTGTCAAACAGAGGCTGTACCTCCACCTTCCTAGGCTTCCTGAATCCCAGAGGCAGCCCGAGGTACCGGCAAGGAAGAGAACCTCTACTGCCCTCAAAGTCCGTTAAGATACCATCCAAGTCGAACCCGAGCAGGCGATTGGGTAGGCAACACACTTCTCAAAGCTAGTGCACAAACCTGACACTTTCCCAAACAGAGACTGATGAATTGTTGCTATGTCAGATTGGACAGGGTTAACAAACAGCGCCGCGTCGTCGGCATAGAGACTTGTTCGTAGCCGTGCAGCCCGCAGCCCCAGAGGGGTCAGCACACCCCACTCAGTGGCCTTCTCCAGCAGCCTTTGCAATGGTTCCATGGCTAGTATAAAGAGCAAAGGGGAGAGAGGATCCCCTGCCGAAGCCCTCTCCGATGCACAAAAGGTGACCCAGCCCTGCCATTGATTAAAATCCTAGAGGACGCAGACGCCAGCAAAAGCGACACCATGTTACGCCATCTAGTACCAAACCCCATCTAAGTTAAGACGCGGAGAAGAAAACTCCAGTTCAGGGTATCGAACGCCTTCGCAATATCCAACTTCAAAAACAACAAAGGAGATTTCTTCGAGTGCGCTTCCTTGATCACATTGTTGACGTAGAGAAAATTGTCTTGAATAGCCCTCCCGCGGATGAAAGCACTTTGCCCACTGGACACCAACTTGTGCAGCTCCGGGGAGAGGCGTCGCGCCAGAAGCTTGCACAGAATCTTGGCCCCGCTATGCATCAAACTCACCGGCCTAAAATCTTTTGCATCCACAGCGTCGTTCTTCTTCGGCAGCAGTACAATGTTAGCGGTGTTTAACAAGTGCCATTGATCCCCTTTCAAACAAAAGAAACTGTTCATGGCCGCAAGCAGATCAGCTCTAATGATGGCCCAACACGTAGTGTAAACATTGCCAATATATCCGTCCGGCCCAGGGGACTTCTCGCCATGCATATCATCGATGGCCTCCTTGAGTTCACGCAAAGAAAAAGGGGCGTCCATATGTGCCAGAGCAGCGGAAGGCAGACCCAACTCGGCCCAGTTCAGGTCAAGATCAGAGGCCACCCGAGTGCCCATGAGGTTCTTGTAGTGCTGCAGTAAAACCTGTGCCTTCCCTGCTTGATCATTTATCTCTCCAGCCGGCCCCAAAAGAGTCGCTATATGATTTTTCCGCCTTCTCCCATTTGCACGCAGGTGGAACAATTTTGTGTTAGTGTCGCCATGCTGGATCCAAGAAATCCGCGATCGTTGCCTCCACTTCATTCTGTCCACAGCGGCAAACCCAAGCAACTTGTTCTTCAGATGGGTTCTCAACTTCCTCTCTGCCACGGTTAACTCCCTAACTTCCTGAGCGACATCCAGGTTGAGGATCACATCGTCGGCCACTGATGAGATGAACCTCTCCCAGCTTGTTTTCTCCTTTCCCCACTTGCGCAAAGCCTTGGACAGTCTGGATAACTTGATATGCAGGACCCTGATTGCATCGCTCGACCTGACCGGCTTCTCCCACACCTTAGCCACAATCCCCAAAAAATAATCATATTGCAACCAGTGAGTTTCAAACCTGAAACCAGAGAAGTGACTGCGCTGCATCTTGGCAAGAACCAGAGGGCAATGGTCTGAGACGTTAGAAGAGGCAGGGGTCAGTTGGAACTAAGGGAAGGCGAGGTCCCATCCCTTGGACACAAAAAGTCTGTCAATTCTGGTTTGCGTCGCGTGCTGTCGCTCATTTGACCAGGTAAACCGACGACCAATAAGCGGATATTCAATCAGCTCAAGGTCCTGGATCAAAGCACGGAATTTACCCATCAGACGTAGATTAACATTGGAATTGTTGTTCTCTGCAACACTAGAGATCAAGTTGAAATCGCCCAGCAGCATCCACCTCGGTTGAACCGCAGAACTGGTTAATCTAATCTCCTCCATAAACTCCATCTTCAAAACGTCCTCATGTGGACCATAAACACCGGTTATAGACCAACAGGTGCCATCCTCCCAGTGAGTGATTGTGCCCGATACCGAGTACAGGGCATCCGAGAGACCAGCATCTTCACTGATTTGAAGTCAGCCGTACACGCAATCAAAATTCCTCCCTTGGACCCAACTGCAGGCAGACAAATGAAACTATCCCCAAACCTCGGCCCAAGCATCTCCACCACAAGTGACCTAGTCATCACCGCGATCTTTGTTTCTTGAAGACAAACCACATTACAACTTTTGTTAGAAAAGTAAATCTGAATTGCCCTCCTCTTAGCCGGGTTGTTAGCACCTCTGATATTCCAGTCGATTACAGCGAGATCCATAAGTAAACCAAGAGAACACCGCCAAGCCTTGGCCACAGACGACAAATAAGCACCCGCCACAACGAACTCACAGAACCCCATCGGAGCCCTCCACTCCTCAACAGCAAGGGCAACACCACAACACAGGTCCGGGCACCACCCCACCGCCACAGCCACCACTCCCAACCTTGACAACCTCCCATCCGCCGCTGCTATGGTCGCAGAGCGCGGCGCAGCCGCACGCACCAGGGCGGGCCTTGACTCCGCATGGACCGCAGGCGCCTCCATCTTAATGGCTCGAGCAGGGCGCGCCGACGCGGAGGCGACAGTCGCCTCAGACAGAGATGTAGCAGTCGCGGGAACACGGGCAGGAGGACGGACGCCGGGCACCTCAACACCAGCCTTCCCCTTACACCAACGAGCCTTGTGGCCGAACTCCTCGCGCAGAAGACACTTGGGAAGATTGTGACAGGACGAGATGCGGTGATCCGGCGAGAGGCACTTGAAGCATCTTCCCCTGGCCTTCTTAAATAGCATCTCCTTGAACCTCGTCGAGCCCCCCGCGCCCTTGCCCTGTGGCCTGAGGCGCCTCCTACCACCCACCAACTGCCACGGGCCATCACTCCCAGCAGTAATGGCCGCACCTTCCTCCGGACGGGGGCTTGAATGTCCATGCACCAACACCACGGATTTCAACTTCGGATGCGAAGCCTCGGAAGAAAGCGGCCCTGAAACCCCTGCAGCGACAGGCACCATCAAAGCCTCCTTGAACGACGCCGGCGCGGTGGCGTTCCCCAGCACGCCACCCTCCGACAACAAATCCCCACCTTGAAGCCAAGCGGGAGACGACGGAACGCAATCCATTTGGGTGGGGCCGGCCCCGGAGTGGACGACGACCGAGGCTGCTAGGTTGAGGGGGTGGGGAGGAGGGGGGCAAGGTACCCTTGGTCAGATACATCCATTTTTATACAGCTTTGTGACACTTAATTTGGGACGGAGTGAGTATATATAGTCCATAGTCTAGAAACTGATAAATTAAATGATAAAATCACTTATTAGATCAAATAAATTGATACATGATCCTCTGAATATATAGTCCCACTGTAATTTTTCGTGTTTAAATATGCCATTCAACAACAATATAAGTAACTATTTCTCTAGTTGTCAATTTTTTTTTTCTTTAAACTATGGTTGTGCGGAAAAAAAATTGATTAGAAATGCGCGATTGTGTTTTTCTAGTTGCCACGGTTAGCTGTCGACAAAATCAGCCAGATGATTTCTCGCGGGTCATGATGAACTAAAGGATTTCATGCTCCAACAGCATATCATCTGCACGTCACCAGGTCGCCGCCACGTGCACCCTTCTCCAGCACAAAAACGGAATTTCACGCCTAGTACTAGTATAGTATTAAAAGAAAATAAAAAGTTGTGGCCAAGAAACGCAAGAAAGGGCACCGTCCATGATCCACACGTGCACCTTTCTATTCAATACTCTAGGAGTATTAAACAAACGACAGAATCTTCAACTTTGGCTGGCTTTGCACCGACCGCCGCACTGCCGCATCCCCTTTTGCCGGCCTCCAGAAGCAACACGTCACACCTACAGGATCAGATTACTCAACAACACAAGATTATGAGCTGCCGTTTATCTAGAAAAGAAAATGGCTGTAATCTTTTTGATAAAAGGCATTTAACAAGCCTAACTTTGAATTAACGAAGACAGAACGGTTCGCAGTTGTTCATTACACATGATGGGCATATATCTCCTACGGGGCTGCTTACTTCGTCCGGATAGACCCGATTTAATCAGTCCGACGGAACACCATGTCTCTACGGCGCTGGCTAAACGGACCGTGGTCTATTTTTTTTTCGTGCATGCTCATTTATGGACCAAATATGATCCAGCTTTGAGCAGCGCCCGGACACGCTCATGTCCTGATTTTCCACCGCCTGGACGCGCCGGGCCCGTCCCCAGCATAGCCCCCCCACCTCGTCCCACCTCCTCGCCGTCGCCGCCCGATTTGGCCACCCTCGGCCATTGTTCGCCCACCCCACCTGCGCAAAACCCGTCCGCCCTCACCCCTGCCGTCGCCCACCCGCTGGTCCCGCATGCGCTTGGCCGCCTCGCAGCAGGACGAACCGCGCCACCGAGCACACCCCGAGCGACCGCACACAAGGTGCTCGTCCATTTGCCTGGCCTGAGTTCATCAACGTTTCGGTCGGAGAAATGGCCGACAGTGGGAACGAGTTCTTCTTCAACCACGTCCTCATGTACTCGTCCTCCCCCTCCTCCGACGAGAGCGACCTCCTCGTTGCCACCCTTGTGGTCAATTACACCATTTTCAGAATGAGGCCAGTTTTCAAAGCTTCTGTCCCCGGGCATGCGTCTGCCTTGGAGAGTGACAGAGAAGTTGGTCATACCGAGTTGTACAATGATTATTTCCATCTCACCAATCCAATGTACAATGCCAATTTATTCCGGCGCCGTTTCCAGATGAGAAGAAATCTGTTGAACCGCATTGGAGTTGGAGTCATCGACTACGATGATTTTTTCAGGTGCAAACCGGATTCATGTGGTAAGCTTGTCTTCTCCTCTTATAAAAAATGCACTGCAGCAATTCAGGTGCTTGCGTATGGAGTCGCCGGAGACTTGGTTGATGAATACATGCGCATGAGTGAATCCATATGTCTGGATTCAATGTACATATTTTGTGAACTTATTGTTCAGTTCTTTGACCCGGAGTACTTGAGAGAACCAACGGTTGCCGACACTCAACGACTGTTGTCAATCAATGAGGGCAGAGGTTTCTCTGAGATGTTTGGAAGTATAGAATGTATGCACTGGAAGTGTAAGAACTGCCCATTTGGTTGGCAGGGGCGGTACATTGGGCATGTAGGGAGTGCATTGTCATTCTTGAACCTGTTGCATCACATGATCTCTGGATTTGGCACTGTTTTTTTGGCTTGGAAGGTTCTCACAATGATATCAACATGCTGCATCGCTCTCCGATGTTCGGTCGACTCGCGGCTGGCAACTCCTGCGAGGTGAGCTATCATATCAATGGGCACAAATACACCAAGAGATACTATCTAGTTGATGGTATCTATCCCCAGTGGGTTACTTTTGTCAAGACTATCTCCAATCCTCAGGGAGAGATGAAATAAATGTTCGCGAAAGAGCAGGAGAGTTCTCAGAAAGATGTGGAACGTGCCTTTTGTGCGCTTCAATCTCGATGGATTATTGTTTGGCACCCTGCTAGAACATGGAGCCCGAAGATTATCTGAACGGTGATGATAGCTTGTGTGATTATGCACAACATGATCATAGAAGATGGGCGTGATGATAGTCCTTACGATGCAAACTGGAAGTTTCAGGTCAGAATGTTGAAACTCAACCAGGAGCGTCAATATTTCAGGAGTTCCTCCAGTTTTAGTATGAGTTGCGTGATCGCGATGTGCACACTCAACTTCAGAAGGACATTGTTTAGCACGTATGGAACTTCGTAGGAAACAAGTAGAACTATGCACTTTGAATTTATTTATTTATTTTAATTTATTCGGTTGTGTTGTAAAACTATGAACTTCCCATATTTGTTTAAATTGTCGAATTTGTCATAATATATTTTAATTTATAATTGCCAAGTTCAGTGGTTTTTGAGAGATATGAAAAAGAAATGAAAAAAACATTTGGTTCGGCCACTAAATGAGCAGTCATGTATGGTACACTGCCCAGAAACGGACGGACACCGGCCATGACCGCTGCTCAAACGGATAAATCTGGGACACATTTGGTTCTAGTTTGAGCAGCCATGTAGGATATGTCCTTAGCGAATAAGAACGAAAACAAGAGCTGTCCATACAGCTTAGCCAACAACATAAAACTAACCTAGGGTGAACGTCTACCAAAATCACCGCGGCTAGTGTTATTGATGCAGACATTTGCAGTGGATCTTCTTCAGCTCTTCATAGAGTTTTCTAACGCCCTCTTTGTCCTCAAGCCGAATCGTGAGTGTCCATAGCCGCAAAATAGCATGTTTTGAAGATGATGCCAGCGGGATGAAAAATAATGTTTCCTTCGATGGCGTGTTTCTTTCCAATATTCGAAACAGCCCAAGCTTGCGCAAGAAACATAACCCACACAATTCTAGTGCTAAGCATCTGGATGGGGCTCACGAGGAAGAGCCACTATGCGCTTTGCCAGAGGGGTTCTAGGCACTCCCAAGGGCTTGGCGTGTCACACTCTAGGAGAATCTGGCAAGCGAACAGGAGAAGAAAATGTGGTCGATATTCTCAATTGTCCTGCATGCCATACAAAATCCATCGGAGAGACCGTGTTCAATGGCAAGTTGAGCTCCCGTCGGCAATTTTTTTAGCATAAGTTGCCAGGCAAAATATTTGATTTTGAGCGGGAGCTTTGCGACCCAGATATCTTTAGCGGAGGAGAGGGGGTGGACTCAAGAGAGTAATGCATTCATGGATTTCAACGCGAATAAGCCTGAGTTCTCGAGGGCTCATGAGATTTTGTCGTGGCCTATGTAGGTGGGGGTATCCCTGATAATGCCCGCCAGCTCCTACCATTGTTGAGCACCCTCTTGATCAAGGGTTCTACGAAGACGGATGTCGCCGGATGTTCAACAAGAGGGCGAATTTGTGGCAGATGGGGCCTTCCCCAAACCACCGGTCTGTCTAAAACTTCGTACGGAGGCCATTACAAATACAGTGCTTGGTCCCCGGCTTTAAACAGATGTTTGATTTTATATAGGATTTTCCAAAAATGCGACCCTCCACGTACGTTATTTTAAAGGATCCAGTTCTATGATGTGTTATTTTACATGTTTAATAGGCGCTTTTGGTGTGTAGGCTTCCGGGGGGAATTGTCTTCCATCCTCTCGGTTTTAATAGGATGAGTGTATGTCGTCGTTGCCCATTCACCCCAATCTGTTCAAGGTAGTAGAAGGATGAACAGCGACGCTTACTCTCTCATGTACGGCCAGTTTCGTCCATCACCATATCTCGGTGGTGGACATAAGGCAAGGAAAGGAAAGAAGAGGTGGTCTAGGGGGCGCGTCTACTATGAGTTTCGCCACCTTCATCCAATCCTCCACCTATAGCTAGCGTCGTGGACAGATCGAAGGTACACATCTGTCCCTTCCCTCTTTGGCTCTCTCCCATACAAGGCAACAATTGTGGCCATCTATTATGTGTAACGAATTTTTGTTTGCGGGCTCCATGTCCATCAAGTAACAAGGCTACCATTTTTTCCATTGGCCTGTATTACTACTTATTACTTAATTTACTATTTTGAAAGCGATTGAGATGTATTGCCGTAATATCTACTTGATTGTTGTGGTGCCAAATTGTTGCCATCAGCCCATGGTAGAGATTTCATATGCAGACACATAACTGATGTTGAACGGTTCTTTATTTATTGATTGGCATACCTAGAATTTTTTTATGGTGGTTGAGAATTATATTTTTTGGAAATACATATTTAAGTTATTGTAGCTAAACCCAGTACATACATAGTTTAATTGGCCATTTTATGGTTTTCCTTTACTTTTCAGCTTCGGAATATACAATAAGGTGATGGTGAAAATAGCTGCATCACAGCAATTTGCTTTTCTAGATCGCCCAATCACCCAAAAACTATAAGGTTGTATTGGAAACTGTGAGGCTTGATTTCTTTTAACATTTTTCTTAGAGGTATATCAAATATTAATGTGGATCCCCAAGATCTATATCTACATGTGGATCTACATGTGGTTGAGTTTTGTGAAGCCGGAGCCCTCACCAGAAAAAAAGGAAATATATTTCACTCTTTTTTTATCAGAACTCATGGTATGATAAAGCGTTTCCGAGCTGATCATCTGTTAGAATTATGAGTGTTGAGTGTAGTCTTTGCAAATTGTCCATGGTTGATCATCATTAGAAAACTTAATTCTTAATTACTAGAAATAGAGTCCATCTGGAAATTCTGATTAGTGCAGAAGTTCTTCTATCCTGTTAGATCTGCAATGTGAATTCTTCATTTTTAATTTACAGGTCAAATTAGTTGTTAATTAGGTAAAACCATTTGTTAGCTTGCGATGGTATTCAAAGATCTTCCTTCGTACCTCTTTGTATGATTCCATTACACGCCCTTTTACTCTACACTGATACACTCTTTTTCATTAATGTCACGTTACTACAATTGGTAATTATGTTTACTTTGGTGTAAGAAATGAAATGAGGTTCTAGAAAACTATTGGGTTAGTGTCTGATATCGTTTAAATAACACACATACAACTGGTAATCATGTTTACTTTGGTGTAAGAAATGAAACGAGGTTCTAGAAAACTATTGGGTTAGTGTCTGATGTCGTTTAAATAACACAGATACAACTGGTAATCATATTAACTTTGTCTAAGAAAGGAAATACGGTGTTCTAGAAAACTATTGGGTTAGTGTCTGATGACCTCTAAATAACACAAAAGTCTTCCTCTTAATAAGTTCAAATTTCAAATTATGTTCATGTTTATTTGATCATCCTCTTTTAAATTATGTTCAAGATAACACAAACGCGGAATCCTTTTTATTTCATTTATTTTCCTAACATATGCCCATATTTCAACATCTACGTCAACCAATTCATAATAAAAAATAAATATGGATGTCAACTTTCCAGATGCAATGGATTTTGTTGTTAACTTAAAGACGTGAAACCATTGGAAAGATGCAATGGCTTTTGTTGTTAACTTTCAAGATCCTAGTTAGGATGTTCATTCCATGATATACCATACTTGTTTGCCTATTTTGACCATTCGAAAGAAGTTGCACATCATAAATTTTGTGAGAGATAAATCTAGTCATCTCAAGCTTCTTATATTCCACGTGCATGATACGGCAACAGTTACAGTAAACCAATGGGCAGTAAAAAAAATAGAAACTTCCTATTGTTAACAGAAGAACCAACTCACTGGCCATTGCACAAACCTAGCTAAAAGCGATGGATGAAGCATATCGTTGTAATAAACTTTACACGTTAGCAATGTATCAACGAAGACAACATGTACCAGCACAATCCAGCACGAGTTTCCCTCATTGCTTATTCATACAAAATGTATTGTTTATAGAGTCAATTTTTAATAGGTAAGAGCACAAAAGTTGTCGCCCCTAACTTTTTCCTTCTTGAGTTCCACTTTTCAGTCTTGGGACTCATGTGCTTGCACAAGTTTTGGTCTCCACCATCGATACGCATTTCTTCAAGAACCATGGCATTCTCAGCGAAGAATTTTATCAGCTTGACACCAAGACAGTCCGACTTCTCTAGCGGAAATTGCAAGCCCACTCTCCTGAGGGAGCTCCGCAAACACCGGAGCAAGTGGTGTGGACCCAACAAAGCAGCGATCTGAATTTCCTTCTGAGGAATTCGTGTCCGTGCCCCTTCCTTACTCGAGGTGTCCTCGTGCTTTGCGGTGAGGTTGATTCGGAGGGCAAAGAGCACGGGGCAACAACGGAGCAGGTTCAAGATTGTCAATGCTGCGTCTTTGCCTTTCCCCCAATGCGCTCCATGAACCTCAAGTCGCTCGATGCGGTGGAATGCCGGCAGGAGCTCGACCCGCCTCGCCTCGTTGAGGACGGCCACTTCCTCGAGGTGGTTCATCCTCATCCTCATATGCTTGGCGTTGGTAAAGTTTCGAGCGAAACGCCAGAAGGTCTCTAGGTCATGATCTGAATCCTTGTTATCCCCCTTGTGGACTTGCTGGGAAAAATCTAGATCAAATTGTTCCAACTCCATCGGCTGTGGACTGAATGAGAAGGAGCGGAGTGGCCCCTTGTAACTGAAGCGGCGCAGCCTCGGCGTGTGGATCTCATCAATATGGACGATCTTTTTATGGGCGTGGCCATAGGGGCGATCACGTTTCTTCACCTCCCACGTGCAACTGTCCAGCACGAGCACGTTGGCAGCGGGGCATCGGAGGCGGAGTGTTGTGGCTTCTTCGGCCTCCTCCTCTGTTGCGTCCATGAGGACGGACTCGAGCCGGACATCACCAAGCGCCGGTGCCCCGTCGATTATGCGTTGGAGAGACCTTAGGTGCTGGACGCTCTGGCTTAGACGCAGGGAGGATAGCCGTGGGAGCACGACAGCGGCGTGCTCCCTCTCGTACAGGATTCCCTTGCAGTTGGTCAGTTCGAGGACTCGGAGTGTCTCCAATGGCAGGGAGTCGACGGTGACCTTGTAGAAGAATACTGGATTATGGTAGGGGTAGTAGGTATCTTTGACGACGAGCCGGAGCTCCTCGACACGGCGCGCCGCCCGGTGGGAGAGCACGTCGACCACATCTGAGCGCAGCAAGACATGTTCATAAACATGGCGGCGCACGGTGAGCCTTGTGATGGGGACGTCGGTGGCATCGAGCGCCTTGGTGGCCGCGGAGATAAAGGCGTCACGCCGGGTGAAGAATCGGAGATGTCTCGAGGTGCCGTGGTAACTCTCGACGCCTGTCTCGAGGTTCACCGCGCCCGAGGAGATCCAGAGGAGCGGCCTGGCACGCCATCGCCGCGAGAGCGCGGTTGTTGAGGCCGCCTCCTTGAGCGGCGCAAAGTAGAGGATGCGGCGGAGCAGGTCATCGGGAAGTTCGGACAGCCTGTCGTCGTGACCACTGCCGGCCATTGCCGGGAAGTACAAGATGCGATCGTAATCTCGATGGCATATAGGAGTATAAGATAAGGACATATGAGTCTGTTCGAGTTGTAAACGCATCGGGCATAAATTTTGCAATTTTAAGGTGTTATATTAACTTTCGGAAGGAAAACGTATATCTTTCCTTATCATGCCGTATTAAGATAGTATTTTTTAAATTAACTAGCAAATATGCCCGTGCGTTGCTACGGATTGATTTTAAAAAATTGGCGACCGTGAATTTTATGTATGGAAACCAATATATGTCATGCTTTGCTAAGGGAGCGGAAAAAACCAAGTCTATTAGAAAAGTGTTGGCACAACCCAAATTTACCCTAAAGTTGATTGACCCGCGTATAATAATATATGTTTCACACCAGATGAGCATAAGTCAACAAAGCAGTAAATTACTCGATGGTTATAAAAATGTTAACACATTCTCCGTGATAACTCGATATAAGATATCTCATACCAGTTTTCTCCTCTGTTGCGATATATGCAGGGTTCACCATCGCAATTGATTCTTTGCACGGTGTGTTGCGTCTAAACTTACGGTTAGCCATTATTTGCTCTACTCTAGCTTTTTCCCGTTCTGGATGCAAACTTGCATATTTCTTCTTTTCTCTCGCGCATTTATTTTTGTCCTTTGTTCTGGTTCTAAATCAGCATAATTATTTCTCTCTTGTCCGCATTTTTTTTACAACTGGGTTAAATCTCTAATTGTTTCTTTTTTTTATAGGCTTCACGGCGCTTTCTCAGTTTTTCTTCCTTTTTCTTCATTGGTCATCCGTGCATATCGATCTCTACCTTTTTTCCTTCTTTGCTCCTTAGTCCTTGCATCCAAGGTTGGAGACTGCGTCCCAAATTGCTTGTCTGCATTAGAGTTTTCTATGCCGCATGAATCTGTCACGGATTAGAAAAAACAAATTAAATAAATACATAACGTCATAACACGTATCACACGTATAAGCTTCAGGCTGCCTAGATACGCACGTATTGCCAAGCTAGTATTACTTGCACGCACGCATGCAAAAGGGCTTTGATTTCAGCAGGTATCAGTTGTGGTTTGTATTGATCTCAGAGCGTGCATGTTGAAGCGACACAAGGTACACCTCGCAGCGAGCGTGGGCAGGGCACGCTCACGTCCCGACGGCAAGAGTGTCCGAGTACCACGGCATGCACAGATGCACTGGTGAAGCATCTAGCCCGAGTTCACCATAGCTGAATTTTGATTAACATGCATGCCTCTAGCGATGCTCCCAGCCCCAAGCATGCATAAACACGTACTCATGCACGTACAGTGAGGCTGGTCTTAATGCCAGGCTTAACCGTCCTCATGTGCAGCGCCAGCCCGGCCAAATGAGCCCTGATTCTTACGCGTGTTGGCCGTCGCCGTCGCGGCCAAGGTGAGAGACGACGGCGACCCCACAGTGGCTGCCCTGCCGTTTCCTAAAATCCTCCGAAAAATCGTGCATTTGCTCGCGCCACCACTCCACGATGCGAGTTTCTTTCATAAAAAGAAGCGGAAGAGAGACTAAGATCTAGATGGAAGAGAAGATCTGAGCTGCTCGATCGGTACCAATCATGGTCGTAGGAGTTACCGCGGTGCTGAATCATTTGGATCAGAATTTCTGTCTGTCTATCCCAACGATGTCACCACCTGATCAATACAGCCCATAGCTTCCGCGTGAAGGAGTCGGTTTTAAAATCCAGCTCGTGCGGTCGTGGGATCGTGCACATATACATCACCGATAGCTTCCGTGTGATGGATGGATGGTAGGAAGTGGATCATTGGCTGGGCTGTGGACTGTGGTCGACTTGGGCTGCCTTTCGGCCCAAGACTGAAGATAGAGATCCATTAAAACGTGACGTACAAAACCAGGACTGCACCAATGACGGACGAACGAAGTGTAGCGGACGGACGAAAAAACGGACCAAATTTGGGTGGAAGAAACCTTAATGCCTTTATTAGTATATAGGTACTAGCAGACATGCCCGTGCGTTGCAACGGGAATAAAAAAATATCAAATAAACGTTGACACGACTTTAAAAAAATCCAAAGTCAATCAACCAATGTGGAATAACTTTATTGTCTACCCAGATGAGCATCAATCAATTGAATATTTGCATGGTGTGTTACACCTAAACTCACTCTTCATTTATAATTTGATAGGAATCATGCCCGTGCGTTGCAACGGGAGAGAATAGATATGTCATAAAACCACATAAAGTAATTTGAACATAGAAGGAATTTGTGACCATCGAAATAATGTAATCATGAGACGTATTGCCTCTAGATAAAAGCAAGTATCTTCATTTTGGTGCAAGTCACATAGTAAAGTATTTGACAGAATACTTTGCATGAAAAAACATGCATGTGCATACAACAAACAACATCATGGAGAAAATAAATATTTTAAACATTAGTTACAACTACTTCCACCTGCATCTATAAGGCCAGGATATCATTTTCCAAGCATATTATAAGATGCTTTCATAGTCCCAAGCCCTCTCTTTCTATTTCTACCTTTTTCTAAAAAATAATTGTAAAAGAATCAAAAATGAAAAAAACATGAAGAAAAATAAGAAAGAGGCGGCCATACCTGTTCGGTCCACAAGCCTAGCTAGGCCCAGCCAAACTTGCCCAATGCATAGGCCAGCCACCAACCCCAAAACTAACCCCTTTCCTCTCCGCCAGTCCGCGCTCCACCACCCGTCGACATGTCGACTACCTCACGCCTCGCCGCCCGCCGGTCTGCGCTCCTTGTGTCACTGCCGGTCATTGCTCATAGTTTGTCACCTTTGTCGATCTGGTCATCTAGCTGTCTGCTGCAGGCAGGACCTGTGTTCTAACTCTAGTGGGGTCGTCCACGGGTGTCGTGGATGCCTGACTGGCCAACGTTGATGGCGCTAGGACAAGAAAACAAAATCTTAGGGAAGCCAACGAAAACGGATCTGCTGGTTTCCAGCAATGTTACTCACGGGCTCATGACCATAGTCATGTATAGAAGAGTTAAGATGAATGTCCTCACGCATGTCCTTCATTATCATGCATAGTCTCCCATTACTTGTTTCTTGCTACGCTAGCTGATCTCCAAACCGTGCAGGCAGGACCTGTGGCCAGACATGAAGACCAACATAATGGTGATGCGCTCATGAGTCATGACTTCTAGCTATTATCCGCGACCGTTAATACTGTCGACGGTAGCACCATGATGCTGCGCAGGTTCTGAAGGGTCCACGATTGTTGGCTGTGACCTGTGAGCTTGTGAGGTCGCTGCCAATGATCAGATATTGAGACCGTTCATGAATAAAGAAGGAGATCGATCAATATTGTCGCCTTCAGCGCCCGGCGAGAGTTCTTCGCTGTTGAGGACGCCGATGTGATCAGTAATCGTTCCCACGCCAATGAGAGTGACCCCTGCGCCGTCGGTGACCAGCCCGCCGACAACCTGTCGTCTCCCACATACAAACTCGTCAACTCCTCTCGATACCCACCGTTCGACATCAAAGCCGGCCGTCGTGTTGCGACGGTCGAATCTCGCCGACGAAGATCGACCAAGGCAGCCGTGTCGTGCCGTGCCGCTCGATTCTAGCAAACCGAAATTGGTCGGGATGCCCGAGCCCGGCTCAGCGCAGCCGGCACCGCAGGTTGTCCACGATCGCACACAAGCAGGGCCGGGATGGGAGTTAGGAAATTACACGGCCCAGCTAGCAAACTAAGGAAAGCCAGGGCCAGGGTGCGACGTACTGCTTCCGCTTCCTATCAGGAATCGGGAACAAATTCTAAAGTCTCGACCGAACAAAATTACCGAGGAATACGTAAAGGGGAACGTACCAAAACGTAAAACCAAGGACGGACGAGAACGGACGAAAAAGGGAGGAAGAAACCTTCCTCCCTTTATTATTAAGGTAAAGATATTTGCCGCAATTTCTATTACTACAGCGACCTCATTTTGTCGCTTCGCGAGGTTGCGCTCGCGCGCCGTCCGATTCCAATCGGACGAGAACCACCGCCCGCACGCGTCCCTCCTGTAAGCTTCAAGGGAGAAAAGTTCCACCGTGTGGATTCGAATTTCGGGGCCCGTGCCACCGAACAGACAGGGCGAGTGCCGTTTCCTCCGCCCCTGCTTTTACTCCCGAGCTCCTGACGCTCGCTCTGTCCGCCAGCTGCGCTCTCCTCGTCGATGCAACTGCTCCGACGAGCAGCTTGGTCTTCTGGTGGCGGGGGTTCAGCCGTAGAAGGGACGGACAGCCCGTCGGGGAGCTCGTGTCTGGCCGGATTTTCTCGACACCGCCCTCCATATCTTCTCCTCCTTGTGCTTAATGGTGCCCTCGTGCTGCTACTCCCGGCGATCTACCTTGGCTATCGGCCTGCGAGAGCTGCTAGCTAGTTCTACAAGGAGGCGGAGGTCGTCGTGGGAGGCGCGCAGTACCTCGACCCGCGATTTTGTTCTTCCAGATTCGACGACGGCGACGGCATCGAGAGGCAGTCTATAGGTAGGTTCGATTCAAAAGGGGGATGTAACTTCGTCTTGTATCAGTTTCAGAGCATGACCCCACTTTGATTTTCTGAGTTTTGGTGCGTGATTTTTGCCTGCAGTTCTTCCCTGTACTGTAGCTGTTCGAGATCTGCGCAAACCGGTAGTTAAATCGTGGGCTAGTTCACATATCTCACCTACAGCAGTCAGGGAATCATTTTTGCAGGTTAGCTCACCGTCCCCTCAACTCTGAAACTCCAACTTTGTTTCTCCTGTGTTTTCTATAAGTTGTAGATGTAATCTATGTTTGATTTTTCAGTAGGAGGATGAGTAAGGTGAGCAGAGTAATAAGTAGCATTAGGGGAGTAATGTTTTTGTCTGAATGCTCTTGTAGTGTAATTAGTTGTCTTCTTACTGAATGTTGCAGAGAATGTCTTTGTCTGAATGTTCTTTTTGAATAATGCTGAGAATTTTTGTTGTCTGAAAATGTGGTGTTATGAACTTTTAGCATAGTTTTTGTTTTGATTTCGACACAACCTCTTGTAAGACACAATCAGAACATTTAGTATGCTTGTAATTACTAGCAGGCTCATGGAGTTTGAGTTGATTTTAACACTCTTTTTGATTTTTTACATTGTTTTCTTGTAAATATGCCTTTTTCTTTTTCTGCCAAAATGTAACTATGGGTGAGAGTTTTAATTTTTTTGGATAGTTGTAAATTAGCTTAGTTGTGTTACATTCTTTTTTTCCAGAGAGTTTTTGCATTTGGTTAATAGAAGTTTACATCATTTTTGTTGTTTCAATTGTTGCTTGTAAATATGCGCCGACAGTTACTTGGACAGGGAGGCGGTTGTTTTACATTAGTGTTGTAATTATATCTTTCACACATGACATCTCATGGTTGCAATTGCTTACTAGTGCTTCCTCTCATTTTCTTTGCCAAATTGTAGATTTTAGAGTTTACCTTTGTGGGCTGTAAGTATTTCTTGAGAGTTATACTTTTGGTTAGGTGTAATTTAGCTTAGGTGGATTACATTTTTTCCAGGGAGCTTTTGCAATTGTTTAATGGAATTTTACATCATATTGTTGCAATTTTGTCAGTCGGTATGGCATCTGGCAAAAATGTTCATTTCTATTGGGCCTTTTTTACATTGGTTGCTTGCAAGAATATCACACTGATGTACTTATCTTTTCACATATGACATATCATGGTTGTAATTTGTTTAGGTGTAATTTAGCTTAGGTGGATTACAATTTTTTCTATGGACCCTTTTCAATTGTTCAATGGATTTTTACATCATATTGTTGCAATTTTGTCGGTCGGTATGGCATCTGACAAAAATGTTCATTTCTATTTGGCTTTTTTTTACATTGATTTCTTGTAAGAATATCAAAGTGTTGTACTTATTTTTTCACATATGACATTTCATTGTTATAATTGTTTACGGCTTTTCCCTCTACTTTTCACACGAGCTGAACAGTAGATTACAGCCAATAGTTTTGCAACTGTTTTAGTACTTGGGGCAGCTTTGTATGTTCAAAAGAATTGATAGGGTTGTTTTTACACTAGCCGGTTGTAAAATTCCTGTCGTTATTGGGTTGTTGTTCAGTTTGGTAGCTAGAAGATTTTTGATCAAGAAAAATATGCCAAAAGACATTTGGTTTTTTGTTTTACATCTACTAATGCTTCACACACCCCCGCAGGTTAAAGAATGACAAAGTCAAGGAGCTCTAAGAAACACAGCTCATCCAAGAAGCATTCAAAATTCGGTATGTTGAGAAGGAAATTAACACTCAGAAATAAGGCCTCTCCAGTACCTTAATCTGTTGTAGTATCTGTAAGTCCTTAATCTGTTTTATTTTTTCACATCTTACCTTTGCAACATAACACGTCTCGATTTCCATTCTTTTGGCAATGACTGATGTTTTTTAATCTCTCGTTGTAAACTCATTGTAGGAAAAGCAAAACAAGCTGTTCCAAAGAGGATTACCAATGAAGTTGGTTAGGTTGTATCCGAAACTTACCACAGAGCAAATGAATTTCATCCGGAATGCTCACTATGGTGGACTTGTATCCATAAAGTGTTCAAAACTGCAGTCAGAGGGGACCGCGGTGGGCCAGAGGCTGGATCCGCCTTTCTAGCCAGCATAGAACCGTGTCCATGCCAGTAAGTTGAGGAGAGGCGGAAACGAGCTTGGCGATGTGCCGTTTGATTCTCATCAAATCCGACGGCAGGATCTGGACTATGTCCACTTCCCAGTTATCTTGGGGAGTGGCCGCAGAATTAACAAAGGGTGGAATGCCCGTCTCCTTTCTAGCAAACGGGTCATCTTCATGGTAAAAGAAGGAACCCGTCCAAAATTTGACGGATTTCGAGGTTTTTATCTTTGGAAACCAGTCCTCCCTAAAGCTACGCAGGGTGAAGGAGATGGCCCCGCAGGTGGTGAGAGCGCCCTCAGAGGGGTTGCGCTTCACCCCGAAGCAATATTGCCAGAAATCTAACCTACGCTCTATCCCTAGATACCCTTCGAGGAGGGCTTTGAACCCGGCTAGATAAAGACTGGAATTGGGAGGAAGATTATGTGGTTGGATGTTGTAGTGGTTGAGGACTTGGAGAAAAAAGGCGGAAGGTGGAAATCCCATACATCTGTTGATGTGAGAGGTAAGGAGAACCCTTTCTCCGACTTTTGGCAACGGCTCAGAGTCGTCCTCCTCGTACCGCCATTTGCCCTTCCGCACGAGTCCCTCCTTCACCATTGTCGGAAGAAGGGACGGAACCACGTTGCAGTGGCTCCAGTTCCCAGAGTTTTCCTCCGTATCTTCTTCGGCTCCGGCAGCGCCCGAGGCGGCGAGCTCCTCACCGCCGCGAGTGAGTTTTTCTTCCGCAGGCTCGGTGGCGAGGGGTGGAGTAGGCGCAGTAGATGACGATGACGCGCTTTCGGCCGTGGGAGGAAGATCCCCACAAGCCAAGTTGTCGGCGTTCCCCTCTGGCGCGCTCGCGGTGGCGCGGCCGGGGGAGTCCAGCTGCGGGTCGATGTCGTTTATAATGTTGTCGATGTCCAGGGCAACGGAGCTCGCTTCCGTGGCACGTGGTGATCCTCCGTTGGTTATTCCAGAGAAGGAGTAAGCGCTCGTGGAAGAAAAAGGCGGATTCTGATTAAATCCGAGTTTCGCGTTATGAACGATTTGGCAAAAAGAAGAATCGAGACAAGGCGCCAACATTTCTCGGAACAGGATACAAAATGACGAAAGGTGGAAGAATGAAGTCTCAATCCTTCTTGGGGGCTACTGTCGGATATATACCGATTAGGGGTATATCCGACATTGTCCCAGAGAGCCGGATTACCAGGGTGGCCTGTTTGGTAATGGATCACAGTCCATTAGGCGGCCTAGTAAGCTGACGCGTAGAAGCCGGATTCTAAAAGAACCCGGACCACGGCCCAAAGTGGTGCGACTTGGAGTAGAAGGCGGATTCTACCTTTCCAAGTTAGATACTTACTGTAGTCTTCTAGGTTTCCTTTCCGTAAGTCCTAAACCGGCTATCTATATAAAGCCATGCGGGAGAGAAGAACAATAAGCATAATACAATTAGCTAGAAGCCAACTCGCCGAGAAGTTGATCCTCGTCGAGTTAGCGAAACCCTACTCACATTGTACTTTGTATACTTCAGGCTTCAGCCCTGATTTAGTGAGATTGCAGGAGTAGGAACGCCGCCTAGTTGCGACGTACCGAACCGGTGTAAAATTGGTGTTTCTGGTTGTCATACTAGCACGTCCCCCCACGAGTCTACCAGTAGTCTCATGGCACCCCCGTCTATGAACTCTACTACGAGGTCTCGACATTGGGTGTCCTGGGATGATCTAGCTACTCCAAAATGCAGAGGAGGAATGGGTTTTAGGAACCCGTAGTTTTTTAACCTTGCCCTGTTAGGGAAACATGGATGGAGAGTCATGACAGATGAGGGGTCCTTGTGCCCACGTATGTTGATGGGACGGTATTATCCTTCGACGGATTTCATGCAAGCCACTATCCCTTGCAATGCGTCGGCAACTGGGAGAGCGATAGTGGATGTGCGAGAAGCCTTCCGAATTGGATTGATCCGACGCAATGGTGATGGCTCATCGGTGTCCACTTGGACTGATAAGTGGATACCAGGTACTTTGTCGATGACACCTTCAGCGCAACTCGGAGAGGACTTAATTCCGAAGGTAGCGGACCTCATTGACCATGAAACAGGAAGGTGGAAGATCGATGTGATCAGGGGGAATTTCATTGCCCCGAAAGCGGATGCTATTCTAAATATACCATTGCGACGAGGAGGGGGTGAACATTCTTGTGCTTGGGCGTTGGAACGCAGCGGTGTATATTCTGTAAAATTTGCGTACCGTTCTCTGGTGATCCACAATGAGCATGTTGCTCAAGGAGAAGGGACGGGTACTGAATCCTCGTCGACAGAAACACATCAACGGACATCCTTGTGGAAGCTCAACGTACTGCCAAAGGTTCAAGTTTTTTGGTGGTGAGTGATGCGAGGTATTCTGCCAGTGGAAAGCTTGTTAAAATACAGACATATATCCGAGAGTGGAAGATGCAAACTCTGCCAGGCAGCGGAGGAGGATCTTATGCATGCACTGATTTCATGTACGCATGCACAAGCTTTTTGGAATGAGGCTCAAGTTTGGCTCAACTTTAAACTACCAAGGCTTCATCCGACATGGGATCGAGATATTCTACTGGACCAGAGATTCAATGACGAAGACCGGCCCAAAATTATTACGACGATGTGGGCAATCTGGTCGTAATGGAATAGCTGGACCCATGATAAGGGGGGATATGATCCTGCCCATGCTTTGAAAAATATAAGAGAGGAATTGGCTATCCTTGAACTGCCGAGGAAAGTAGCCAAGCTCTTACCAGGCTATGGATGGCGTCCTCCGGATGAAGGGATCATCAAGATTAATACAGATGGAGGAGTGTCGACTGATACACGCACGGGAGGGGGAGGAGGGGTTGCAAGATCCAACACTGCTTTCTTAGGAGTGTGGGCAAAACATTTTCCGGGGGTGACGGATCCCCTCATCACCGAATGCTTGGCTGTCCGAGATAGAGTCTTATTTGCCAATTTACATACTCAAGGCTGTTGATAGAAACAGACTGTTTGGAGATTGTTAATCTCTGGACAGACATGCACAATTCTCGTTTAATTCTGTCCCCGGTGTTACATGAGATAGGATAGCTCGTCTCGGATTTCAGTTTTTTTGCTATCAATCATGTAATAAGGCACGCCAACCATGCTGCTCACATGTGTGCGAAGCTAGCTTGCACGCTGACGGCGGTGACTAGTAGTTGGATTGGAGAGGTCCCAGACTTCCTGGTTGTGAGTCTATTAAATGACAATACAGGTTCAGGTTAAATAAAGTTCTCTATTTTCTCGCAAAAAAGAAGAAGAAAAAACTCGGACTCACCGTATAGATATAAAAAGCCAAAAAAGACTTCAAAGGTCTAGACCAGCTAACACACAAGAAGACCGTGCTTAAATCTCGTTCAATACTTCTGAAGCACAGGCCCAGCTAACATATATATGTAGGACGACGTAGTAGTGCACAGTGTGAAACCCGTCCAGATCGTATCGCGTCCTCTCGCGCCGCCGCCGCATGAACCGCGATGGCCGCCGGTGGTTATGACCGCTTGTCCGAGCTCTCTGACGACCTTCTTCGCCGCGTCCTCTACTTCGCTCCACTCAAGGAGGCCGCCTCAACGACCGCGCTCTCGAGGCGATGGCGCACGCCTCTCTGGCTCTGATCGGGTGCGGCAAACCTCTAGACAGCCGTCAACTACCACACTCGCTGCTTCTACCGGCGCGACGACATCGTCACCGCGGCCGCGGGGGCGCTCGACGCCGCCGATGTCCCCGTCACGAGGCTCACCCTGCACCACGACCAGGTAACGTCGTGTCCAACTACGCCTACACAGACTTTGGTCGATGCAGTGCTCTCCTAGCGGGTGGCGCGCCGCGTGGAGGAGATCCATCTCGTCCCCCAAATAGCCACTGAATCCTATCTCTACGGTTACCGACAAGGCATCTACCAGGTCACCCTCCACTCCCTGCCGTTGGAGACGCTCCGGGTTCTCGAACTCACCCACCGCAAGGGAATCTATCTATACTTCTTATAAAGCGAAACCCCACTAACATGCATTAATGATTTTTCTATCTCAACATGCAAGTTATCCACATCATCCATCCTCCTAGCCAATCAATTATCCATGTCATCTCCACTAATATTTATGAATTACTACATGCAAACTACACATCATCTATTTTTTAAACCATCCAATTATTCATATTAATCTTTACCTAATAATAAAAGCATTAAGGTTTCTGCCAAAATTTTCGTCCAACATACATTTACTGATTTGCCCTCACCAAATCACGTATTTACTAAACAATGCCACCGCCAAGTAAAAACTGGAAATAACTGTTCGTTCAATCCCCCTTCCCCACCGCAATCCCCACGACCACCAGCGCCGCCGCACTCACCGTCCTCCTTCCGGCCTTTGCCGCTCGCCGGCGTCGAATCACGGCCTCTATAATCGCTCATCTCATGACTTCCCTCTCCGAGAAGCTAGAAGAGCCATGAGCAGACCATCCCTGCTCGGCATGTCCTAGCTAGCTACATGCACGCACATCCGTGGTCGGCGGCGAGATGCGCCCCGATCTTTCCCTCCATGTCCTGCTCCGCGCCGATTCGTGCATTGCCGTTCCACTCAACCCCAACTCTGGTACAAGCGCCGCCGGTTTTGAGGCCTACCGGGACGCGTTCCTCACAGCGCCTTGATCCGATCCGGAGCTTGGTCGATGCGGTTCTATCATGCGCCGTGTAGACCGCTTAGGACTGCGGGAGCACGACGACCGAGACCACAACGGTAACTCTCCCCTCATAATCTCTGGTCTGTCCGCCTCGCCCGTACCTCACCATGTGTGGTCATGTGCAGGAGGAGTGGTACTCTGCGGGAAATAGCAACTGACGTAGAGGCGGGTCACCCAGACCGGCAGTAGGACTCGGCGAGGATGGAGAACTGGGTCACTCAGAGCAGCAGCGGCGGACATGCCGACCAGGTCCGTAACTGGCAGCGGCACGCCCTTCTCCATCGTCGGCGAATCCCCAACCTCAAGCCCATCAACTGGATGAATCCCTATATGTGTCGTACCTGATTGCATGATCCTGTCGAATTGATTTTTGGGCTGAGAGAAATTTGGCATGGGATCTTCGTTCAGATAAGGCAGAGTGAGTAGCTCCAGCAGGCTTCTTACTATGGCAATCTTCATCAGAAAATAATCCAAGGTGCTCCAGTAGCGTGCTGGTGTAATTGCTTCTGCCGAAGGCATGTCCGCAACAATGCCATTGAGGACATGGAATTATCCGAACGGTGGATGTGAGCTAAATGAACGGCCTGAGCAGGTTGATTGCTCCGTGAAAATGAAGACAGAGGAACACACAATTTAAATGGTCATCGCTATCAGACCGAGGCTCGATGTACGGTTTTCAAGCTCACGTATCATTTTCTGGTTCACCAATAGTACTGGAAATAGCAAACAAATTATAGTCGAGGGAGAGAGGTCATCAAGGGTGCAGCCGGACGCCCTGCACACCATGTTCGCCCCTTTACCTCGTTGGCGCCATCAGGGGAGGGGAGAGGAGCTCGCCCGCACACAGCTTCTTAGAGAGACAGCAAGGGAAGGGACAACGGACAAATGAGGGGGAGAGGGAGGAGTTTTCACACGCCGGGCGGCAGCAGCGTCGACGGTCACCGCTGCTGATCCAGTTCCTGCTTCGCTCGCTGCTGATCCATTTTTCTACTTTGATTGTGTAAATTTCAAGAGAAGGTGTTGTATTGATGGACAAGATGGGCAAAGACAGCGGCGTGCCTGAGTCTCCGTCGCGAACTTCCCAGGCGTGCTACGTGCAGAACAGGTGAGCGCCGCTAGCGCTAGATGTATCTATGGTCTAGCTAGATTTCTTATTTTCTATGAGCAGCTGCGGTTCGCAGTAGAGTGAAGTCTTTTTGCCTTGAAAATGCACACGCACATATCTTTTATTTCAGTTTTTATTTGTTTGTGTGGCTTCATTCAGCACAAAAGGTGCTTGCGTTAATGTCTGAGAGAGGAGCTATCATGCATTAACTAATGGAGATAATGATAGAATCAACAACCACAATTCTATAGTATCTTTCAGCCATTCTGTCATTATTTTTTCACCTTTCAACAAGCACACAGTATTCCTTGCAAAAGGAATAGAAAAGGCTGAGACAGAGAAATTGTAATGCAACTATTTTGCTTTTTTTTTTCTTCTATAGATAATCTATTTAGTGTTTAATCGTTATTTTTCAGGCATATACTAATGTATACTGATTGAAGATGAACTGGAAGTGCGATTTCAGCCAATCTGTCGTTATTTTTCCACCTTTCAACCAGCACATAGTATTCCTTGCAAAAGGAATAGAAAAGGCCGAGAGAGAAATTGCAAAGCAGCTGTTTTGTGTCTTGCATGGGGGATGAGCATGTCCGACTGAGCCAGCCTCCTGGTGAACTGCTGGCCGAGTGCTAGCTATCTTTCTTGTAGGAAAATATTCATTATGTTTGTCTGTCAGAAAAGTAAGTTGCAAGTGCTACCAATTTATTTCAACCTTCTAGCAATTCCATGGCCTTTTCCATCACCATGATCTTCTGTTGGAGGTTGTCTTTCGCTATCTACAGAACACAAAAGTTCAGTCTAGCATGTCAATGATTTTAAGCAGGCAGAGTTTTACAAGTTCAAAATACTTCTCTGAACCTGCAACATTTGGTTATGTGCTTCGAGCATTTTCTCCCGCTGCTCAAGCTGTTCAATGAGCACAATGTTTGTGCCAGCAACCTACATTGGTGGTGTCATATTACCTAGGATCACAAGAATGAAAGATTACACAAATCGGGTTCAAAAGTTGGATGATGGAACTGGCACCATGAGTCTAGCACATCTAAGCTAAAGGAAAAAAGGATATGTCAATGGACTCCCACATGGTATCACTGAGAACAGCTTAGGGGCTAGACCTGTCATGCTCTCTGAAAGAATCTGACACTGCCATCGTTGGGAGTGGACTTGTAATCACCATGGATGCAGAATGCCACGTGCTGCAACTTTGGTTGGCATCAGTACCGAAGCGCTTAGCAGCACCTCATGATACAGTGCTGCTACGATACATGTTTGTTGTAGGGTGTGACGATGTCGGAAGTGGGAAATACAATTTTACTTCTGTAACAATATTTTCCTTCTATTAGTAAATGACTGATGACTTGGTGTTAGTTAAGTAAGTTCTTGATACACGGTATGAATGTGCATAGTCCTAATTCTATTTGAGTAAGAAAATACACTGCCTTTGGTGCCTGGATGCAGTACAATAGTACAAATGTGTTGTCTACTGGTCCAAATTTCTCTACATATTTCACTTCATGAATAATGTTGAAAAATATTACATCTATAGAAATGGTTGGGAGAACAAGGCATGGTCAATAGTGGAAAGATATACTTTACTACAAAAAAAAATTATTACCGACTGCAATCATTGATCACTATGGGTCATCTTCCACTTAATACTTTTCATGGTAATATTGCCAACACCGTAAATATACCAATTTATTTATTTTGGCATGCTAAATATAGAGCCGCTGGATTATTTTTTTATGGCATGGCAACATGATAGATAGTAGTGGAACCATATCTCAATAAATAAATACAACCACCAAGTTTAGAATTCATATATCATATATCTGGTTTAAACTTGAAGCATATATGATATAATAGGTTCTTATTTATTTTCCCTCTCTTTTTTATACTCATTCCTTCATTCATTTAAGCACAAGTTCAGTTCGAATTGCTTGAGGTTGCTTCAAGTTGCACATATATTTCCTCACTCTTGAGATTTTTTTTGTTGATGAGATAAAATAATGGAAGTGGGAATATGTGTCATACCCAAATGGAAAATATTTTTTCCATGTAATTTAACAAGTGATTTCCGGCGTGATGATTTTATACTTTAGGATACCCATGATGTATACACACAAGATTGCAAAGTACTTTTACTTTTACTTTTGAGAGGACTGTTGCACAAATGAACATGTAAGAGAAATGAAATCAGGGAGAAATTCAACATACATCTAAAACGATGGTTACAAGCAAAAGCAAGGTTAACTTCAAACATGAGATGGTTAATTTATTTTATACCCGTTGCAACGCACGGGCACTTTACTAGTAATTTTAAAAATATATACTATGATCAATTGTATCATATCTCTTATAAACTTTACAATGTACTGTAGTTTCTAAAACGATCCCCGCAACAACGCGCGGGATATTCTTCTAGTAATCTACAACAGCCAGCACGGCGTGATCCCGCGGCTGTCCTCCCTACGGCTCAGTCACTGCGTCCAGCACCTAAGATCTCTCCAGCGCGTCATCAACCACGCGCCGGAGCTCGCCGCGGTCCGCCTCGAGTCCATCGTAATAATCAACACAATAGAGGAGGATGGCAAAAAAGCCAAAACACGCCGCCTCCGTTGCCCTGCTGCCAATGTGCTCGTGCTGGACAGCTGCACCGAGGAATACTATGGTACAAAGACTGCCCATATTGATGTGATTAACGCGCCGAGGCTACGCCGCTTCAGGTACAAGGGGGCACTCTCATCTTTCTCATTCAGTCCACCGCTACTCCAGTTGGAACAATTAGAGCTACATTTTGTCACGCAAGGATATGAGTGGAACAAGGACCTAGACCGTGAATTAGAAACCTTCTGGCGATTCGCTCGAAACTTCACCAGCACAAGGGAGATGAGGCTGAGGGTGAACAACCTTGAGGATATTGCCGTGCTCAGCGAGGCAAGGCGGGTCGAGCTCTTGCCTGTGTTCCCCCGGCTCCAGCTTCTCGAGGTTCAAGGACTGCATTAATTCGATGAAATCCACGACTGCAACGGTGACGGCAATCTTGAACCTTCTACGCTGTTGTCCTACTCTCGGTGCCCTCCGGATCAACCTAACAACAAAGGAGGAAAAGGACTCAAACAATAAAAAAGGACGAGTACCTCAGGGGAGTGGCCTTCAGATCGCATCCATGTTGGGCCCGTCCCACTTTTCCCATTGCTTGCGGAACCCGCTCAAGGGAGTGGGCTTGCAATTTTGGATACGGAAGTCAGATTATCTTGGTGAAAAGCTCATAAAATTCTTTGCTGAGAAGGCCATGGTTCTTGAAGAAATGCGTATCGATGGTGGCGGCGACGTAAAGTTTTGCGAGAAATTGAATCCCAAGATTGAAAAGTGGAACTCTAATAGGAGAAAGTTAGGGGCGACAAGTTTTGTGGTCTTACCTCTCAAGAGCCGACTCTACCAAGAACGGGAACTTTGATACCAATATTGCTATTTAGGTATGAAGTGTCTTTTTTTTTTCACGATCGAGTCTCTTTTTTTATCCGAGGGGCTGGAATGTTCTGGTACATCTTTTCTCCATTAGCAAAGTACTAGCGTGTAAAGTTTTATTCGAGCTATATTCTTCAGCCTATCCTACTACGGTTGTTGTTAGTGGCCAGTCAGTTGGTTGTTCTATGAACAATAATAATTTTTCTTGTTTGACTGCATATTGTTTCGTTGTAATTACTATGTGTATCATGTGGTCACAAAAGTTAAGCTAAAAAAACTGATTTCCAAATGCTCAGAATAGGCTACAAATATGCTGTGCCGCAGAGTGAACATTAATTCACAATGCTCAATCATAAAATATTAGATATAAACCCATGTTACATGTACTTTTGGTAGAAAAAAATGTGGCCTATCTTGTATCCAGACCTCAAGATGAATCATCCCATGTTTTGTTTTTTCAGATAAATGTCAACGCATTATCATATGAGTTATAACATGTGTATTTTGCAGCATGCTTCTACTCGATTGTAAAATCATGGTATTCCATATAGTTGTTGACTTGGTGCTATTGAATTGAAATATAATCTTCTTTAGTGGTTTTGACCCTCTCATCCTTTTTTTTTCTGGACACACAGGTTTTTGTTGTTGCTTACTTAATAGGAGTATATACTCAATAGTCTTGTTTTATCTGTGTCTAATATAATACTAGTTTGATATGATACCAAATAATCTTTTTGTAGCTAGAGAAATGGTGCTTGTGGCGGTACGGCAGCGAGCAGGTGCAGTGACCCTGCAGAAATGAAGGCGCTACACTAGTTTCATGTCTTAAGTTATCGGGACATGTCTTAATTAAGTTATCGGCAAACAATGTTGCATATGGAGTTTTGACATACATGCTTTCTTTTTACAAATTCGTTGACATAGTATTCTAGGATGGACCATGTTGCCACGATCATTTTTTCTGTCACATATATCCCGCAGATAACATTAAAATATACATAATTTTATATTTATCGAAAAGATATATATGTTAATTTGCTGTGATCCAAATTCATAAAGGCCGAAGTTCTGACGAGCAGAGCGCCGTAACACATTTCCACCGTACGAGCTGTTACTGACTTGGATTAGGGTTCCACCGTTATATATTTCTCTTATAAGCGGCCGGTTTGGTATATGTAAGAAATACGAAAGTTGTAAGTCCACTGCGTTTGTAACCGCACCCAATATAGTGTAGTTTTGCCGACTGGCGCCCGAGGTTTTTTCTCTCTCTTTAGATGGATTTTTCCACGATAAAATCTCGTGCCCCCTGTCATGTTTGACGACTCTTTGATCATTCCTTTGTCACTAACATTAACTACAAGATATATATTTTTTATCTGCGTGTAAAACCTCCGTAAATATTCAGGTTTAAAATCTGTATAAAGTAAAGTTATGTGCAACTCCGGAGAAACTCTTCAAATCTGCTATAGAAATCGGTTTCTATAGGTAGCGACACTTGACAAAAAAGATTTATCCGCGACCATGATGTATCTATATAGTTTATGGTTGACTTTCTTGTGTCTCAATTTTGTTTCTCTTTAATATATGCCCTTTCCATTTTGTGTCGATACTAGGTTTCCGCGTGAATCCATGTGTGTATATGTAGGCATGGGGTGGGAGGTAGGAGATCAATTGCGTCAGCACGGGGAGAGACGGCAAAGTTTATAAGATGAGAGAGGGTTGTTTCCAAGGGTTTCCTCCGGTGCTTAGGATGTGAAACAATACTAAATTCCATTAGCTCAAATAGATCAGTAAAATAGAAAAAAAAAGTAGGACTCCCCCAATCAGCATACGCGGAATCCTTTTTAATTCATTTATTTTGCTAAGATATGCCCATATTCCAACATCTACTTCAACAAATTCATAATAAAAAAATAAATATGGATGTCAACTCTCGAGATGCAATGTTTTTTGCTGTTAACTTAAGACGTGAAACCAGTGCAGCCATGGGAATGGTGGAAGGGAAGGCTACGTTACGACCCTGCTCACTCCCGTGCCGCCAAGTGCACGATTTCTCGAGCTACAAAAACACGGTTTCATATCAGATAAAAGTAGTATGACATTAGACACCAAATCAGAATGTGCTATTATATACTCGTTTAAAGTAAAAAAAAAACAAAAAAGTTGTGCGCATAAAATACAGTTGAAAGCGCTGTCCACCATTCATCCATAAGAAAAATGCATTTCAATTCAATATTGGCTAACACAAGAGCGGAAACCACCAACCATTTACTATATGAAATGCCAAGATTTTAGAGGCGAGTAGAAGAGTGCTGCAAAATACAAATTCTCTCATTCAGTCGTAAACGACATGATTATGTGTTGATACTTGTCTGAAAAACATGTGCTGATTTATGTGTTGATATTTGAAGGCTGCACACAAGATAGAACAAGTTAGTTTACTTTCAAGTACATGTAACATGGTTTTATCTCTAACATTTTACTATTAACCATTGTGATTTAATGTTCATTCTTTCACAGCGTATTATGAGCATTGGAAACTAGTATTTTTGCATAAATTTTGTAAGATAAAATATGTTCATCTTATAATCTCAAGCTTGCATACAATTCATATAGCAGCTACAGTAAATCGATGGCAGTCAAACTGATAAAATTCCTGTTTCGAACAAAAAAAAACAACCGATCGACTTGCCACTCCTACGAGGGTTGGTTGAAGCAAACTTTACACATTAGCTCATTCTAGCCCGAAATTTCCCTTCTATATACAATATAATACAGGTTCTTAAGAGAAACAATACCTAAATAGGATTTTGAGTATACATACCAAATTCTTCTTCTTTGTAGAGTCAACTCTTGAGAGGTAAGACAACAAAAGTTGTCGCCCCTAACTTTTTCCTTCTCGAATTCCACTTTTCGGTCTTGGGACTCATGTGCTTGCACAACCTCTGGTCTCCACCGTCGATACGCATTTCTTCGAGAACCATGGCATTCTCGGCGAAGAATTTTATCAGCTTCGTACCGAGACAATCAGACTTCTCCAGCTGAAACTGCAGGGCCACTCTCTTGAGGGAGCTCCGCAGGCACCGGAGCAAGTTGTGTGGACCCAACAAGGCAGCGATCTGAATTTCCTTGTGAGGAACTCGTGTGCGTGCCCCTTCTCCACTGGAGGTGTCCTCGTGCTTTGCGGTGAGATTGATCCGAAGGGCAGTGAGCACGGGACAGCAGCGGAGCAGGGTCAAGATCGTCAGTGCTGCATCTTTGCCTTTCCCTAAATGGGCTCCATGAACCTCGAGACGCTCGAGGCGGCAGAACGCCTGCATAAGCTCGACCCGCCTCGCCTCGGTGAGAAGAGCCATATCCTCGAGGTGTTTCATTCTCAGCCTCATCTCCTTGGTGTTGTTGAAGCTCCGAGCGAATATCCAGAATGTCTCGAGGTCATAATCTGTATCCTTGTTATTCCCCTTGTAGGCATGCTCGGAGAAATCCAGATCCACTTGTTCCAACTCCATGGGACGTGGACTAAATGAGATTGATACGAGTGGACCCTTGTACCTGAAGACGCGCAGCCTGGGCGCGTTGATCTCATGGACATCAACAGTCTTTTTGTAGTAGTAGTAGTTGCCAGATTGGTGGTAGGTCCTCTGCTCCCGCGTGCAACTGTCCAGCACGAGCATTGTGGCTGCTGGGCATCGGAGACGGCGGGTTGTGGAGTTTGTTGCGTCGATGAGGACGTGCTCGAGGCGGACGGAAGCGAGTGTCGGCGCGGCGTCAATAACACGTTGGAGATAGCTCAGGTTCTGGACGCAATGGGTGAGGCGTAGGGAGGAGAGCCGCGGGAGCATGGCCTCCTCCTCCTTGTGGTAGAAGAGTCCCTTGCAGCGGGTGAGGTGTAGGACTCTGAGTGTTTCGGACGGCAAGGAGTGGAGGGCGACCGTGTAGAGACATACCCGATCACCACCAAGGTAGTAGTTGTCCGGATCTTCCGCCACGAGCGAGAGCTCGTCGACACGGTGCGCCACCCAGCGGGAGAGCACGGCGTCAACCAAGTCCGTGTAGCGCAACGAAACCTTGTCGGTGTCGCGGTACCGGGCCATGAAATCGCCCACTGGTTCGTAAAGGTTAGATCCGAGGCGCAGGGTGAGCCTGGTGACGGGAACGACGGCGTCCAGCGCCGCCGTGGTCGCGGAGTCGAAGGAGTCGCGCTGGGAGAAGAAGCGGGCGCTGCTGTCGGGGCGGGAGCTGTAGTAGTATCTCTCGATGCCCGTCTCCAGGTTTACGGCGCCCGAGGAGAGCCACAGCGGCGGTTTCGCGCGCCATCGCCGCGATAGCGCGGTGGTGGAGGCGGCCTCCTTGAGCGGGGCGAAGTGCAGGATGCGGCGGAGGAGGTCGTCAGGGAGCTCGGACAGGTGATCCTCACCGGTGGCGGCCATGGTTGACCAAATCAATTGGTGCGGCGGCGCGAGAGGATGTGAAATGCGATGCGATCGTGATCTCTCATTGATTATGCTATTTTTTCTTTCTTTGGGGCATATCTGGTATGCCAGCTAGCTGGGCTGGGCTCCAGGCCTCCATCTAAGGTACTCAAGGTTTACGAACTACTCCCTCGGTTCCATATTAGATGACTTTCAAATGGATGTATCTAGCACTAAAATATGTCTAAATACACCCATTTCAAAGTCATCTAATATGGAACGGAGGGAGTAGCATTCAACTTAGCCCAAAATGTACGTGCCTTATTTCTTTCTTAGATAAATAAATATCATCAAAGAAAATTTCCTAAAAAAAGGCTCTCAACTCCACTCCAGGGACCGTACAACTTCCGTTTCGCTCCCGCGCGAGGAGTGGCGATTGGGAGGCGGACGCATCTGCGCCGAACTGCACCGGTCCCTGCCTCTTCCATTGGCCATTCCGACGACTCGAGGAGGTGGGACCACGGCGCTTCAGCGCCGGTCTCTAGCTATGATTTGTCAGTGTTTTCTTAGGGCGCCGTCAGGGTGGTGGGAGCGGTGCCTTGGCGAATAAATCTGCATCAAGTCTACTCCCATACCCGCGGCAATCTCTGCGGTGGCATCTCGAAGTTGTTGGTAACGTGTGCTGCTCGGTCGTTCAGATCGGCAGGTTGAACTTCTCGCAGTTCCTGACATCTGGCGAGACCTACTTGCCGGCGTGTCGCTGGCGTTCGTGGTTCACGACGACACTAGTGGCCGGGGCGAGGTGGTTCTTCTGGCGCGAGCATGTTGGTCGGGAGGTGGTGGATCTGTTGTTCCTCTCCGAGTTTGTCGACTGGAGGCAACAGATCTTGGTCCAAGACAACACCGGGACATCCCCCGGTCGACGTGTCACGGCGACATGTGCCTTGCTGCGTACAGCGGACCTATTCATCAACTCACGAAGATTCATTGACGATGGTGCTTTCTCGGATCTTTCAATAATGCAGGCTCGGTATCTTTTTCAGCGTTCGCCCTGGCGGCGCTAGAGTTAGACGGTGGCCGCTCGCTACAGTGGTTGGAGGAAACCCTATGGGTCGTTTTGTATTTCTCGATCTTTTAGGTATTTTCCTGCAAATTCAGGATACTTATTTTATCCCGGTTTGTATTTTAGTTTTCACCTGTGTTGCTTATTGTAACTTGATCTTCGATAAATGAAATACGTGGTTGCTCTAAAAAAACACATAATAGATCAGAATAGAGTGCTTGAGCATATTTCTCCCATGATTACTCACACTAAGAATTTCAGGAACGAGTCAAACATTTCACAGTGAACGAAATTACACAAAATTCATTTGCATATTTCTCGTGATACAATTTCTGCACAAAAGGTTCCACATTACTATATACATGATGCATGGTGGGGTTTTGCATGTGAAGATATGACAAATTGTATACCTATATGCATCGAATTAAATGGTAATATACGCTGAGGTAAATTCTCAAGATTTCTAAACAAATTCTGATCTCTAAAGATTTCTCTAACTATACCTACAAATATACATGGAACATTAATATGGCGAGAAGACAATTTTTCAAAACTACAAGCAAATCATTACCACTAGTGGAAACAAAACCTTTTGTCCGGGGGTAGAAAAGGCATTAGTCCCGGTTGTATTAAAATACGGGACAGATGCTATGAATTGGTCCCGGTTTGTGCGCCCGGGGCAGCAGAATTCGCCTGAGGGCATTGGTCCCGGTTCGTTAGCCGGCATTTGTCCCAGTTTGTGGCATGAACCGGGACCAATCCCTAGCCACATGCCACGTGGCACGCGCATGTGCATTGGTCCCGGTTCATTCCACAAACCGGGACCAATGCCCCCCCTTCCCCTACATATACTGCATCACAGCCTCCCTTCCCTCACAGCCCCCCTTCCCCAGGGACGGGCATTCTTTCACCAAAGCACACTACACAGTTCTACAACATTCTATGTTCGTGGCTCCATATCTCAAGGAACACAAGAATATTGTACGCTCCACAAACCCGGGGAAGGATGACTCATGGATTAAACGCAAACACATGGAGACTTTCGGAAGTTGGTTGCAAACACATCTTATAAATGACACCACTGTTGAAGATCAGCTGTACATGTTGGCCGGGTCACCATCTTCGACTATTGGGAGTTTTCAAGGGTACGAGATAAATGGGAATACATTTTACACGATCTCCCACGATAAGAAGAGCACCAACCAAACCAGTGGTGTCCGCTTTGATACAACAAACGAGAATGGAAAACATGACACATATTATGGTTACATAGAAGAGATATGGGAACTTGACTATGGACCTTCTTTTAAGGTCCCTATGTTCAAGTGCAAATGGGTGAACCTGAATGGAGAAGGGGTAAAGGTGTGACGCCCCGACATCGGGCACTATGCAGATTTCAGCATTTCTGCCAAAATCCACATAATAACTGATTTCAGGTTGCCACTTGTGATAACATTACAACAGTTCACGAATATTCCGCAACAACAACAGAGAAGATATATACAAGAAGACTCAAACGAGCCAAGGATACAACTGATACAATACAAAGATCCAAAAAAACAGCGGAAGAAACAACATAGCGTCCGGCTACGGACAAGATACAACTTGGACTAAGAGTCCTGAAGATAACCGAGAGCGTCCAATCCCTGCCCAGGCCAAGCCGGAGGGATTCCCAGGCTAACGTCGTCAGACTTCAAACCTGTTGACTGCAAAGTTGAATATGCAGCCACGAAAAAGGATTCGTGGGTCAGTACGGTTAAGTACTGGCAAGTGGATAAACCATACTCACAAGATACCGACGTAACCAGTCATCACAAGATACAAATACTTTGGGTTCAACGGAAAGGAAGGGATTATTGCAAATAAGCGGCAGCGGGCTGCACTAACCAACTACAGAAACACACTACAACTTCCGGCTAACAGAAAGAAGATGAGATAGCGTATCGTAACCAACTACAACTAACCTCAAACAAACCCATCCAATGTCACCCCCTACTAAGGAAGCAACCCAAGGATAACTCACACTGTTGATTAGGTGACATCATTTATATGGTGGAGGTAATCTATATTACTAAATCAAGTTATTATCATTAGGTGTAAGTTGTTCTGAGTACTTGTTAGCCAGTACTTTCACCAAGTAATCCATAACCGCGGAAAACACGGCTTCTCGAGAAGATTCATCCCTGCAGGGTGTGCTCCAGTACCTGTACACACTCAAGCCACCAACTAAAACTCAGGTTGGCTCGACACGACTCAAACCATCTCTACAACCCATCCTAGGAGCCACGGAGCTATAAGGTCCCAGCCACGCAGCCGAATACACAGCGCAGGTGTGCAAAACTCCCGCAGGACACAACACCCCGGCACTACGGGCCTCACCCTATATGCATCATCATCATCATCATCAGTAACCATGGGGGATCCACCCATTATGCAAGGAGCAAATGGAACACCCGAACTAAGTGTGGCTCTTCGGACAAGCTGCAGATCAGGTCTAAGGCGAGGGGGGTTCCATACCACCACCCGGATGCGGTGAGCACGCTCATCATGGATCAGTAGACAAGACCCTTTTCCTAATTAGGGTCGACACTAGCAGGCTTCAAAACCCTAACCCGGGCCTCCTGCCGGTGCCTTAACATCAAATTATTATTACCCAAAACATTAACATGTTGTTGATTGAATTGAAACCCAACTATCAAACTAAACAGGTGATAAGACGGACAACAAGACTTGAGCGCAAACAACACTAAGCATGCAACTACGACACGAGGGCCAACAAGGTAAACAAGCAACAGTTAATAGGAAGTGGAAGGAAGGCTATATCATGGCTGCAAGGTAAACATATAATAGGATCGAGACACAAGCATCGAATCAACAGGTTAGAATAAGAACAACGGAAAGAATCGGTAACAAGTGATGAAAGGCAGCCATGTGGCAGCAAGTGAGTATACTTGCTTGGAATCCAGCAAGTAGAGGTACATCCGCAGAACTTGTCGTTGCTCACATCATCTCAACGTCCTATCCGGGAAGAAGCAACGAACCTCGAACAAACACCGGATGCAACAATTACTACTACAGCAAAAGATCCAACATGATCAAAGGTATGGATGCATGACAATTTAATTGATGCATCAAGATAAACTAGTTGACAAGATAACATGTTTAAATTGACCCATATGCAATTTGAGTTGCATATGAAAAGCCCATGAATTAAGGTTGAAACAATTGTTTTACAACTAACCAATAGGTGAAAGTGGATTAGCATGATGCATGGATGAAGAAAACAATGGGAAAACAACAAGGGATTCAATTTGAAATAAGGTTTACCAAGTTTGGAATTTTTATTTATTAAGTTAGGAAATTTGGCTTCTTAAGTGAGTTACACAAACATTTGTTGTTTTCACCCATTTTAATTGTTCAAAACAGTAAACAAATTTTATATTTGGGTAGAGCATTTAATTTTAATTGGAAAACATATTTTATTTGTTGAAATTGGAATTAAAATGAATTAGTTATTAATTTGACAATTTTAAATGCATTAAATAAGAAACAGTTGTTTTCAACAATTTAAATTATTCAAAACAGTAAATAAAGTTGATATTTGCAAAGTTCATGAAAAATGGGATGGAAAACATATTTTACATGTTGGAATTGGATTTGAATTGCCCAAGTTATGAATTTTGCAATTTAAAAGGTTTTAATTAAAGCATTGGATTATTGCACCCCTTTTCATTAGGGAAAACAATAAACAATTTGCATTGAAAAGGTTTAAAACATGTAGCAAATGTTTCACTGAACATTTTGAGCTATCAAACATAATTTTTGGGTTATTAATGAATTTATTAGGCAATTTTCCATAAATAGTCGTATTCTGCCCTTTTTAGTAAACAGAGGAAAACATGTTCAAAATTAATTCAATTATGGCCAAATAAAATACCAATGTGTAGAGTTTGTTAAGAAAAATTTTTAGAGCCCAAGTTGATTAAATTGGATGAGTAGAACTAAAGTTATGAAATTCCAAAGTTTCCAATTTTTATTGCATTTTCAGTAATTAGTTATTTAGTGCAAAAATTGTTACAGAAACATATTGCAAACTTGACATTAACAGAAAGGGCTCAAGATTATGAATCCACAGGATTTGAATCATTCGAATTGGAGCAATATTTAATTTTATATTGATTTTAGAAGTAATGGCTCAGATCTCTGTTTCTGAATTTCGGGCAGAAAAGAAAAAGCAGAAATAAAAAGGGTGGCTTTTTCTGCCTTGGGGGGGGATCGAACTCGGGACCTGATGGAAGCGCGCAAGGGATGTTACCAGTGGGCTGCTGTCACGTTTGGTGATAGGTATAGAGCGTGGGGGGTTAAGTGGTGGGCTTTCGGGCAGTTTAACTGAACTTGGTTCAGTTAACTGAAACCAGCGGCGGACAGATACTCGACGACGATGACAACCTGCAAGCAGGGCTCGATGGCGGGGTTCCAGAGCAGAGGGGAGGAGGGGGAAGCCCTAAGGCGAGATGGGTGGCTCACCGCGGGGGGTTGCCTGGAGGATTCGGATCGACCCGACGATCACGAGGGGAAGTACAGGGGCAGGGCGTCCGCTGCTGGCTCCTCCCGGCGGACATGGTCGACGGCGTCCTAGGCGATGCTCCGGACGGCTCCGGCTCCCGATTCTTCCATGAGAACTTCGAGGAGCATGCCCGGTCCCATTCCCATGGTCAGATCACCTCGAAGGCGATCAAGACGGCGACGACGAGGTCCTCCGGTCCTTCTCTATACTGTAAGAGATTTTTTTCAGAGGAAGAAATCAAGGAGATGGAGGGAGAGATGGCGGCGGCGGATGGAAGGAAGGGGGAAGGGGAGAAGGGTGCGGCCTAGGGTTGGAGGGGGAAGGAGGGGGATTTGTAGGGGAGGGAGCAGGTGAGGTGGGGGGGGGCGCTCGGTGACAGCGACCTCTCCCCCCCTGTACGGACAGAGGTGGAAGATGGAGTAGTGGGCTGAGGGAGATGGGCTGGGGGCTTGGGTTTGGGCTGAGGTGGGCTGGCCTATCTCCTTTTGTTGGATTTTTTCCTTTTCCTCCTTTTGTTTTCTGTTTGTAAGAGATAAAGAGAGAGAGAGAGATAGAAAGGATATGGATTTGGGTTTTTATTTTATGAATGAATTTTATTAAATTGCCAAACAGCAATTCAACGCAATTGTGATCATTGAGTCCAAAATATTTGAAATATTACTTTGAGTTTTAAATTGCCATTTGCATTTCCATTGTTTTTCATAAGGAGTGGATTTTTAACCAATTTTATTCAATGACTCAACAATTTTGAAAACATTTGTTGAATTTAATTGTTTGCAAAACTTTAATGTTTTAACCACAATTTGATCATGTCAATTATGATTGATTTGGAAGTGAAATTGAATTTTCCATTTGGGTTACTAAAAAGGAGTTTTCTTTTAACAAACAATTTGAACAATTCAACTTCAACTATTGAAAACAAGTTGAGTGGTTTAGTTGCAATTTTAAATTGGAAATTATGGACATGTGTGAAAGTTTAATTTGGTTTTGAATTTTTTGAGTTGTTTGAAAACAGAGTGCAATGCATATGATGCATGTGATGCAATGCAAAAAAGAAAACAACCAACTCTACTAAGGGGAACACCCCATGTGTTACAGACGACACCACTAACAGGGATTGCGCCCTCGCAATCCACCTGCTAACTCGGGAGGGGAAAGAAGTTCGACTATCGATTCTTCATGCTTCCAGTTGATCTCCTCAACACCACTAACAAGGGTTTCTCGACACCACTAACAAGAGATTCTTGCTCGGAGTGACGACGATGTTCTTCCACCAGGAATCTTCCGATGATCGAACCTATTAGGTTAAGGGCTCAGAAAACGTCCACCCACGTAGGATCCTAACACTTTGAAAGGTAGAAAAGAGGGGAGACTCCAAAACAAATAAGATGGGAGGGGAAATAGAATAGGGATAAGGAGAAAAACAAGAATCCTATTGAGATGTTTTCCAAAATAGTTTATCAGAAATAGTTTTTGACACTCTAGAAACAACGACCGTTAGCGAGGTTATCCTACAGGCTTTGCGGACCCGTTGCTTCGATAACCATTCGTATCTAAACAATATCGGGAATCGGAACCAAGGCTCTGATACCATTTGTGACGCCCCCGACATCGGGCACTATGCAGATTTCAGCATTTCCGCCAAAATCCACATAATAACCGATTTCAGGTTGCCACTTGTGATAACATTACAACAGTTCACGAATATTCCGCAACAACAACAGAGAAGATATATACAAGAAGACTCAAACGAGCCAAGGATACAACTGATACAATACAAAGATCCAAAAAAACAGCGGAAGAAACAACATAGCGTCCGGCTACGGACAAGATAAAACTTGACTAAGAGTCCTGAAGATAACCGAGAGCGTCCAATCCCTGCCCAGGCCAAGCCGGAGGGATTCCAGGCTAACGTCGTCATACTTCAAACTTGTTGACTGCAAAGTTGAATATGCAGCCACGAAAAAGGATTCGTGGTCAGTACGGTTAAGTACTGGCAAGTGGATAAACCATACTCACAAGATACCGACGTAACCAGTCATCACAAGATACAAATACTTTGGGTTCAACGGAAAGGAAGGGATTATTGCAAATAAGCGGCAGCGGGCTGCACTAACCAACTCCAGAAACACACTACAACTTCCGGCCAACAGAAAGAAGATGACATAGCGTATCGTAACCAACTACAACTAAGCTCAAACAAACCCATCCAATGTCACCCCCTACTAAGGAAGCAACCCAGGGGATAACTCACACTGTTGATTAGGTGAAATCATTTATGTGGTGGAGGTAATCTATATTACTAAATCAAGTTATTATCATTAGGTGTAAGTTGTTCTGAGTACTTGTTAGCCAGTACTTTCACCAAGTAATCCATAACCGCGGAGAAAACACGGCTTCTCGAGAAGATTCATCCCTGCAGGGTGTGCTCCAGTAACCGTACACACTCAAGCCACCAACTAAAACACAGGTTGGCTCGACACGACTCAAACCATCTCTACAACCCATCCTAGGAGCCACGGAGCTATAAGGTCCTAGCCACGCAGCCGAATACTCAGCGCAGGTGTGCAAAACTCCCGCAGGACACAACACCCCGGCACTACGGGCCCTCACCCTATATGCATCATCATCATCATCATCAGTAACCATTGGGGGATCCACCCATTATGCAAGGAGCAAATGGAACACCCGAACTAAGTGTGGCTCTTCGGACAAGCTGTAGATCAGGTCTAAGGCGAGGGGGGTTCCATACCACCACCCGGATGCGGTGAGCACGCTCATCATGGATCAGTAGACAAGACCCTTTTCCTAATTAGGGTCGACACTAGCAGGCTTCAAAACCCTAACCCGGGCCCTCCGCGGTGCCTTAACATCAATTATTATTACCCCAAAACATTAACATGTTGTTGATTGAATTGAAACCCAACTATCAAACTAAACAGGTGATAAGACGGACAACAAGACTTGAGCGCAAACAACACTAAGCATGCAACTACGACACGAGGCCAACAAGTAAAACAAGCAACAGTTAATAGAGGATGAAGAAGGCTATATCATGGCTGCAAGGTAAACATATTAATAGGATCGAGACACAAGCATCGAATCAACAGGCAGAATAAGAACAACGGAAAGAATCGGTAACAGTGATGAAAGGCAGCCATGTGGCAGCAAGTGAGTTATACTTGCCTGGAATCCAGCAAGTAGAGGTACATCCGCAGAACTTGTCGTTGCTCACATCATCTCAACGATCCTATCCGGAGAGAAGCAACGAACGTCGAACAAACACCGGATGCAAAAATTACTACTACGGCAAAAGATCCAGCATGATCAAAGGTATGAATGCATGACAATTTAATTGATGCATCAAGATAAACTAGTTGACAAGATAACTTGTTTAAATGGACCCATATGCAATTTGAGTTGCATATGAAAAGCCATGAATTAAGGTTGAACAATTGTTTTACAAACTAACCAATAGGTGAAAGTGGATTAGATGATGCATGGATGAAGAAAACAATGGGAAAAACACAAGGGATTCAATTTTGAAATAAGGTTTACCAAGTTGGAATTTTTTATTTATTAAGTTAGGAAATTTGGCTTCTTAAGTGAGTTACACAAACATTTGTTGTTTTCACCCATTTTAATTGTTCAAAACAGTAAACAAATTTTATATTTTGGTAGAGCATTTAATTTTAATTGGCGAAAACATATTTTATTTGTTGAAATTGGAATTAAAATGAATTAGTTATTAATTTGACAATTTTAAATGCATAAATAAGAAACAGTTGTTTTCAACAATTTAAATTATTCAAAACAGTAAACAAAGTTGATATTTGCAAAGTTCATGAAAATGGGATGGAAAACATATTTTACATGTTGGAATTGGATTTGAATTGCCCAAGTTATGAATTTTGCAATTTAAAAGGTTTTAATTAAAGCATTGGATTATTGCACCACTTTTCATTAGGGAAAACAATAAACAATTTGCATTGAAAAGGTTGAAAACATGTAGCAAATGTTTCACTGAACATTTTGAGCTATCAAAAATAATTTTTGGGTTATTAATGAATTTATTAGGCAATTTTCCATAAATAGTCTTATTCTGCCCTTTTTAGTAAACAGAGAAAAACATGTTCAAAATTAATTCAATTGTGGCCAAATAAAATACCAATGTGTAGAGTTTGTTAAGACAAATTTTTAGAGCCCAAGTTTGATTAAATTGGATGAGTAGAACTAAAGTTATGAAATTCCAAAGTTTCCAATTTTTATTGCATTTTCAGTAATTAATTATTTAGTGCAAAAATTGTTACAGAAACATATTGCAAACTTGACATTAACAGAAAGGGCTCAAGATTATGAATCCACAGGATTTTGAATCATTCAAATTGGAGCAATATTTAATTTGATATTGATTTTAGAAGTAATGGCTCAGATCTCTGTTTCTGAATTTCGGGCAGAAAAGAAAAAGCAGAAATAAAAAGGGTGGATTTTTCTGCCTTGGGGGGGGATCGAACTCGGGACCTGATGGAAGCGCGCAAGGGATGTTACCAGTGGGCTGCTGTCACGTTTGGTGATAGGTATAGAGCGTGGGGGGTTAAGTGGTGGGCTTTCGGGCAGTTTAACTGAACTTGGTTTAGTTAACTGAAACCAGCGGCGGACAGATACTCGACGACGATGACAACCTGCAAGCAGCGTTCGATGGCGGGTTCCAGAGCAGAGGGGAGGAGGGGGAATCCCTAAGGAGAGATGGGGTGGCTAACCGCGGGGGGTTGCCTGGAGGATTCGGATCGACCCGACGATCACGAGGGGAAGTACAGGGGCAGGGCGTCCGCTGCTGGCTCCTCCCAGCGGACATGGTCGACGGCGGCCTAGGCGATGCTCCGGACGGCTCCGGCTCCCGATTCTTCCATGAGAACGTCGAGGAGCATGCCCCGGTCCCATTCCCATGGTCAGATCACCTCGAAGGCGATCAAGACGGCGACGACGAGGTCCTCCGGTCCTTCTCTATACTGTAAGAGATTTTTTTTCAGAGGAAGAAATCAAGGAGATGGAGGGAGATATGGCGGCGGCGGATGGAAGGAAGGGGGAAGGGGAGAAGGGTGCGGCCTAGGGTTGGAGGGGGAATGAGGGGGATTTGTAGGGGAGGGAGCAGGTGAGGTGGGAGGGGGGGCGCTCGGTGACAGCGACCTCTCCCCCTTGTACGGACAGAGGTGGAAGATGGAGTAGTGGGCTGAGGGAGATGGGCTGGGGGCTTGGGGTTGGGCTGAGGTGGGCTGGCCTATCTCCTTTCGTTGGATTTTTTCCTTTTCCTCCTTTTTTTTTGTAAGAGATAAAGTGAGAGAGAGATAGAAAGGATAGGGATTTGGGTTTTTATTTTATGAATGAATTTTATTAAATTGCCAAACAGCAATTCAACGCAATTGTGATCATTGAGTCCAAAATATTTGAAATATTACTTTGAGTTTTAAATTGCCATTTGCATTTCCATTGTTTTTCATAAGGAGTGGATTTTTAACCAATTTTATTCAATGACTCAACAATTTTGAAAACATTTGTTGAATTTAATTGTTTGCAAAACTTTAATGTTTTAACCACAATTTGATCATGTGAATTATGATTGATTTGGAAGTGAAATTGAATTTGCCATTTGGGGTTACTAAAAAGGAGTTTTCTTTTAACAAACAATTTGAACAATTCAACTTCAACTATTGAAAACAAGTTGAGTGGTTTAGTTGCAATTTTTAAATTGGAAATTATGGACATGTGTGAAAGTTTAATTTGGTTTTGAATTTTTTGAGTTGTTTTGAAAACAGAGTGCAATGCATATGATGCATGTGATGCAATGCAAAAAAAGAAAACAACCAACTCTACTAAGGGGAACACCCCAGGTGTTACAAAAGGTAGACCCTCTTTACTGAATGACAACAGTGGATCTCAAAAATATTGGTTACAATGACGAACCATTCGTCCTAGCCAATGATGTGGCTCAGGTCTTCTATGTGAAGGACATGTCCTCCAGACCGAAAAAAAATTAAGCAAACAAATACATCATAGGATGAGCCGAAGCGTCACATGGTTCTTTCAGGGAAAAGAAACATCATGGGAATCGAGGACACGACAGACATGTCAGAAGATTATAATAAGTTTGTTGAAATTCCACCCTTCACAGTGAAAGCTGACCCCGCCATCCCGTTAAATACCATGGTTACGGCCGAAGCGATCATAAGCAAGGGACAAGGGTTCATGGACCATCTCTACACGAAGAAAATTCAGAAGACCGGATAGGGAAGTTGTTGGTGATGTGTAATAATAAATGTGGAATACATGATCATAGTTCTGTTGAAAAAGTGTTCACAAATATGGTTGCACCGGCGCTCGCGCCCATATTGCACACAAACATGCATCTTGGATATATAGATAAAAAAGGCAGTACATAATGGCAAGAGTGGATCTAAAACTAAACGGAGAGCATCGATATCTACATAATGGCAAGACTTGATCTGATATCTGCTAGTCATACTCCTGCCTAGGCCTATAGTACTCCGACTCTTAGTCGTCGTAGTCGCCGCCATCGTCGTCACTATCGTCGGACGGTGCTCTGGACTCCCTCGGAGGATCACGACTCCAGGACTGGGCGTGAGGTTAGCGCAGGCGGGGGTTATCGCTAGCCCTGATGTAGTTCATGACGCTCTGAAGAGTCCATCCGCCGCCCCACCACAGCCGACAACCGGCCTCGTTCAAGTTCGAAGGAGACGGGCCGTTCTCCTCGTATCTGGCGAGCGCACTCTCACGCCGATTAATGAAGAAGGCGTCCCAAGTAGGGCGGTAGTCAGGATTCCAACTGTGATTCCTCCGCTGCTCTGGCCTGAGCTCGTGGTAGTAGTGGTTCGTGATGGCCGCCCGATGTGCCACACCTTGAGGAAGAGGAAGGACTGACACTCCTCCGGCGCTCAGCATCCAACCAGCGGGAACGGTGTAGCCGGACGGGCAGGGGTAGTTTGAGGCGGAAAGTGCCTCCGCCTGGATGAAGGTTAGAGTGGGTACGGTAGAAGCCATGACAAAGTTGTGAGTTTATATGTGTTTATGCCAATGGTGTGGCAATGCATACATATATATAGTGAGAAGAAAACAGATCCCTTTAGTTCGGGCCTGTTTTACCAACCGGGACGAAATGGTTCGGGTTTCGTTGGGAAACGGATCGTCCCTTTAGTCCCGGCCTGTTTTACCAACCGGGACGAAATGGTTAGGGTTTTGTTTGGACCAATCAGAAAGAATCACACGGATCGTGTGTTTCTTTCAAGCGCTTGTGAGTCGTTGGATCAGGGGTGTGTTGTAACATCCCAAGTATGAAAAACAACCTTTAGAATGTTTTCTTTTTGTTAATTTATGTTTTGCATCATGTCATCATAAGTTTTGCATTTGTTTTCCATTTGTTTTCCTTTGTTTTCATTTGTTTTCCCTTGTTTTTCAATATGAATTTCAAACCAATTTTCAAATTCTTGTTTCATACTTGTTCTGTTACAATTTTCAAATAGAAATGTTCAAATAAAAACATCAATTTGTTTCCAATAACTTGGAAGATCAAACCATTAACTTGCTTAAGTTAAATAATTTAATTAATATCAAATTCACTCAAAATTCAATTAAATTACAAACAGCAACCCAATTTGAAATTTTTGAAAAACCAAAGTTTGCACATCTGGGCTTTTATAATAAATAACCTATACAAATTTTTCCCTAAATTTTTCTAACCCTAAAGCTATCCTTTTCTTCCCTTTTTCTTTTCAGCAAAAAAAAAACAGAGAGAACAAAAAATAATAAAAAGGAAACGCGGGCTGGGGAGGCAGCAGGCCCAGCCCACCAGCCCACCAGCCCCCTTACCTGTTCGTCCACCTCTGTACGGCGTCCATCGCCGCTGCCCACGTCGACAGTACGGCGGAGGGGACGGCTGCGCGCGCTTCTCCTCCTCCTTATAAGCGGCCACGAGCTCCTCCTCCCGTGCCCTAGCTCCTCCTCCTCCTCCTCTCTCTCTCCACCGCCGTCGTTTTTCCCCTCCTTCCACCTCTGCTCCTCCCTCTGTTCTGAAACCACCGAGCACCACCGCAACCCTCTCCGGCGATCGTCGTCGCTGTGATGTCCCTCAGCGCGGGCTAAGCGCGGGAACCGCCTCCCCTCTACTTCCTCTTCCTCCTCGACACAGCAGCGAGGACGGGGAGAGCCGGGATCACCGCCGCCATCTTCTTCCCTGTCGCCGTCGCCGGCCACCTCCACCACCGAGCACGTCCTCCTCCTCCTCTCCCCGGTGAGCACCACCTCTCCACCAACCCCTTCCCCTCTCTCTCCTCTCTGCACGCGCACGTACACCTCCCGCACATCCACGGGCACGCACAGCAGCAGCCGCTGCGCCGCTCGCCGCCGGCGCCCGTCCGCAGCGGTCAGGCAGTGCAGTTAACTGAAGTGTCAAAGTTCAGCACCGCAGTGGCACAGCGCGCTGCACCCGTACCCGCGGTCGCGGGATCGATCCCCAGCCGCTCGGATTAATCCCCCTTTTGCGCCGCGCGCTGACAGTTGGGGCCTCCCTGTCAGCGACGCGTGCAGCCACGCGCGCGCACACCCGCCACCTAAGCGCCACGGTGGCCAGGGCCCGCTGTCAGTGGCCAGGTTGGGTCACTGCGAGGTGTAAAACCGTCCTGGCCCTTTTTCTTTTAAAATCTAGTCCCTGCAATTTACAGTTTAGTCCCTGAATCTCAAATACAAATAACTTTTGAATTTCAACTCCAAATAAAATAAATAAAATATGTTTTCTATACCAAATTTAATTCTCTACCCGTTTAAATCATTTGTTTTCTGTTTTGAACATTTCAAATGTTTTCAAAATTCAAATTCAAATAACTCATTTCAAATTTGGTTAATTTCACAACTAATTCAAATTTAATTCAAATGTCAGATATAAAATATGTTGTCCATGCTAAATTGAACCACCTTTCCAAATATAAACTTTGTTTCCTGTTTTGAATAATTAAAATTGGTTAATTAATTTAAACCTTGTTTAAATCATTTAAAATTGCTAAATTCATAACTTGGTCAAGTTAATTTCTTTTTGAACATATAAAATATGTTTTCAAACCAGAAAAGTATAAACATTTCAAATATGAATTTTATTAAATGTTTTGAACAAATAAAAATTCAAATAATTTCATACTTGATTTAAATTCATTTAAATCTTGTTCAAACTTGTTTAATTCATAATTAATTCATCTTAATTCCTTTTCCACAAATGAATCATGTATTCCACCTAAAATTTTGTGTTCTTTCCAAATATGAACTTTGTTATCTATTTTGAACAATTAAAATTGGTGAAAACAACAAATGCTTGTGTAACTCATTTAAGAAACCAAAATTTTCATAACCTAATAAATAAATTTCCAAACTTGGTAAACACCTTTTCAAATGGAATCTATTGTTGTTTTCTTTTTGTTTTTCTCATCCATGCATCATGTTAATCAACTTTCACATGATGATTATATGTATATCATTTAATCCAACCTTTAATTCATGGGCTTTCCATATGCAACCCAAATTGCATATGGGTCCATTTAATTATGTTACCATGTCAACTAGTTTATCTTTGATGCATCAATTAAATTGCCATGCATCATCCCATGATTGTGCATTATGCCATGTTATTGATTGTTTGTCTCTCTGCGTTGTTTGTTTGCTTCTTCTCGAATAGACGACGACGTTGAGACAGACGAGGTTTACGACACTACTTCAGAGGAGTTAGCCCAGTACCAGGCTACTGAGTTTGCAGGCAAGTATTCACTCACATGAAACATTGTGTCCTTTCCACACTGGATATCGATACTTTCCGTTGTCTATTCTGCTAGCCTTAAGATTCGTTGCTTGTGTCCGATCCTATCACATGTTATCCTGTAACCCTGATATAGCCTCACCTCCACACCTATAACCCCATTTCTTGTTGCCTGTGTCTTACTAGCATGCTTAGGGTTGTTTATGCTCGAGTCTGCTGTCCGTTATTTCTGTTACCATATTTATTATGTTCTGGGGGCTCGATGTTAAACAACAACCTGTTAATGTTTGAGGTAATGCTAATTTGATGACAAGGCACCGGCTGGAGGCCGGGTATGGTTTTGAGGCCTGCTAGTGTCGAACTCAGGAAAAGTCTTTGTCCTCTGGATCCATGTTGAGCGCGCTAACCGCATGTGGGAAGCGTGTATGGGCGCCCCCCGCAACTCTGATTCGATTCGCATCTCGTCCGAATCGCCACACTTAGTTCGGGCTTTCCATTTGATGCACACATATGCAGGTACGAACCCGCGGCCAGGGTGGAACTTTTGTAGTCGGCATTTAGGGCGGCGTGGTCTTCCAGTGCTATGAGGGTCCCCCTTTTCTTCGTGGGGGCTCGATTAGCCGCGCACGCACAACACGTGGTTCTTTGGGCTTGATGCGAAGAAGAGTTGGGTTGTGTTGAGTGCCTCGCTTGGTGGGTTTGATCCCCGTCTGGCAGGGTATTCTTACGTGTACGGCCAAATTGGTGCACCCCTACAGGGTTAAATCTTCTCGAGAAGCCGTGTTGTCCGCGGTTATGGATGACTTGGTGATAGGGATGGCTAACAAGGATTAGACAACTTACACCTAATTGATGATAACTTGACTAGTAATAGTCTTATTGACACAATAACTTGAACCATCATTAATCCAATTGTGTGAGGTATCCTCGGATTGCTTCTTTGGATAAGGGGCGAGATCCAGGATGGGTTTGTTTGAGGTTAGTTATAGTTGGTTCCGATACGCTATCTTATCCCCGCTCTTTTAGCCGGAAGTTGTAGCATGTTTCTGTAGCTGGTTACAGCAGCCTGCTGCCGCACTTTTGTATCACCTATTCTTCCGTTGAACCCAAAGCATCTGTACTTGGTGTTGCCGGGTACACTTTGGTATCTTGTGAGTCTTGCTTGCCAGTACTTGTCTGTATTGACCCCTTTGGGGATGTGGTTTCCGCAGACTACGTTTCCGAGGATCCCCATGGTGGCTACTACGTGGAGTATGACGAGGCTGCTGACGAGTAGATAGTGGACCCAGGCAGGATCCGAGACATCGTGGATGGGCTCCGTCTTTTCGTTTCCGGCCTCTTAGGCCTATTTGGATCTTGTCTGTACTCAGACACTTTGGATGCTTCCGCTGTGATGTAATCATGAATTGTTGGGACATGTGTCCTCTGCATGATTGTATTTGCTATCTCTGCTCTAGTGAGAGCTATTTGCAACTTATTTCTATTTATTTGTGTCTTAGAGATTTGTTGTGATATCACTTGTTCAAATGCCGTTGACGTACCATGTGTGTATGTTATGAAGTACGTCAATGGAAGTAGTCGGATTTCTATGGGATGGTTTACGCAGACGATGGATAGTAGAGAATGGTTGTCACACGTTTACGTGTTGGCCTGCTCATATTGAGATGCGGGTGCCGGTATGCCCCGTAAGCCATTTATCTACTGCTTAGCGGACTGTGAGTATCCTCTAGAAGTCCGGGTGCGACATGTGTTTCTTTCGAGCTGTTGTGAGCCGTTCGGTCAGGGCTACGGTGTGTTTCTTTCGAGCGGTTGTGAGCCGTTGGATCAGGGTGTTTCTTAACCGTTGGATCAAAAGCCTAGCACAACACTTTGTGAGCCAGAGGACCCTATATATAGCCCACCTTCAAACACCGATCAGTTTATCGACCAAATACAAAACATCCGGATTCGCTAGCGTACGTCCCGTCGTGCATTTGGTATGCATATATGCACTCAGTAGCCACGGCAGGGCTGTATCCTGGCGATACCGATTGTTGTGTTCTACATCCCCCTTTAAGGTTTGATACATTATTCAGTTCATCGACCAAATACAAATCATCCGGATTCGCCATCATACGTCCTGCCGTGCATTTGGTATGCATATATGCACTCAGTAGCCACTGTAGGTCTGTATGATGGCGATACCGATTGTTTTGTTCTACATCCCCCCTTTAAGGTTTGATACATCATTAAGTTCATCGACCGAATACAAATCATCCGGATTCGCCATCATACGTCCGACCGTTCTTTTGATATGCATATATATATGCACTCAATAGCCACGGTCGGGGAGTATGATGGCGATACCGATTGTTTTGTTCTACATCCCCCTTGAAGGTTTGACAAAAGGTTTGATATATCATTCAGTTCATCGACCGAATACAAATCACCCGGATTCGCCATCATACGTCTCACCGTTCTTTTGATATGCATATATGCACTCAATAGCCACGGTCGGGCTGTATGATGGCGATACCGATTGTTTTGTTCTACATCCCCCCTAGAAATCACCCGGATACCCTGTATGCGACGAAACTATGTAAATGCATGGAGTTATTATAAATTGGTCTGAAGTGCACTTATTATAAATTTAACGTACCTTGTTCTGTATTTGAAACGTGTGGAGTTATTATTTGAAACATAACGGATATAATGGAAAACAATAGAAAACATAAAGGAAATAATGGAAAACATAAAGGAAACAATAGAAAAAAGGTAACAATAGAAAACAATATAAAACATAAAGGAAAACAATAGAAAACATAAAGGAAAACAATAGAAAACTTTAGAAAACAAAATAAAACAAGAGAAAACAAAAAGGAAAACAAGAGAAAACAAAATAAAACAATAGAACACATAAAGGAAAACAATAGAAAACAAAATAAAACAAGAGAAAACAATAGAAAACATAAAATAAAACAAGAGAAAACAAAATAAAACAAGAGAAAACAAAATAAAACAATAGAAAACATAAAGGAAAACGAAATAAAACATAATGGAAACAATAGAAAACAAAATAAAACAAGAGAAAACAAAACAAAACAATAGAAAACATAAAGGAAAACGAAATAAAACATAAAGGAAAACAATATAAAAAATAATTAAAAATAGGGCCCAAGAGGAGGTAAGGCCTGCCTCGATCGCGCCCTAAACAGAGGGCTTTTTTTGTTTATTTTCTTTTTTACTTTCTGTTTTTGTTTTTACTTTTTTATTAGTGTTAGAAATGTTAGAATCATTAGTTATGAATTATTACAAATGTTAGGAATTTTAGATTAGACTTAGGAATTTTAGATTTGCTAGAATTGACTTAGGAATTTTAGTGTTAGAAATTTAGACTTAGAAAATATTTAGTGTTCGAAAAATTTACAAAGAAAAATTTACTTAGAAAATTAGACTAAGAAAAATTTACTTAGCTATTTCACTTAAGAATTTTTCGAAAATTTCACTAAGTTAGTGTTAGAAAATTTCACAAAGTTAGAAAAATTTAACTAAGTTAGAAAATTATTTCACTAAGTTAGAAATTAATCACTAAGTTAGGAAATTTCACTAAGTTAGTGTTAGAAAATTCCACTAAGTTAGTGTTAGAAAATTTCACAAAGTTAGAATAATTTCACTAAGTTAGAAAATTTCACTAAGTTAGTGTGTTGGAAAATTTCACTAAGTTAGTGTTAGAAAATTTCACAAAGTTAGAATTTTTTTACCTTTGTGTTAGAAGTTTCGAGTTGTTATTTAATTTTTATTTGTGATGTTCGTTCGATCTTTTGAATAAATGTCGATGATTGAAAGAGTTGGTTCACACTCAGATGGCCCTGGTGGTTCGGTGCACCTTGTGATTTTCACTAAGTCAGGATCTTGTGCATCCCATTTGGCGCGCCGGGTCCACCAAGGCTACTTGTATGTTTCCACCCTAAATATAAGGAACACAGATCGATGACCATCTTGTTCCTGTTAAGAGGTACTACATGCGGTGGTGATCCGGGGAAAGGAACGAATGAGAGGGTTTCTAGATTTCTTTCGAACTAAATAATGTCACATATGTAATATGGTTCGTGAGATCCGGATGAAGCTAAACCCTTTAGTGCACATGCGTAATGGTGACATTCCTCAGAAATCCCTTCCGGGGTTATGAAGAATGTCCCCATTGTGTATGTGCACAAACGGGTCTAACCTTGTCCAGATCTCACTATTACATATATGATTTTGTTTAGTTTCAAAGATTTCCAGAAACCCTTCCTTCCCACGCATCGCCATCACGTGTACTTACCTCATAACAAGCAAAAAATGTGAAGGTCCGACTGCACATCAACGCCCGATGACCATCTTGTTCCTGTTAAGACGTACTACAGGCGGTGGTGATCTGGGAAAAGGAGAAAGATGTGGGTTTCTGGATTTCTTTGGAACTAAATAACGTCACATATGTAATATCGTGAGATCCGAACGAAGTTAAACCCTTTAGTGCACATGCGTAATGGTGACATTTCTTAGAAATCCCTTCCGGGGTTATGAAGAATGTCCCCATTATGGATGTGCACAAAAGGATCTAACCTTTTTCGGATCTCACGATATTACATATGATTTTGTTTAGTTTCAAAGATTTCCAAAAATCCTTGTCTTCATCCTTCTCCGGCTCGCCATCACGTGTACTTATCTCGTAACAAGCACAAAATGTGAAGGCCCGATGACCATCTTGTTCCTGTTAAGAGGTACTACAGGCGGTGGTGATCCGGGGAAAGGAGGAAGATGGGGGTTTCTGGATTTCTTTGGAACTAAATAATGTCACATATGTAATATCGTGAGATCCGAACGAAGTTAAACCCTTTTGTTGACATACGTAATGGTGACATTCCTCAGAAATCCCTTCCGGGGTTATGAAGAATGTCCCCATTATGTGCGTGGACAGAAGGGTCTAACCTTGTTCGGATCTTACGATTTTACATATATGATTTTGTTTATTTCAAAGATTTCCAAAAATCCCTGTCTTCGTCCTTTTCCGGATCGCCATCACGTGTACTTACCTCGTAACAAGCACAAAATGTGAAGGCCTAGGCAGAAGTATGACTAGCAGAACAGATCCACTCTTTCCTAATAAACTTGCGAGTCGAACGGGGCATAACATCATTCCATCTTTCATCTTATTTCTGTCATATTTCTCCATTTACTATTTTTTACTAATTTAGAAACACAAAGGTATTTTACTTAATTATGGAATATTTACTTAGTCCGGGCTTGTTTTTAGTTCATGTCTCTGTTGGACCCGTCGGGCGATGTCCGGGACTGGGCCCTGCCGGGCTGGCACTGGGAGCTCCTTCGTACCGGGGCACATGGCTTGGTGAGAAATACGGGTGACGTGGTCGACCCGGATATTCTTTGGTGGCCATCGCGTGGGCCACGCTTGGTGCGGAGAGAGCCGGCCCCTGAAGAGGTGGTACAACAGCGTATCAGGGAGGAGGACGAGCACGTCCGTCGCTACATGTACTTGCTCAATAGGCAGTATAGCAGCAGTTGGTTGCTTATTCGTAGGGTTCCTTACCACGTGAGCTAGGACCCTGTGAGGGTTCCTTATGTATGGATGCGTAGCACCCGCGACTCAGCACCCCACGGCTTAGGACCCGGTCGGAGTTAGTTAGTTTGAGAGATGTCATGAGACTATGTATAAGTGATATTATTCGATCGTGATGTATTAGGGTTAAATAAAATGAACCCGAGCTATATGTAACTCTTGGTGTGTATTATCATACGTTTAAATATTTCATGAATATGTTGCTCTTTTTGTGTATTATCTATAAGAAATTTTGATGAAATTAATGGATCATTAGTTATTATCTATAAGCAATTTTGATAAAATTAATGGAACATTAGTTATTATCTATAAGCAATTTTGATGAAATGGATCTGGAACATATAGTTATTCTTTTTGTGTATTTTCAGAATATATAGTATGGAGCCAAGAGACGAAGATGCGGAAAACTTGCGCGAGGGTTTCATCCGCGGGGCCGACGGAGAGACCGATGTGAGCCAGTGGATGAACAAATCCGGTGAGGGAGATCCGGAGCTCACCCGGGGAGACGTCTCTGCTGAGGGAGAAGCTGACGGCTCCGGTGAGGGAGAAGCCGACGACTCCGGTGAGGGAGAAGCCGACGGCTCAGGTGGAGCCGTACAAATTACAAACACCGGCTCCGGGGTGCATATATAGATATGTTAATTAATGAAGCATCCGTTGTCTATATACATGTATTAACTGTATTTATGATTTTAGCCATCCGGTTCAAGCATATCAACCGGAAAAAAGACTAAATGAGGCACAACAAAGAAGTTGAAAGATACAGAAAGATATAGGATCGATACGATCGCAGCAGACGGCGCACCCGAGCTTCCCGCTGATGTTGCCAAAAATTTGTGAAGCAATGCGGAGTGCTAGTTAGGGATCACATCCCGATCACTGTTCATGAGTGGAATCAGCCAAAAGATCCGCGGAGACAAGGAATTTTATATGCCAGCAAAATATCCAAAGATCATCTTTTCTCGAAGATCTTGTCTAATTTCAAATTACCCTTGCCGGAGGTGGACGAGAATGAGGCGGATGTGAATGAGGCCGATGTTACTAAAATGAAAATTGAGATACGGGAAAAGGTCAAGGCGTGGACCCTAGAAAAGATGGCCGAGCAATTTAAAAACTGGAAGAAAAGATTGAACCTTGACTATTTTAAGAAGGGCAAGACTCCAGATTTCACTCAAGGGTATGAGAAAATAAAACCCTTATGGGCAGAGTTTGTGAAGTACAAGCTGCCAGAGAATGAACAGGAAAGGACAAAAACAAATGAGAAAAACGCCGCCAAAAAGGTATATCACCATGTTATGGGGCAACCTGGCTAAAAGGGTTCCAGTCCCAAGTGGGAGAAATGGGAGAACGACCTGCATCAGCTGGGGATCACTCCCGAGCTGTTCTTGTGCGTCGAGCGGACAAGATCATGGTTCTACGGGCATGGGCGCACGTTGGACGCCGAAGAAAAAGTAATCTGTAACCTAAGGCATAAAGAGAATCCTCTACACATAGAAAGTCTGAGAACCGCAATAAAGGACGTTAAAGAGGGGAAGTTCGTGCCAGATAGAGAGAACGACGAGCTCACACGCGCCCTCGAGAATAAGGAACACGTAGGGCGTACACGAGGCACAAAAGGCAATCCTCCGTGGAGTATTGGGTTTGACGACACCAAAAAGAAATACTCCGATAGAAGCCGCAACGGAAAAAGGACGCGGAGGCAGCTGAAGCAGAGAGTCAGGAAAACTGGAGGCGTCAACTTGAAGATCAGATAAAGCTGACGCATGATGTAGAAAGAAGCAGAAGGACCAAATTAACACACTTAGCCAGCAGATAGTGTCTAACGGCGTACCACACATGGTAGAAGGTGAAGTCGAGGCTACCGGCGCCGCACATTCTCATCGGAAAAGCAGCGTTGCGTCCACGCACCTAGCGGGTGATGAAGCACCGCCGATGATTCACCCGGTGGATGATATCACGGAGCTGACAACCTGTGAGCTCCACGTGAAGGTCGTCATTATAACCATCAAGGCGGCAGCCGGCTATATCTTACCAATTGGTAACGAACCAACTCACCATAGTCTTCCGGTTCCACGGGGCTACGCTGTTGTTGGGGTCGATGAAGTTGTCAACGGATTCGAGCGGGTAAAGCTTGATTTCCCTGAAGGTGAAGACGAAGAGTTGACTGAACTCGGGGAAGCCAAGAACTTGACCGTTCTATGGCTAAAGGAATGCATTGTGCTCCCAAATCAGACGGCAAGGCCATCGAATCCCCGCCATTCTCCAACGCAACAGTCTCCAGCGCGGTCGTCTTCGCCATGCATGCCGTCTCCAGCGCGGTCGCCTACGCCGTGCACGTCTCCACCGCGGTCGCCTACGCCGCCGTGTCAGCCTTCTCCACCGCGGTCGCCTACGCCGTCACGTCAGTCTTCTCCACCGCGGTCGACTACGCCGCCGCATCAGCCTTTTCTGCCCACTAAGTTTCTGCCGAAACGTAAAATATCACCCAAACGTCAACGGTCACCCCCTCCCGAAGGTACCAAAGGAGGTACCCAAGTTACCTTACGACTTTTACTCCCGAGGAAACCTAGAAAATCGCATTGGACGAATACGAGGCGTGGAAATCGAAGCGGAAGGAGAAGAAAAAGGCAGATTTCCCCGAGACCGAAGAAGATGTAGAACGAGCTTGGAAAATGGTGAAGACTCTTCATCAACCCGAGCCAAGTCTGTCATCTGACTATGGCCGCTCTATTCTGAAGTCACACCAGGAAATGGTGCGGTCGACGAAAAGTAGTAGCGCAAGCGGGAAAAGGGGGAAATCAGTTGCCCAGCTCGGAGAGCAGAAAAAACAATCCATGTCCCCGCTCAAAGTGATTTCCAGTACCCAGGTGGGACCGAGCACTAATATTGCTAACGAGCAAATTGATCCGGAGTTTATAACACTGTACGCAGACAGGGCAGCTGCTGCGGGTTTGTCCATTGTTGAGTATATGCAAACAATAGACTACTTCCCCGAAGCTGAATGTGCGTACAAATACCAGTATGGGAAGCCTCTCGTCAAACCCGAGGAGATAAAGGATCTACCAACGAAAATATGAAGAGTGTATAGTTGGTATATGGAAGCCTCTAAGAAATCTCAGACTGGATATGTCTCCGCGTTAAGGACGAGCACTACGGGTATGGAGATTGAATGGTTCTGATTCAATTTGACGAATTGTTTCAGTTATTCCAGCAGCAGGCCCTCGGACAAATCTGTCGTTAGTGCCTATTGTCTGTAAGTACTTATTTCTCTAGCTCACCTCGTTCATTGCATATTCATCTATATATATATATATTACACTCATATATTATAATTGCAGAATGAAGATTCTCGAACGCAAAAGAGGTGGAATCTATGATATTAGGTTCATTGATCCACATTTTGTTAATGCAAAGACTCTTGAGTTATCTGCCAAGGATACAGAACATAATATTTTGAGGGAAATAATGTTTCGCCAACACCGACGGGAAATACTATTTCCTTACAACTTCGGGTTAGTGTTACTGTGTTGTACACATTCTGTTTTCCTTACTCGATGTTCACTGTATAATTGATGAGTTCTGTGTGCGCAACTTCCACTATATTCTGCTAATCTTCCTAGTTGACAAAGGAAAAGTAATGGTAATGGACCCAAAACATAAACCCCTAGCGATGTGGGCGGACATACAGGAAATGATCCAGCAGTTATTTCAATCTTTATTAATTTCAGTCTTTATATATGGCACTATATCGACTACTTTGTTTCATTTTCGGATATCAAGTAATTACAAACTCTTTTTATTCTTTTTCTTTCTCGGGTAGGGTTTGGAAGAGGTTCACAAAAAAGTCTCCCGGTGAATGGAAATCAGAGCTTACATCAAGGGTGCAGCCGGACGCCCTGCACACCATGTTCGCCCCTTTACCTCGTTGGCGCCATCAGGGGAGGGGAGAGGAGCTCGCCCGCACACAGCTTCTTAGAGAGACAGCAAGGGAAGGGACAACGGACAAATGAGGGGGAGAGGGAGGAGTTTTCACACGCCGGGCGGCAGCAGCGTCGACGGTCACCGCTGCTGATCCAGTTCCTGCTTCGCTCGCTGCTGATCCATTTTTCTACTTTGATTGTGTAAATTTCAAGAGAAGGTGTTGTATTGATGGACAAGATGGGCAAAGACAGCGGCGTGCCTGAGTCTCCGTCGCGAACTTCCCAGGCGTGCTACGTGCAGAACAGGTGAGCGCCGCTAGCGCTAGATGTATCTATGGTCTAGCTAGATTTCTTATTTTCTATGAGCAGCTGCGGTTCGCAGTAGAGTGAAGTCTTTTTGCCTTGAAAATGCACACGCACATATCTTTTATTTCAGTTTTTATTTGTTTGTGTGGCTTCATTCAGCACAAAAGGTGCTTGCGTTAATGTCTGAGAGAGGAGCTATCATGCATTAACTAATGGAGATAATGATAGAATCAACAACCCACAATTCTATAGTATCTTTCAGCCATTCTGTCATTATTTTTTCACCTTTCAACAAGCACACAGTATTCCTTGCAAAAGGAATAGAAAAGGCTGAGACAGAGAAATTGTAATGCAACTATTTTGCTTTTTTTTTTCTTCTATAGATAATCTATTTAGTGTTTAATCGTTATTTTTCAGGCATATACTAATGTATACTGATTGAAGATGAACTGGAAGTGCGATTTCAGCCAATCTGTCGTTATTTTTCCACCTTTCAACCAGCACATAGTATTCCTTGCAAAAGGAATAGAAAAGGCCGAGAGAGAAATTGCAAAGCAGCTGTTTTGTGTCTTGCATGGGGGATGAGCATGTCCGACTGAGCCAGCCTCCTGGTGAACTGCTGGCCGAGTGCTAGCTATCTTTCTTGTAGGAAAATATTCATTATGTTTGTCTGTCAGAAAAGTAAGTTGCAAGTGCTACCAATTTATTTCAACCTTCTAGCAATTCCATGGCCTTTTCCATCACCATGATCTTCTGTTGGAGGTTGTCTTTCGCTATCTACAGAACACAAAAGTTCAGTCTAGCATGTCAATGATTTTAAGCAGGCAGAGTTTTACAAGTTCAAAATACTTCTCTGACCTGCAACATTTGGTTATGTGCTTCGAGCATTTTCTCCCGCTGCTCAAGCTGTTCAATGAGCACAATGTTTGTGCCAGCAACCTACATTGGTGGTGTCATATTACCTAGGATCACAAGAATGAAAGATTACACAAATCGGGTTCAAAAGTTGGATGATGGAACTGGCACCATGAGTCTAGCACATCTAAGCTAAAGGAAAAAAGGATATGTCAATGGACTCCCACATGGTATCACTGAGAACAGCTTAGGGGCTAGACCTGTCATGCTCTCTGAAAGAATCTGACACTGCCATCGTTGGGAGTGGACTTGTAATCACCATGGATGCAGAATGCCACGTGCTGCAACTTTGGTTGGCATCAGTACCGAAGCGCTTAGCAGCACCTCATGATACAGTGCTGCTACGATACATGTTTGTTGTAGGGTGTGACGATGTCGGAAGTGGGAAATACAATTTTACTTCTGTAACAATATTTTCCTTCTATTAGTAAATGACTGATGACTTGGTGTTAGTTAAGTAAGTTCTTGATACACGGTATGAATGTGCATAGTCCTAATTCTATTTGAGTAAGAAAATACACTGCCTTTGGTGCCTGGATGCAGTACAATAGTACAAATGTGTTGTCTACTGGTCCAAATTTCTCTACATATTTCACTTCATGAATAATGTTGAAAAATATTACATCTATAGAAATGGTTGGGAGAACAAGGCATGGTCAATAGTGGAAAGATATACTTTACTACAAAAAAAAATTATTACCGACTGCAATCATTGATCACTATGGGTCATCTTCCACTTAATACTTTTCATGGTAATATTGCCAACACCGTAAATATACCAATTTATTTATTTTGGCATGCTAAATATAGAGCCGCTGGATTATTTTTTTATGGCATGGCAACATGATAGATAGTAGTGGAACCATATCTCAATAAATAAATACAACCACCAAGTTTAGAATTCATATATCATATATCTGGTTTAAACTTGAAGCATATATGATATAATAGGTTCTTATTTATTTTCCCTCTCTTTTTTATACTCATTCCTTCATTCATTTAAGCACAAGTTCAGTTCGAATTGCTTGAGGTTGCTTCAAGTTGCACATATATTTCCTCACTCTTGAGATTTTTTTTGTTGATGAGATAAAATAATGGAAGTGGGAATATGTGTCATACCCAAATGGAAAATATTTTTTCCATGTAATTTAACAAGTGATTTCCGGCGTGATGATTTTATACTTTAGGATACCCATGATGTATACACACAAGATTGCAAAGTACTTTTACTTTTACTTTTGAGAGGACTGTTGCACAAATGAACATGTAAGAGAAATGAAATCAGGGAGAAATTCAACATACATCTAAAACGATGGTTACAAGCAAAAGCAAGGTTAACTTCAAACATGAGATGGTTAATTTATTTTATACCCGTTGCAACGCACGGGCACTTTACTAGTAATTTTAAAAATATATACTATGATCAATTGTATCATATCTCTTATAAACTTTACAATGTACTGTAGTTTCTAAAACGATCCCCGCAACAACGCGCGGGATATTCTTCTAGTAATCTACAACAGCCAGCACGGCGTGATCCCGCGGCTGTCCTCCCTACGGCTCAGTCACTGCGTCCAGCACCTAAGATCTCTCCAGCGCGTCATCAACCACGCGCCGGAGCTCGCCGCGGTCCGCCTCGAGTCCATCGTAATAATCAACACAATAGAGGAGGATGGCAAAAAAGCCAAAACACGCCGCCTCCGTTGCCCTGCTGCCAATGTGCTCGTGCTGGACAGCTGCACCGAGGAATACTATGGTACAAAGACTGCCCATATTGATGTGATTAACGCGCCGAGGCTACGCCGCTTCAGGTACAAGGGGGCACTCTCATCTTTCTCATTCAGTCCACCGCTACTCCAGTTGGAACAATTAGAGCTACATTTTGTCACGCAAGGATATGAGTGGAACAAGGACCTAGACCGTGAATTAGAAACCTTCTGGCGATTCGCTCGAAACTTCACCAGCACAAGGGAGATGAGGCTGAGGGTGAACAACCTTGAGGATATTGCCGTGCTCAGCGAGGCAAGGCGGGTCGAGCTCTTGCCTGTGTTCCCCCGGCTCCAGCTTCTCGAGGTTCAAGGACTGCATTAATTCGATGAAATCCACGACTGCAACGGTGACGGCAATCTTGAACCTTCTACGCTGTTGTCCTACTCTCGGTGCCCTCCGGATCAACCTAACAACAAAGGAGGAAAAGGACTCAAACAATAAAAAAGGACGAGTACCTCAGGGGAGTGGCCTTCAGATCGCATCCATGTTGGGCCCGTCCCACTTTTCCCATTGCTTGCGGAACCCGCTCAAGGGAGTGGGCTTGCAATTTTGGATACGGAAGTCAGATTATCTTGGTGAAAAGCTCATAAAATTCTTTGCTGAGAAGGCCATGGTTCTTGAAGAAATGCGTATCGATGGTGGCGGCGACGTAAAGTTTTGCGAGAAATTGAATCCCAAGATTGAAAAGTGGAACTCTAATAGGAGAAAGTTAGGGGCGACAAGTTTTGTGGTCTTACCTCTCAAGAGCCGACTCTACCAAGAACGGGAACTTTGATACCAATATTGCTATTTAGGTATGAAGTGTCTTTTTTTTTTCACGATCGAGTCTCTTTTTTTATCCGAGGGGCTGGAATGTTCTGGTACATCTTTTCTCCATTAGCAAAGTACTAGCGTGTAAAGTTTTATTCGAGCTATATTCTTCAGCCTATCCTACTACGGTTGTTGTTAGTGGCCAGTCAGTTGGTTGTTCTATGAACAATAATAATTTTTCTTGTTTGACTGCATATTGTTTCGTTGTAATTACTATGTGTATCATGTGGTCACAAAAGTTAAGCTAAAAAAACTGATTTCCAAATGCTCAGAATAGGCTACAAATATGCTGTGCCGCAGAGTGAACATTAATTCACAATGCTCAATCATAAAATATTAGATATAAACCCATGTTACATGTACTTTTGGTAGAAAAAAATGTGGCCTATCTTGTATCCAGACCTCAAGATGAATCATCCCATGTTTTGTTTTTTCAGATAAATGTCAACGCATTATCATATGAGTTATAACATGTGTATTTTGCAGCATGCTTCTACTCGATTGTAAAATCATGGTATTCCATATAGTTGTTGACTTGGTGCTATTGAATTGAAATATAATCTTCTTTAGTGGTTTTGACCCTCTCATCCTTTTTTTTTCTGGACACACAGGTTTTTGTTGTTGCTTACTTAATAGGAGTATATACTCAATAGTCTTGTTTTATCTGTGTCTAATATAATACTAGTTTGATATGATACCAAATAATCTTTTTGTAGCTAGAGAAATGGTGCTTGTGGCGGTACGGCAGCGAGCAGGTGCAGTGACCCTGCAGAAATGAAGGCGCTACACTAGTTTCATGTCTTAAGTTATCGGGACATGTCTTAATTAAGTTATCGGCAAACAATGTTGCATATGGAGTTTTGACATACATGCTTTCTTTTTACAAATTCGTTGACATAGTATTCTAGGATGGACCATGTTGCCACGATCATTTTTTCTGTCACATATATCCCGCAGATAACATTAAAATATACATAATTTTATATTTATCGAAAAGATATATATGTTAATTTGCTGTGATCCAAATTCATAAAGGCCGAAGTTCTGACGAGCAGAGCGCCGTAACACATTTCCACCGTACGAGCTGTTACTGACTTGGATTAGGGTTCCACCGTTATATATTTCTCTTATAAGCGGCCGGTTTGGTATATGTAAGAAATACGAAAGTTGTAAGTCCACTGCGTTTGTAACCGCACCCAATATAGTGTAGTTTTGCCGACTGGCGCCCGAGGTTTTTTCTCTCTCTTTAGATGGATTTTTCCACGATAAAATCTCGTGCCCCCTGTCATGTTTGACGACTCTTTGATCATTCCTTTGTCACTAACATTAACTACAAGATATATATTTTTTATCTGCGTGTAAAACCTCCGTAAATATTCAGGTTTAAAATCTGTATAAAGTAAAGTTATGTGCAACTCCGGAGAAACTCTTCAAATCTGCTATAGAAATCGGTTTCTATAGGTAGCGACACTTGACAAAAAAGATTTATCCGCGACCATGATGTATCTATATAGTTTATGGTTGACTTTCTTGTGTCTCAATTTTGTTTCTCTTTAATATATGCCCTTTCCATTTTGTGTCGATACTAGGTTTCCGCGTGAATCCATGTGTGTATATGTAGGCATGGGGTGGGAGGTAGGAGATCAATTGCGTCAGCACGGGGAGAGACGGCAAAGTTTATAAGATGAGAGAGGGTTGTTTCCAAGGGTTTCCTCCGGTGCTTAGGATGTGAAACAATACTAAATTCCATTAGCTCAAATAGATCAGTAAAATAGAAAAAAAAAGTAGGACTCCCCCAATCAGCATACGCGGAATCCTTTTTAATTCATTTATTTTGCTAAGATATGCCCATATTCCAACATCTACTTCAACAAATTCATAATAAAAAAATAAATATGGATGTCAACTCTCGAGATGCAATGTTTTTTGCTGTTAACTTAAGACGTGAAACCAGTGCAGCCATGGGAATGGTGGAAGGGAAGGCTACGTTACGACCCTGCTCACTCCCGTGCCGCCAAGTGCACGATTTCTCGAGCTACAAAAACACGGTTTCATATCAGATAAAAGTAGTATGACATTAGACACCAAATCAGAATGTGCTATTATATACTCGTTTAAAGTAAAAAAAAAACAAAAAAGTTGTGCGCATAAAATACAGTTGAAAGCGCTGTCCACCATTCATCCATAAGAAAAATGCATTTCAATTCAATATTGGCTAACACAAGAGCGGAAACCACCAACCATTTACTATATGAAATGCCAAGATTTTAGAGGCGAGTAGAAGAGTGCTGCAAAATACAAATTCTCTCATTCAGTCGTAAACGACATGATTATGTGTTGATACTTGTCTGAAAAACATGTGCTGATTTATGTGTTGATATTTGAAGGCTGCACACAAGATAGAACAAGTTAGTTTACTTTCAAGTACATGTAACATGGTTTTATCTCTAACATTTTACTATTAACCATTGTGATTTAATGTTCATTCTTTCACAGCGTATTATGAGCATTGGAAACTAGTATTTTTGCATAAATTTTGTAAGATAAAATATGTTCATCTTATAATCTCAAGCTTGCATACAATTCATATAGCAGCTACAGTAAATCGATGGCAGTCAAACTGATAAAATTCCTGTTTCGAACAAAAAAAAACAACCGATCGACTTGCCACTCCTACGAGGGTTGGTTGAAGCAAACTTTACACATTAGCTCATTCTAGCCCGAAATTTCCCTTCTATATACAATATAATACAGGTTCTTAAGAGAAACAATACCTAAATAGGATTTTGAGTATACATACCAAATTCTTCTTCTTTGTAGAGTCAACTCTTGAGAGGTAAGACAACAAAAGTTGTCGCCCCTAACTTTTTCCTTCTCGAATTCCACTTTTCGGTCTTGGGACTCATGTGCTTGCACAACCTCTGGTCTCCACCGTCGATACGCATTTCTTCGAGAACCATGGCATTCTCGGCGAAGAATTTTATCAGCTTCGTACCGAGACAATCAGACTTCTCCAGCTGAAACTGCAGGGCCACTCTCTTGAGGGAGCTCCGCAGGCACCGGAGCAAGTTGTGTGGACCCAACAAGGCAGCGATCTGAATTTCCTTGTGAGGAACTCGTGTGCGTGCCCCTTCTCCACTGGAGGTGTCCTCGTGCTTTGCGGTGAGATTGATCCGAAGGGCAGTGAGCACGGGACAGCAGCGGAGCAGGGTCAAGATCGTCAGTGCTGCATCTTTGCCTTTCCCTAAATGGGCTCCATGAACCTCGAGACGCTCGAGGCGGCAGAACGCCTGCATAAGCTCGACCCGCCTCGCCTCGGTGAGAAGAGCCATATCCTCGAGGTGTTTCATTCTCAGCCTCATCTCCTTGGTGTTGTTGAAGCTCCGAGCGAATATCCAGAATGTCTCGAGGTCATAATCTGTATCCTTGTTATTCCCCTTGTAGGCATGCTCGGAGAAATCCAGATCCACTTGTTCCAACTCCATGGGACGTGGACTAAATGAGATTGATACGAGTGGACCCTTGTACCTGAAGACGCGCAGCCTGGGCGCGTTGATCTCATGGACATCAACAGTCTTTTTGTAGTAGTAGTAGTTGCCAGATTGGTGGTAGGTCCTCTGCTCCCGCGTGCAACTGTCCAGCACGAGCATTGTGGCTGCTGGGCATCGGAGACGGCGGGTTGTGGAGTTTGTTGCGTCGATGAGGACGTGCTCGAGGCGGACGGAAGCGAGTGTCGGCGCGGCGTCAATAACACGTTGGAGATAGCTCAGGTTCTGGACGCAATGGGTGAGGCGTAGGGAGGAGAGCCGCGGGAGCATGGCCTCCTCCTCCTTGTGGTAGAAGAGTCCCTTGCAGCGGGTGAGGTGTAGGACTCTGAGTGTTTCGGACGGCAAGGAGTGGAGGGCGACCGTGTAGAGACATACCCGATCACCACCAAGGTAGTAGTTGTCCGGATCTTCCGCCACGAGCGAGAGCTCGTCGACACGGTGCGCCACCCAGCGGGAGAGCACGGCGTCAACCAAGTCCGTGTAGCGCAACGAAACCTTGTCGGTGTCGCGGTACCGGGCCATGAAATCGCCCACTGGTTCGTAAAGGTTAGATCCGAGGCGCAGGGTGAGCCTGGTGACGGGAACGACGGCGTCCAGCGCCGCCGTGGTCGCGGAGTCGAAGGAGTCGCGCTGGGAGAAGAAGCGGGCGCTGCTGTCGGGGCGGGAGCTGTAGTAGTATCTCTCGATGCCCGTCTCCAGGTTTACGGCGCCCGAGGAGAGCCACAGCGGCGGTTTCGCGCGCCATCGCCGCGATAGCGCGGTGGTGGAGGCGGCCTCCTTGAGCGGGGCGAAGTGCAGGATGCGGCGGAGGAGGTCGTCAGGGAGCTCGGACAGGTGATCCTCACCGGTGGCGGCCATGGTTGACCAAATCAATTGGTGCGGCGGCGCGAGAGGATGTGAAATGCGATGCGATCGTGATCTCTCATTGATTATGCTATTTTTTCTTTCTTTGGGGCATATCTGGTATGCCAGCTAGCTGGGCTGGGCTCCAGGCCTCCATCTAAGGTACTCAAGGTTTACGAACTACTCCCTCGGTTCCATATTAGATGACTTTCAAATGGATGTATCTAGCACTAAAATATGTCTAAATACACCCATTTCAAAGTCATCTAATATGGAACGGAGGGAGTAGCATTCAACTTAGCCCAAAATGTACGTGCCTTATTTCTTTCTTAGATAAATAAATATCATCAAAGAAAATTTCCTAAAAAAAGGCTCTCAACTCCACTCCAGGGACCGTACAACTTCCGTTTCGCTCCCGCGCGAGGAGTGGCGATTGGGAGGCGGACGCATCTGCGCCGAACTGCACCGGTCCCTGCCTCTTCCATTGGCCATTCCGACGACTCGAGGAGGTGGGACCACGGCGCTTCAGCGCCGGTCTCTAGCTATGATTTGTCAGTGTTTTCTTAGGGCGCCGTCAGGGTGGTGGGAGCGGTGCCTTGGCGAATAAATCTGCATCAAGTCTACTCCCATACCCGCGGCAATCTCTGCGGTGGCATCTCGAAGTTGTTGGTAACGTGTGCTGCTCGGTCGTTCAGATCGGCAGGTTGAACTTCTCGCAGTTCCTGACATCTGGCGAGACCTACTTGCCGGCGTGTCGCTGGCGTTCGTGGTTCACGACGACACTAGTGGCCGGGGCGAGGTGGTTCTTCTGGCGCGAGCATGTTGGTCGGGAGGTGGTGGATCTGTTGTTCCTCTCCGAGTTTGTCGACTGGAGGCAACAGATCTTGGTCCAAGACAACACCGGGACATCCCCCGGTCGACGTGTCACGGCGACATGTGCCTTGCTGCGTACAGCGGACCTATTCATCAACTCACGAAGATTCATTGACGATGGTGCTTTCTCGGATCTTTCAATAATGCAGGCTCGGTATCTTTTTCAGCGTTCGCCCTGGCGGCGCTAGAGTTAGACGGTGGCCGCTCGCTACAGTGGTTGGAGGAAACCCTATGGGTCGTTTTGTATTTCTCGATCTTTTAGGTATTTTCCTGCAAATTCAGGATACTTATTTTATCCCGGTTTGTATTTTAGTTTTCACCTGTGTTGCTTATTGTAACTTGATCTTCGATAAATGAAATACGTGGTTGCTCTAAAAAAACACATAATAGATCAGAATAGAGTGCTTGAGCATATTTCTCCCATGATTACTCACACTAAGAATTTCAGGAACGAGTCAAACATTTCACAGTGAACGAAATTACACAAAATTCATTTGCATATTTCTCGTGATACAATTTCTGCACAAAAGGTTCCACATTACTATATACATGATGCATGGTGGGGTTTTGCATGTGAAGATATGACAAATTGTATACCTATATGCATCGAATTAAATGGTAATATACGCTGAGGTAAATTCTCAAGATTTCTAAACAAATTCTGATCTCTAAAGATTTCTCTAACTATACCTACAAATATACATGGAACATTAATATGGCGAGAAGACAATTTTTCAAAACTACAAGCAAATCATTACCACTAGTGGAAACAAAACCTTTTGTCCGGGGGTAGAAAAGGCATTAGTCCCGGTTGTATTAAAATACGGGACAGATGCTATGAATTGGTCCCGGTTTGTGCGCCCGGGGCAGCAGAATTCGCCTGAGGGCATTGGTCCCGGTTCGTTAGCCGGCATTTGTCCCAGTTTGTGGCATGAACCGGGACCAATCCCTAGCCACATGCCACGTGGCACGCGCATGTGCATTGGTCCCGGTTCATTCCACAAACCGGGACCAATGCCCCCCCTTCCCCTACATATACTGCATCACAGCCTCCCTTCCCTCACAGCCCCCCTTCCCCAGGGACGGGCATTCTTTCACCAAAGCACACTACACAGTTCTACAACATTCTATGTTCGTGGCTCCATATCTCAAGGAACACAAGAATATTGTACGCTCCACAAACCCGGGGAAGGATGACTCATGGATTAAACGCAAACACATGGAGACTTTCGGAAGTTGGTTGCAAACACATCTTATAAATGACACCACTGTTGAAGATCAGCTGTACATGTTGGCCGGGTCACCATCTTCGACTATTGGGAGTTTTCAAGGGTACGAGATAAATGGGAATACATTTTACACGATCTCCCACGATAAGAAGAGCACCAACCAAACCAGTGGTGTCCGCTTTGATACAACAAACGAGAATGGAAAACATGACACATATTATGGTTACATAGAAGAGATATGGGAACTTGACTATGGACCTTCTTTTAAGGTCCCTATGTTCAAGTGCAAATGGGTGAACCTGAATGGAGAAGGGGTAAAGGTGTGACGCCCCGACATCGGGCACTATGCAGATTTCAGCATTTCTGCCAAAATCCACATAATAACTGATTTCAGGTTGCCACTTGTGATAACATTACAACAGTTCACGAATATTCCGCAACAACAACAGAGAAGATATATACAAGAAGACTCAAACGAGCCAAGGATACAACTGATACAATACAAAGATCCAAAAAAACAGCGGAAGAAACAACATAGCGTCCGGCTACGGACAAGATACAACTTGGACTAAGAGTCCTGAAGATAACCGAGAGCGTCCAATCCCTGCCCAGGCCAAGCCGGAGGGATTCCCAGGCTAACGTCGTCAGACTTCAAACCTGTTGACTGCAAAGTTGAATATGCAGCCACGAAAAAGGATTCGTGGGTCAGTACGGTTAAGTACTGGCAAGTGGATAAACCATACTCACAAGATACCGACGTAACCAGTCATCACAAGATACAAATACTTTGGGTTCAACGGAAAGGAAGGGATTATTGCAAATAAGCGGCAGCGGGCTGCACTAACCAACTACAGAAACACACTACAACTTCCGGCTAACAGAAAGAAGATGAGATAGCGTATCGTAACCAACTACAACTAACCTCAAACAAACCCATCCAATGTCACCCCCTACTAAGGAAGCAACCCAAGGATAACTCACACTGTTGATTAGGTGACATCATTTATATGGTGGAGGTAATCTATATTACTAAATCAAGTTATTATCATTAGGTGTAAGTTGTTCTGAGTACTTGTTAGCCAGTACTTTCACCAAGTAATCCATAACCGCGGAAAACACGGCTTCTCGAGAAGATTCATCCCTGCAGGGTGTGCTCCAGTACCTGTACACACTCAAGCCACCAACTAAAACTCAGGTTGGCTCGACACGACTCAAACCATCTCTACAACCCATCCTAGGAGCCACGGAGCTATAAGGTCCCAGCCACGCAGCCGAATACACAGCGCAGGTGTGCAAAACTCCCGCAGGACACAACACCCCGGCACTACGGGCCTCACCCTATATGCATCATCATCATCATCATCAGTAACCATGGGGGATCCACCCATTATGCAAGGAGCAAATGGAACACCCGAACTAAGTGTGGCTCTTCGGACAAGCTGCAGATCAGGTCTAAGGCGAGGGGGGTTCCATACCACCACCCGGATGCGGTGAGCACGCTCATCATGGATCAGTAGACAAGACCCTTTTCCTAATTAGGGTCGACACTAGCAGGCTTCAAAACCCTAACCCGGGCCTCCTGCCGGTGCCTTAACATCAAATTATTATTACCCAAAACATTAACATGTTGTTGATTGAATTGAAACCCAACTATCAAACTAAACAGGTGATAAGACGGACAACAAGACTTGAGCGCAAACAACACTAAGCATGCAACTACGACACGAGGGCCAACAAGGTAAACAAGCAACAGTTAATAGGAAGTGGAAGGAAGGCTATATCATGGCTGCAAGGTAAACATATAATAGGATCGAGACACAAGCATCGAATCAACAGGTTAGAATAAGAACAACGGAAAGAATCGGTAACAAGTGATGAAAGGCAGCCATGTGGCAGCAAGTGAGTATACTTGCTTGGAATCCAGCAAGTAGAGGTACATCCGCAGAACTTGTCGTTGCTCACATCATCTCAACGTCCTATCCGGGAAGAAGCAACGAACCTCGAACAAACACCGGATGCAACAATTACTACTACAGCAAAAGATCCAACATGATCAAAGGTATGGATGCATGACAATTTAATTGATGCATCAAGATAAACTAGTTGACAAGATAACATGTTTAAATTGACCCATATGCAATTTGAGTTGCATATGAAAAGCCCATGAATTAAGGTTGAAACAATTGTTTTACAACTAACCAATAGGTGAAAGTGGATTAGCATGATGCATGGATGAAGAAAACAATGGGAAAACAACAAGGGATTCAATTTGAAATAAGGTTTACCAAGTTTGGAATTTTTATTTATTAAGTTAGGAAATTTGGCTTCTTAAGTGAGTTACACAAACATTTGTTGTTTTCACCCATTTTAATTGTTCAAAACAGTAAACAAATTTTATATTTGGGTAGAGCATTTAATTTTAATTGGAAAACATATTTTATTTGTTGAAATTGGAATTAAAATGAATTAGTTATTAATTTGACAATTTTAAATGCATTAAATAAGAAACAGTTGTTTTCAACAATTTAAATTATTCAAAACAGTAAATAAAGTTGATATTTGCAAAGTTCATGAAAAATGGGATGGAAAACATATTTTACATGTTGGAATTGGATTTGAATTGCCCAAGTTATGAATTTTGCAATTTAAAAGGTTTTAATTAAAGCATTGGATTATTGCACCCCTTTTCATTAGGGAAAACAATAAACAATTTGCATTGAAAAGGTTTAAAACATGTAGCAAATGTTTCACTGAACATTTTGAGCTATCAAACATAATTTTTGGGTTATTAATGAATTTATTAGGCAATTTTCCATAAATAGTCGTATTCTGCCCTTTTTAGTAAACAGAGGAAAACATGTTCAAAATTAATTCAATTATGGCCAAATAAAATACCAATGTGTAGAGTTTGTTAAGAAAAATTTTTAGAGCCCAAGTTTGATTAAATTGGATGAGTAGAACTAAAGTTATGAAATTCCAAAGTTTCCAATTTTTATTGCATTTTCAGTAATTAGTTATTTAGTGCAAAAATTGTTACAGAAACATATTGCAAACTTGACATTAACAGAAAGGGCTCAAGATTATGAATCCACAGGATTTTGAATCATTCGAATTGGAGCAATATTTAATTTTATATTGATTTTAGAAGTAATGGCTCAGATCTCTGTTTCTGAATTTCGGGCAGAAAAGAAAAAGCAGAAATAAAAAGGGTGGCTTTTTCTGCCTTGGGGGGGGATCGAACTCGGGACCTGATGGAAGCGCGCAAGGGATGTTACCAGTGGGCTGCTGTCACGTTTGGTGATAGGTATAGAGCGTGGGGGGTTAAGTGGTGGGCTTTCGGGCAGTTTAACTGAACTTGGTTCAGTTAACTGAAACCAGCGGCGGACAGATACTCGACGACGATGACAACCTGCAAGCAGGGCTCGATGGCGGGTTCCAGAGCAGAGGGGAGGAGGGGGAAGCCCTAAGGCGAGATGGGGTGGCTCACCGCGGGGGGTTGCCTGGAGGATTCGGATCGACCCGACGATCACGAGGGGAAGTACAGGGGCAGGGCGTCCGCTGCTGGCTCCTCCCGGCGGACATGGTCGACGGCGTCCTAGGCGATGCTCCGGACGGCTCCGGCTCCCGATTCTTCCATGAGAACTTCGAGGAGCATGCCCCGGTCCCATTCCCATGGTCAGATCACCTCGAAGGCGATCAAGACGGCGACGACGAGGTCCTCCGGTCCTTCTCTATACTGTAAGAGATTTTTTTCAGAGGAAGAAATCAAGGAGATGGAGGGAGAGATGGCGGCGGCGGATGGAAGGAAGGGGGAAGGGGAGAAGGGTGCGGCCTAGGGTTGGAGGGGGAAGGAGGGGGATTTGTAGGGGAGGGAGCAGGTGAGGTGGGGGGGGGCGCTCGGTGACAGCGACCTCTCCCCCCCTGTACGGACAGAGGTGGAAGATGGAGTAGTGGGCTGAGGGAGATGGGCTGGGGGCTTGGGTTTGGGCTGAGGTGGGCTGGCCTATCTCCTTTTGTTGGATTTTTTCCTTTTCCTCCTTTTGTTTTCTGTTTGTAAGAGATAAAGAGAGAGAGAGAGATAGAAAGGATATGGATTTGGGTTTTTATTTTATGAATGAATTTTATTAAATTGCCAAACAGCAATTCAACGCAATTGTGATCATTGAGTCCAAAATATTTGAAATATTACTTTGAGTTTTAAATTGCCATTTGCATTTCCATTGTTTTTCATAAGGAGTGGATTTTTAACCAATTTTATTCAATGACTCAACAATTTTGAAAACATTTGTTGAATTTAATTGTTTGCAAAACTTTAATGTTTTAACCACAATTTGATCATGTCAATTATGATTGATTTGGAAGTGAAATTGAATTTTCCATTTGGGGTTACTAAAAAGGAGTTTTCTTTTAACAAACAATTTGAACAATTCAACTTCAACTATTGAAAACAAGTTGAGTGGTTTAGTTGCAATTTTTAAATTGGAAATTATGGACATGTGTGAAAGTTTAATTTGGTTTTGAATTTTTTGAGTTGTTTTGAAAACAGAGTGCAATGCATATGATGCATGTGATGCAATGCAAAAAAAGAAAACAACCAACTCTACTAAGGGGAACACCCCATGTGTTACAGACGACACCACTAACAAGGGATTGCGCCCTCGCAATCCACCTGCTAACTCGGGAGGGGAAAGAAGTTCGACTATCGATTCTTCATGCTTCCAGTTGATCTCCTCAACACCACTAACAAGGGTTTCTCGACACCACTAACAAGAGATTCTTGCTCGGAGTGACGACGATGTTCTTCCACCAGGAATCTTCCGATGATCGAACCTATTAGGTTAAGGGCTCAGAAAACGTCCACCCACGTAGGATCCTAACACTTTGAAAGGTAGAAAAGAGGGGAGACTCCAAAACAAATAAGATGGGAGGGGAAATAGAATAGGGATAAGGAGAAAAACAAGAATCCTATTGAGATGTTTTCCAAAATAGTTTATCAGAAATAGTTTTTGACACTCTAGAAACAACGACCGTTAGCGAGGTTATCCTACAGGCTTTGCGGACCCGTTGCTTCGATAACCATTCGTATCTAAACAATATCGGGAATCGGAACCAAGGCTCTGATACCATTTGTGACGCCCCGACATCGGGCACTATGCAGATTTCAGCATTTCCGCCAAAATCCACATAATAACCGATTTCAGGTTGCCACTTGTGATAACATTACAACAGTTCACGAATATTCCGCAACAACAACAGAGAAGATATATACAAGAAGACTCAAACGAGCCAAGGATACAACTGATACAATACAAAGATCCAAAAAAACAGCGGAAGAAACAACATAGCGTCCGGCTACGGACAAGATAAAACTTGGACTAAGAGTCCTGAAGATAACCGAGAGCGTCCAATCCCTGCCCAGGCCAAGCCGGAGGGATTCCCAGGCTAACGTCGTCATACTTCAAACTTGTTGACTGCAAAGTTGAATATGCAGCCACGAAAAAGGATTCGTGGGTCAGTACGGTTAAGTACTGGCAAGTGGATAAACCATACTCACAAGATACCGACGTAACCAGTCATCACAAGATACAAATACTTTGGGTTCAACGGAAAGGAAGGGATTATTGCAAATAAGCGGCAGCGGGCTGCACTAACCAACTCCAGAAACACACTACAACTTCCGGCCAACAGAAAGAAGATGACATAGCGTATCGTAACCAACTACAACTAAGCTCAAACAAACCCATCCAATGTCACCCCCTACTAAGGAAGCAACCCAGGGATAACTCACACTGTTGATTAGGTGACATCATTTATGTGGTGGAGGTAATCTATATTACTAAATCAAGTTATTATCATTAGGTGTAAGTTGTTCTGAGTACTTGTTAGCCAGTACTTTCACCAAGTAATCCATAACCGCGGAAAACACGGCTTCTCGAGAAGATTCATCCCTGCAGGGTGTGCTCCAGTACCCGTACACACTCAAGCCACCAACTAAAACTCAGGTTGGCTCGACACGACTCAAACCATCTCTACAACCCATCCTAGGAGCCACGGAGCTATAAGGTCCTAGCCACGCAGCCGAATACTCAGCGCAGGTGTGCAAAACTCCCGCAGGACACAACACCCCGGCACTACGGGCCTCACCCTATATGCATCATCATCATCATCATCAGTAACCATGGGGGATCCACCCATTATGCAAGGAGCAAATGGAACACCCGAACTAAGTGTGGCTCTTCGGACAAGTTGTAGATCAGGTCTAAGGCGAGGGGGGTTCCATACCACCACCCGGATGCGGTGAGCACGCTCATCATGGATCAGTAGACAAGACCCTTTTCCTAATTAGGGTCGACACTAGCAGGCTTCAAAACCCTAACCCGGGCCTCCTGCCGGTGCCTTAACATCAAATTATTATTACCCAAAACATTAACATGTTGTTGATTGAATTGAAACCCAACTATCAAACTAAACAGGTGATAAGACGGACAACAAGACTTGAGCGCAAACAACACTAAGCATGCAACTACGACACGAGGGCCAACAAGGTAAACAAGCAACAGTTAATAGGAAGTGGATAGAAGGCTATATCATGGCTGCAAGGTAAACATATAATAGGATCGAGACACAAGCATCGAATCAACAGGCTAGAATAAGAACAACGGAAAGAATCGGTAACAAGTGATGAAAGGCAGCCATGTGGCAGCAAGTGAGTATACTTGCCTGGAATCCAGCAAGTAGAGGTACATCCGCAGAACTTGTCGTTGCTCACATCATCTCAACGTCCTATCCGGGAAGAAGCAACGAACGTCGAACAAACACCGGATGCAAAAATTACTACTACGGCAAAAGATCCAGCATGATCAAAGGTATGGATGCATGACAATTTAATTGATGCATCAAGATAAACTAGTTGACAAGATAACATGTTTAAATGGACCCATATGCAATTTGAGTTGCATATGAAAAGCCCATGAATTAAGGTTGAAACAATTGTTTTACAACTAACCAATAGGTGAAAGTGGATTAGCATGATGCATGGATGAAGAAAACAATGGGAAAACAACAAGGGATTCAATTTGAAATAAGGTTTACCAAGTTTGGAATTTTTATTTATTAAGTTAGGAAATTTGGCTTCTTAAGTGAGTTACACAAACATTTGTTGTTTTCACCCATTTTAATTGTTCAAAACAGTAAACAAATTTTATATTTTGGTAGAGCATTTAATTTTAATTGGAAAACATATTTTATTTGTTGAAATTGGAATTAAAATGAATTAGTTATTAATTTGACAATTTTAAATGCATTAAATAAGAAACAGTTGTTTTCAACAATTTAAATTATTCAAAACAGTAAACAAAGTTGATATTTGCAAAGTTCATGAAAAATGGGATGGAAAACATATTTTACATGTTGGAATTGGATTTGAATTGCCCAAGTTATGAATTTTGCAATTTAAAAGGTTTTAATTAAAGCATTGGATTATTGCACCACTTTTCATTAGGGAAAACAATAAACAATTTGCATTGAAAAGGTTGAAAACATGTAGCAAATGTTTCACTGAACATTTTGAGCTATCAAAAATAATTTTTGGGTTATTAATGAATTTATTAGGCAATTTTCCATAAATAGTCTTATTCTGCCCTTTTTAGTAAACAGAGAAAAACATGTTCAAAATTAATTCAATTGTGGCCAAATAAAATACCAATGTGTAGAGTTTGTTAAGACAAATTTTTAGAGCCCAAGTTTGATTAAATTGGATGAGTAGAACTAAAGTTATGAAATTCCAAAGTTTCCAATTTTTATTGCATTTTCAGTAATTAATTATTTAGTGCAAAAATTGTTACAGAAACATATTGCAAACTTGACATTAACAGAAAGGGCTCAAGATTATGAATCCACAGGATTTTGAATCATTCAAATTGGAGCAATATTTAATTTGATATTGATTTTAGAAGTAATGGCTCAGATCTCTGTTTCTGAATTTCGGGCAGAAAAGAAAAAGCAGAAATAAAAAGGGTGGATTTTTCTGCCTTGGGGGGGGATCGAACTCGGGACCTGATGGAAGCGCGCAAGGGATGTTACCAGTGGGCTGCTGTCACGTTTGGTGATAGGTATAGAGCGTGGGGGGTTAAGTGGTGGGCTTTCGGGCAGTTTAACTGAACTTGGTTTAGTTAACTGAAACCAGCGGCGGACAGATACTCGACGACGATGACAACCTGCAAGCAGCGTTCGATGGCGGGTTCCAGAGCAGAGGGGAGGAGGGGGAATCCCTAAGGAGAGATGGGGTGGCTAACCGCGGGGGGTTGCCTGGAGGATTCGGATCGACCCGACGATCACGAGGGGAAGTACAGGGGCAGGGCGTCCGCTGCTGGCTCCTCCCAGCGGACATGGTCGACGGCGGCCTAGGCGATGCTCCGGACGGCTCCGGCTCCCGATTCTTCCATGAGAACGTCGAGGAGCATGCCCCGGTCCCATTCCCATGGTCAGATCACCTCGAAGGCGATCAAGACGGCGACGACGAGGTCCTCCGGTCCTTCTCTATACTGTAAGAGATTTTTTTTCAGAGGAAGAAATCAAGGAGATGGAGGGAGATATGGCGGCGGCGGATGGAAGGAAGGGGGAAGGGGAGAAGGGTGCGGCCTAGGGTTGGAGGGGGAATGAGGGGGATTTGTAGGGGAGGGAGCAGGTGAGGTGGGAGGGGGGGCGCTCGGTGACAGCGACCTCTCCCCCTTGTACGGACAGAGGTGGAAGATGGAGTAGTGGGCTGAGGGAGATGGGCTGGGGGCTTGGGGTTGGGCTGAGGTGGGCTGGCCTATCTCCTTTCGTTGGATTTTTTCCTTTTCCTCCTTTTTTTTTGTAAGAGATAAAGTGAGAGAGAGATAGAAAGGATAGGGATTTGGGTTTTTATTTTATGAATGAATTTTATTAAATTGCCAAACAGCAATTCAACGCAATTGTGATCATTGAGTCCAAAATATTTGAAATATTACTTTGAGTTTTAAATTGCCATTTGCATTTCCATTGTTTTTCATAAGGAGTGGATTTTTAACCAATTTTATTCAATGACTCAACAATTTTGAAAACATTTGTTGAATTTAATTGTTTGCAAAACTTTAATGTTTTAACCACAATTTGATCATGTGAATTATGATTGATTTGGAAGTGAAATTGAATTTGCCATTTGGGGTTACTAAAAAGGAGTTTTCTTTTAACAAACAATTTGAACAATTCAACTTCAACTATTGAAAACAAGTTGAGTGGTTTAGTTGCAATTTTTAAATTGGAAATTATGGACATGTGTGAAAGTTTAATTTGGTTTTGAATTTTTTGAGTTGTTTTGAAAACAGAGTGCAATGCATATGATGCATGTGATGCAATGCAAAAAAAGAAAACAACCAACTCTACTAAGGGGAACACCCCAGGTGTTACAAAAGGTAGACCCTCTTTACTGAATGACAACAGTGGATCTCAAAAATATTGGTTACAATGACGAACCATTCGTCCTAGCCAATGATGTGGCTCAGGTCTTCTATGTGAAGGACATGTCCTCCAGACCGAAAAAAAATTAAGCAAACAAATACATCATAGGATGAGCCGAAGCGTCACATGGTTCTTTCAGGGAAAAGAAACATCATGGGAATCGAGGACACGACAGACATGTCAGAAGATTATAATAAGTTTGTTGAAATTCCACCCTTCACAGTGAAAGCTGACCCCGCCATCCCGTTAAATACCATGGTTACGGCCGAAGCGATCATAAGCAAGGGACAAGGGTTCATGGACCATCTCTACACGAAGAAAATTCAGAAGACCGGATAGGGAAGTTGTTGGTGATGTGTAATAATAAATGTGGAATACATGATCATAGTTCTGTTGAAAAAGTGTTCACAAATATGGTTGCACCGGCGCTCGCGCCCATATTGCACACAAACATGCATCTTGGATATATAGATAAAAAAGGCAGTACATAATGGCAAGAGTGGATCTAAAACTAAACGGAGAGCATCGATATCTACATAATGGCAAGACTTGATCTGATATCTGCTAGTCATACTCCTGCCTAGGCCTATAGTACTCCGACTCTTAGTCGTCGTAGTCGCCGCCATCGTCGTCACTATCGTCGGACGGTGCTCTGGACTCCCTCGGAGGATCACGACTCCAGGACTGGGCGTGAGGTTAGCGCAGGCGGGGGTTATCGCTAGCCCTGATGTAGTTCATGACGCTCTGAAGAGTCCATCCGCCGCCCCACCACAGCCGACAACCGGCCTCGTTCAAGTTCGAAGGAGACGGGCCGTTCTCCTCGTATCTGGCGAGCGCACTCTCACGCCGATTAATGAAGAAGGCGTCCCAAGTAGGGCGGTAGTCAGGATTCCAACTGTGATTCCTCCGCTGCTCTGGCCTGAGCTCGTGGTAGTAGTGGTTCGTGATGGCCGCCCGATGTGCCACACCTTGAGGAAGAGGAAGGACTGACACTCCTCCGGCGCTCAGCATCCAACCAGCGGGAACGGTGTAGCCGGACGGGCAGGGGTAGTTTGAGGCGGAAAGTGCCTCCGCCTGGATGAAGGTTAGAGTGGGTACGGTAGAAGCCATGACAAAGTTGTGAGTTTATATGTGTTTATGCCAATGGTGTGGCAATGCATACATATATATAGTGAGAAGAAAACAGATCCCTTTAGTTCGGGCCTGTTTTACCAACCGGGACGAAATGGTTCGGGTTTCGTTGGGAAACGGATCGTCCCTTTAGTCCCGGCCTGTTTTACCAACCGGGACGAAATGGTTAGGGTTTTGTTTGGACCAATCAGAAAGAATCACACGGATCGTGTGTTTCTTTCAAGCGCTTGTGAGTCGTTGGATCAGGGGTGTGTTGTAACATCCCAAGTATGAAAAACAACCTTTAGAATGTTTTCTTTTTGTTAATTTATGTTTTGCATCATGTCATCATAAGTTTTGCATTTGTTTTCCATTTGTTTTCCTTTGTTTTCATTTGTTTTCCCTTGTTTTTCAATATGAATTTCAAACCAATTTTCAAATTCTTGTTTCATACTTGTTCTGTTACAATTTTCAAATAGAAATGTTCAAATAAAAACATCAATTTGTTTCCAATAACTTGGAAGATCAAACCATTAACTTGCTTAAGTTAAATAATTTAATTAATATCAAATTCACTCAAAATTCAATTAAATTACAAACAGCAACCCAATTTGAAATTTTTGAAAAACCAAAGTTTGCACATCTGGGCTTTTATAATAAATAACCTATACAAATTTTTCCCTAAATTTTTCTAACCCTAAAGCTATCCTTTTCTTCCCTTTTTCTTTTCAGCAAAAAAAAAACAGAGAGAACAAAAAATAATAAAAAGGAAACGCGGGCTGGGGAGGCAGCAGGCCCAGCCCACCAGCCCACCAGCCCCCTTACCTGTTCGTCCACCTCTGTACGGCGTCCATCGCCGCTGCCCACGTCGACAGTACGGCGGAGGGGACGGCTGCGCGCGCTTCTCCTCCTCCTTATAAGCGGCCACGAGCTCCTCCTCCCGTGCCCTAGCTCCTCCTCCTCCTCCTCTCTCTCTCCACCGCCGTCGTTTTTCCCCTCCTTCCACCTCTGCTCCTCCCTCTGTTCTGAAACCACCGAGCACCACCGCAACCCTCTCCGGCGATCGTCGTCGCTGTGATGTCCCTCAGCGCGGGCTAAGCGCGGGAACCGCCTCCCCTCTACTTCCTCTTCCTCCTCGACACAGCAGCGAGGACGGGGAGAGCCGGGATCACCGCCGCCATCTTCTTCCCTGTCGCCGTCGCCGGCCACCTCCACCACCGAGCACGTCCTCCTCCTCCTCTCCCCGGTGAGCACCACCTCTCCACCAACCCCTTCCCCTCTCTCTCCTCTCTGCACGCGCACGTACACCTCCCGCACATCCACGGGCACGCACAGCAGCAGCCGCTGCGCCGCTCGCCGCCGGCGCCCGTCCGCAGCGGTCAGGCAGTGCAGTTAACTGAAGTGTCAAAGTTCAGCACCGCAGTGGCACAGCGCGCTGCACCCGTACCCGCGGTCGCGGGATCGATCCCCAGCCGCTCGGATTAATCCCCCTTTTGCGCCGCGCGCTGACAGTTGGGGCCTCCCTGTCAGCGACGCGTGCAGCCACGCGCGCGCACACCCGCCACCTAAGCGCCACGGTGGCCAGGGCCCGCTGTCAGTGGCCAGGTTGGGTCACTGCGAGGTGTAAAACCGTCCTGGCCCTTTTTCTTTTAAAATCTAGTCCCTGCAATTTACAGTTTAGTCCCTGAATCTCAAATACAAATAACTTTTGAATTTCAACTCCAAATAAAATAAATAAAATATGTTTTCTATACCAAATTTAATTCTCTACCCGTTTAAATCATTTGTTTTCTGTTTTGAACATTTCAAATGTTTTCAAAATTCAAATTCAAATAACTCATTTCAAATTTGGTTAATTTCACAACTAATTCAAATTTAATTCAAATGTCAGATATAAAATATGTTGTCCATGCTAAATTGAACCACCTTTCCAAATATAAACTTTGTTTCCTGTTTTGAATAATTAAAATTGGTTAATTAATTTAAACCTTGTTTAAATCATTTAAAATTGCTAAATTCATAACTTGGTCAAGTTAATTTCTTTTTGAACATATAAAATATGTTTTCAAACCAGAAAAGTATAAACATTTCAAATATGAATTTTATTAAATGTTTTGAACAAATAAAAATTCAAATAATTTCATACTTGATTTAAATTCATTTAAATCTTGTTCAAACTTGTTTAATTCATAATTAATTCATCTTAATTCCTTTTCCACAAATGAATCATGTATTCCACCTAAAATTTTGTGTTCTTTCCAAATATGAACTTTGTTATCTATTTTGAACAATTAAAATTGGTGAAAACAACAAATGCTTGTGTAACTCATTTAAGAAACCAAAATTTTCATAACCTAATAAATAAATTTCCAAACTTGGTAAACACCTTTTCAAATGGAATCTATTGTTGTTTTCTTTTTGTTTTTCTCATCCATGCATCATGTTAATCAACTTTCACATGATGATTATATGTATATCATTTAATCCAACCTTTAATTCATGGGCTTTCCATATGCAACCCAAATTGCATATGGGTCCATTTAATTATGTTACCATGTCAACTAGTTTATCTTTGATGCATCAATTAAATTGCCATGCATCATCCCATGATTGTGCATTATGCCATGTTATTGATTGTTTGTCTCTCTGCGTTGTTTGTTTGCTTCTTCTCGAATAGACGACGACGTTGAGACAGACGAGGTTTACGACACTACTTCAGAGGAGTTAGCCCAGTACCAGGCTACTGAGTTTGCAGGCAAGTATTCACTCACATGAAACATTGTGTCCTTTCCACACTGGATATCGATACTTTCCGTTGTCTATTCTGCTAGCCTTAAGATTCGTTGCTTGTGTCCGATCCTATCACATGTTATCCTGTAACCCTGATATAGCCTCACCTCCACACCTATAACCCCATTTCTTGTTGCCTGTGTCTTACTAGCATGCTTAGGGTTGTTTATGCTCGAGTCTGCTGTCCGTTATTTCTGTTACCATATTTATTATGTTCTGGGGGCTCGATGTTAAACAACAACCTGTTAATGTTTGAGGTAATGCTAATTTGATGACAAGGCACCGGCTGGAGGCCGGGTATGGTTTTGAGGCCTGCTAGTGTCGAACTCAGGAAAAGTCTTTGTCCTCTGGATCCATGTTGAGCGCGCTAACCGCATGTGGGAAGCGTGTATGGGCGCCCCCCGCAACTCTGATTCGATTCGCATCTCGTCCGAATCGCCACACTTAGTTCGGGCTTTCCATTTGATGCACACATATGCAGGTACGAACCCGCGGCCAGGGTGGAACTTTTGTAGTCGGCATTTAGGGCGGCGTGGTCTTCCAGTGCTATGAGGGTCCCCCTTTTCTTCGTGGGGGCTCGATTAGCCGCGCACGCACAACACGTGGTTCTTTGGGCTTGATGCGAAGAAGAGTTGGGTTGTGTTGAGTGCCTCGCTTGGTGGGTTTGATCCCCGTCTGGCAGGGTATTCTTACGTGTACGGCCAAATTGGTGCACCCCTACAGGGTTAAATCTTCTCGAGAAGCCGTGTTGTCCGCGGTTATGGATGACTTGGTGATAGGGATGGCTAACAAGGATTAGACAACTTACACCTAATTGATGATAACTTGACTAGTAATAGTCTTATTGACACAATAACTTGAACCATCATTAATCCAATTGTGTGAGGTATCCTCGGATTGCTTCTTTGGATAAGGGGCGAGATCCAGGATGGGTTTGTTTGAGGTTAGTTATAGTTGGTTCCGATACGCTATCTTATCCCCGCTCTTTTAGCCGGAAGTTGTAGCATGTTTCTGTAGCTGGTTACAGCAGCCTGCTGCCGCACTTTTGTATCACCTATTCTTCCGTTGAACCCAAAGCATCTGTACTTGGTGTTGCCGGGTACACTTTGGTATCTTGTGAGTCTTGCTTGCCAGTACTTGTCTGTATTGACCCCTTTGGGGATGTGGTTTCCGCAGACTACGTTTCCGAGGATCCCCATGGTGGCTACTACGTGGAGTATGACGAGGCTGCTGACGAGTAGATAGTGGACCCAGGCAGGATCCGAGACATCGTGGATGGGCTCCGTCTTTTCGTTTCCGGCCTCTTAGGCCTATTTGGATCTTGTCTGTACTCAGACACTTTGGATGCTTCCGCTGTGATGTAATCATGAATTGTTGGGACATGTGTCCTCTGCATGATTGTATTTGCTATCTCTGCTCTAGTGAGAGCTATTTGCAACTTATTTCTATTTATTTGTGTCTTAGAGATTTGTTGTGATATCACTTGTTCAAATGCCGTTGACGTACCATGTGTGTATGTTATGAAGTACGTCAATGGAAGTAGTCGGATTTCTATGGGATGGTTTACGCAGACGATGGATAGTAGAGAATGGTTGTCACACGTTTACGTGTTGGCCTGCTCATATTGAGATGCGGGTGCCGGTATGCCCCGTAAGCCATTTATCTACTGCTTAGCGGACTGTGAGTATCCTCTAGAAGTCCGGGTGCGACATGTGTTTCTTTCGAGCTGTTGTGAGCCGTTCGGTCAGGGCTACGGTGTGTTTCTTTCGAGCGGTTGTGAGCCGTTGGATCAGGGTGTTTCTTAACCGTTGGATCAAAAGCCTAGCACAACACTTTGTGAGCCAGAGGACCCTATATATAGCCCACCTTCAAACACCGATCAGTTTATCGACCAAATACAAAACATCCGGATTCGCTAGCGTACGTCCCGTCGTGCATTTGGTATGCATATATGCACTCAGTAGCCACGGCAGGGCTGTATCCTGGCGATACCGATTGTTGTGTTCTACATCCCCCTTTAAGGTTTGATACATTATTCAGTTCATCGACCAAATACAAATCATCCGGATTCGCCATCATACGTCCTGCCGTGCATTTGGTATGCATATATGCACTCAGTAGCCACTGTAGGTCTGTATGATGGCGATACCGATTGTTTTGTTCTACATCCCCCCTTTAAGGTTTGATACATCATTAAGTTCATCGACCGAATACAAATCATCCGGATTCGCCATCATACGTCCGACCGTTCTTTTGATATGCATATATATATGCACTCAATAGCCACGGTCGGGGAGTATGATGGCGATACCGATTGTTTTGTTCTACATCCCCCTTGAAGGTTTGACAAAAGGTTTGATATATCATTCAGTTCATCGACCGAATACAAATCACCCGGATTCGCCATCATACGTCTCACCGTTCTTTTGATATGCATATATGCACTCAATAGCCACGGTCGGGCTGTATGATGGCGATACCGATTGTTTTGTTCTACATCCCCCCTAGAAATCACCCGGATACCCTGTATGCGACGAAACTATGTAAATGCATGGAGTTATTATAAATTGGTCTGAAGTGCACTTATTATAAATTTAACGTACCTTGTTCTGTATTTGAAACGTGTGGAGTTATTATTTGAAACATAACGGATATAATGGAAAACAATAGAAAACATAAAGGAAATAATGGAAAACATAAAGGAAACAATAGAAAAAAGGTAACAATAGAAAACAATATAAAACATAAAGGAAAACAATAGAAAACATAAAGGAAAACAATAGAAAACTTTAGAAAACAAAATAAAACAAGAGAAAACAAAAAGGAAAACAAGAGAAAACAAAATAAAACAATAGAACACATAAAGGAAAACAATAGAAAACAAAATAAAACAAGAGAAAACAATAGAAAACATAAAATAAAACAAGAGAAAACAAAATAAAACAAGAGAAAACAAAATAAAACAATAGAAAACATAAAGGAAAACGAAATAAAACATAATGGAAACAATAGAAAACAAAATAAAACAAGAGAAAACAAAACAAAACAATAGAAAACATAAAGGAAAACGAAATAAAACATAAAGGAAAACAATATAAAAAATAATTAAAAATAGGGCCCAAGAGGAGGTAAGGCCTGCCTCGATCGCGCCCTAAACAGAGGGCTTTTTTTGTTTATTTTCTTTTTTACTTTCTGTTTTTGTTTTTACTTTTTTATTAGTGTTAGAAATGTTAGAATCATTAGTTATGAATTATTACAAATGTTAGGAATTTTAGATTAGACTTAGGAATTTTAGATTTGCTAGAATTGACTTAGGAATTTTAGTGTTAGAAATTTAGACTTAGAAAATATTTAGTGTTCGAAAAATTTACAAAGAAAAATTTACTTAGAAAATTAGACTAAGAAAAATTTACTTAGCTATTTCACTTAAGAATTTTTCGAAAATTTCACTAAGTTAGTGTTAGAAAATTTCACAAAGTTAGAAAAATTTAACTAAGTTAGAAAATTATTTCACTAAGTTAGAAATTAATCACTAAGTTAGGAAATTTCACTAAGTTAGTGTTAGAAAATTCCACTAAGTTAGTGTTAGAAAATTTCACAAAGTTAGAATAATTTCACTAAGTTAGAAAATTTCACTAAGTTAGTGTGTTGGAAAATTTCACTAAGTTAGTGTTAGAAAATTTCACAAAGTTAGAATTTTTTTACCTTTGTGTTAGAAGTTTCGAGTTGTTATTTAATTTTTATTTGTGATGTTCGTTCGATCTTTTGAATAAATGTCGATGATTGAAAGAGTTGGTTCACACTCAGATGGCCCTGGTGGTTCGGTGCACCTTGTGATTTTCACTAAGTCAGGATCTTGTGCATCCCATTTGGCGCGCCGGGTCCACCAAGGCTACTTGTATGTTTCCACCCTAAATATAAGGAACACAGATCGATGACCATCTTGTTCCTGTTAAGAGGTACTACATGCGGTGGTGATCCGGGGAAAGGAACGAATGAGAGGGTTTCTAGATTTCTTTCGAACTAAATAATGTCACATATGTAATATGGTTCGTGAGATCCGGATGAAGCTAAACCCTTTAGTGCACATGCGTAATGGTGACATTCCTCAGAAATCCCTTCCGGGGTTATGAAGAATGTCCCCATTGTGTATGTGCACAAACGGGTCTAACCTTGTCCAGATCTCACTATTACATATATGATTTTGTTTAGTTTCAAAGATTTCCAGAAACCCTTCCTTCCCACGCATCGCCATCACGTGTACTTACCTCATAACAAGCAAAAAATGTGAAGGTCCGACTGCACATCAACGCCCGATGACCATCTTGTTCCTGTTAAGACGTACTACAGGCGGTGGTGATCTGGGAAAAGGAGAAAGATGTGGGTTTCTGGATTTCTTTGGAACTAAATAACGTCACATATGTAATATCGTGAGATCCGAACGAAGTTAAACCCTTTAGTGCACATGCGTAATGGTGACATTTCTTAGAAATCCCTTCCGGGGTTATGAAGAATGTCCCCATTATGGATGTGCACAAAAGGATCTAACCTTTTTCGGATCTCACGATATTACATATGATTTTGTTTAGTTTCAAAGATTTCCAAAAATCCTTGTCTTCATCCTTCTCCGGCTCGCCATCACGTGTACTTATCTCGTAACAAGCACAAAATGTGAAGGCCCGATGACCATCTTGTTCCTGTTAAGAGGTACTACAGGCGGTGGTGATCCGGGGAAAGGAGGAAGATGGGGGTTTCTGGATTTCTTTGGAACTAAATAATGTCACATATGTAATATCGTGAGATCCGAACGAAGTTAAACCCTTTTGTTGACATACGTAATGGTGACATTCCTCAGAAATCCCTTCCGGGGTTATGAAGAATGTCCCCATTATGTGCGTGGACAGAAGGGTCTAACCTTGTTCGGATCTTACGATTTTACATATATGATTTTGTTTATTTCAAAGATTTCCAAAAATCCCTGTCTTCGTCCTTTTCCGGATCGCCATCACGTGTACTTACCTCGTAACAAGCACAAAATGTGAAGGCCTAGGCAGAAGTATGACTAGCAGAACAGATCCACTCTTTCCTAATAAACTTGCGAGTCGAACGGGGCATAACATCATTCCATCTTTCATCTTATTTCTGTCATATTTCTCCATTTACTATTTTTTACTAATTTAGAAACACAAAGGTATTTTACTTAATTATGGAATATTTACTTAGTCCGGGCTTGTTTTTAGTTCATGTCTCTGTTGGACCCGTCGGGCGATGTCCGGGACTGGGCCCTGCCGGGCTGGCACTGGGAGCTCCTTCGTACCGGGGCACATGGCTTGGTGAGAAATACGGGTGACGTGGTCGACCCGGATATTCTTTGGTGGCCATCGCGTGGGCCACGCTTGGTGCGGAGAGAGCCGGCCCCTGAAGAGGTGGTACAACAGCGTATCAGGGAGGAGGACGAGCACGTCCGTCGCTACATGTACTTGCTCAATAGGCAGTATAGCAGCAGTTGGTTGCTTATTCGTAGGGTTCCTTACCACGTGAGCTAGGACCCTGTGAGGGTTCCTTATGTATGGATGCGTAGCACCCGCGACTCAGCACCCCACGGCTTAGGACCCGGTCGGAGTTAGTTAGTTTGAGAGATGTCATGAGACTATGTATAAGTGATATTATTCGATCGTGATGTATTAGGGTTAAATAAAATGAACCCGAGCTATATGTAACTCTTGGTGTGTATTATCATACGTTTAAATATTTCATGAATATGTTGCTCTTTTTGTGTATTATCTATAAGAAATTTTGATGAAATTAATGGATCATTAGTTATTATCTATAAGCAATTTTGATAAAATTAATGGAACATTAGTTATTATCTATAAGCAATTTTGATGAAATGGATCTGGAACATATAGTTATTCTTTTTGTGTATTTTCAGAATATATAGTATGGAGCCAAGAGACGAAGATGCGGAAAACTTGCGCGAGGGTTTCATCCGCGGGGCCGACGGAGAGACCGATGTGAGCCAGTGGATGAACAAATCCGGTGAGGGAGATCCGGAGCTCACCCGGGGAGACGTCTCTGCTGAGGGAGAAGCTGACGGCTCCGGTGAGGGAGAAGCCGACGACTCCGGTGAGGGAGAAGCCGACGGCTCAGGTGGAGCCGTACAAATTACAAACACCGGCTCCGGGGTGCATATATAGATATGTTAATTAATGAAGCATCCGTTGTCTATATACATGTATTAACTGTATTTATGATTTTAGCCATCCGGTTCAAGCATATCAACCGGAAAAAAGACTAAATGAGGCACAACAAAGAAGTTGAAAGATACAGAAAGATATAGGATCGATACGATCGCAGCAGACGGCGCACCCGAGCTTCCCGCTGATGTTGCCAAAAATTTGTGAAGCAATGCGGAGTGCTAGTTAGGGATCACATCCCGATCACTGTTCATGAGTGGAATCAGCCAAAAGATCCGCGGAGACAAGGAATTTTATATGCCAGCAAAATATCCAAAGATCATCTTTTCTCGAAGATCTTGTCTAATTTCAAATTACCCTTGCCGGAGGTGGACGAGAATGAGGCGGATGTGAATGAGGCCGATGTTACTAAAATGAAAATTGAGATACGGGAAAAGGTCAAGGCGTGGACCCTAGAAAAGATGGCCGAGCAATTTAAAAACTGGAAGAAAAGATTGAACCTTGACTATTTTAAGAAGGGCAAGACTCCAGATTTCACTCAAGGGTATGAGAAAATAAAACCCTTATGGGCAGAGTTTGTGAAGTACAAGCTGCCAGAGAATGAACAGGAAAGGACAAAAACAAATGAGAAAAACGCCGCCAAAAAGGTATATCACCATGTTATGGGGCAACCTGGCTAAAAGGGTTCCAGTCCCAAGTGGGAGAAATGGGAGAACGACCTGCATCAGCTGGGGATCACTCCCGAGCTGTTCTTGTGCGTCGAGCGGACAAGATCATGGTTCTACGGGCATGGGCGCACGTTGGACGCCGAAGAAAAAGTAATCTGTAACCTAAGGCATAAAGAGAATCCTCTACACATAGAAAGTCTGAGAACCGCAATAAAGGACGTTAAAGAGGGGAAGTTCGTGCCAGATAGAGAGAACGACGAGCTCACACGCGCCCTCGAGAATAAGGAACACGTAGGGCGTACACGAGGCACAAAAGGCAATCCTCCGTGGAGTATTGGGTTTGACGACACCAAAAAGAAATACTCCGATAGAAGCCGCAACGGAAAAAGGACGCGGAGGCAGCTGAAGCAGAGAGTCAGGAAAACTGGAGGCGTCAACTTGAAGATCAGATAAAGCTGACGCATGATGTAGAAAGAAGCAGAAGGACCAAATTAACACACTTAGCCAGCAGATAGTGTCTAACGGCGTACCACACATGGTAGAAGGTGAAGTCGAGGCTACCGGCGCCGCACATTCTCATCGGAAAAGCAGCGTTGCGTCCACGCACCTAGCGGGTGATGAAGCACCGCCGATGATTCACCCGGTGGATGATATCACGGAGCTGACAACCTGTGAGCTCCACGTGAAGGTCGTCATTATAACCATCAAGGCGGCAGCCGGCTATATCTTACCAATTGGTAACGAACCAACTCACCATAGTCTTCCGGTTCCACGGGGCTACGCTGTTGTTGGGGTCGATGAAGTTGTCAACGGATTCGAGCGGGTAAAGCTTGATTTCCCTGAAGGTGAAGACGAAGAGTTGACTGAACTCGGGGAAGCCAAGAACTTGACCGTTCTATGGCTAAAGGAATGCATTGTGCTCCCAAATCAGACGGCAAGGCCATCGAATCCCCGCCATTCTCCAACGCAACAGTCTCCAGCGCGGTCGTCTTCGCCATGCATGCCGTCTCCAGCGCGGTCGCCTACGCCGTGCACGTCTCCACCGCGGTCGCCTACGCCGCCGTGTCAGCCTTCTCCACCGCGGTCGCCTACGCCGTCACGTCAGTCTTCTCCACCGCGGTCGACTACGCCGCCGCATCAGCCTTTTCTGCCCACTAAGTTTCTGCCGAAACGTAAAATATCACCCAAACGTCAACGGTCACCCCTCCCGAAGGTACCAAAGGAGGTACCCAAGTTACCTTACGACTTTTACTCCCGAGGAAACCTAGAAAATCGCATTGGACGAATACGAGGCGTGGAAATCGAAGCGGAAGGAGAAGAAAAAGGCAGATTTCCCCGAGACCGAAGAAGATGTAGAACGAGCTTGGAAAATGGTGAAGACTCTTCATCAACCCGAGCCAAGTCTGTCATCTGACTATGGCCGCTCTATTCTGAAGTCACACCAGGAAATGGTGCGGTCGACGAAAAGTAGTAGCGCAAGCGGGAAAAGGGGGAAATCAGTTGCCCAGCTCGGAGAGCAGAAAAAACAATCCATGTCCCCGCTCAAAGTGATTTCCAGTACCCAGGTGGGACCGAGCACTAATATTGCTAACGAGCAAATTGATCCGGAGTTTATAACACTGTACGCAGACAGGGCAGCTGCTGCGGGTTTGTCCATTGTTGAGTATATGCAAACAATAGACTACTTCCCCGAAGCTGAATGTGCGTACAAATACCAGTATGGGAAGCCTCTCGTCAAACCCGAGGAGATAAAGGATCTACCAACGAAAATATGAAGAGTGTATAGTTGGTATATGGAAGCCTCTAAGAAATCTCAGACTGGATATGTCTCCGCGTTAAGGACGAGCACTACGGGTATGGAGATTGAATGGTTCTGATTCAATTTGACGAATTGTTTCAGTTATTCCAGCAGCAGGCCCTCGACAAATCTGTCGTTAGTGCCTATTGTCTGTAAGTACTTATTTCTCTAGCTCACCTCGTTCATTGCATATTCATCTATATATATATATATATTACACTCATATATTATAATTGCAGAATGAAGATTCTCGAACGCAAAAGAGGTGGAATCTATGATATTAGGTTCATTGATCCACATTTTGTTAATGCAAAGACTCTTGAGTTATCTGCCAAGGATACAGAACATAATATTTTGAGGGAAATAATGTTTCGCCAACACCGACGGGAAATACTATTTCCTTACAACTTCGGGTTAGTGTTACTGTGTTGTACACATTCTGTTTTCCTTACTCGATGTTCACTGTATAATTGATGAGTTCTGTGTGCGCAACTTCCACTATATTCTGCTAATCTTCCTAGTTGACAAAGGAAAAGTAATGGTAATGGACCCAAAACATAAACCCCTAGCGATGTGGGCGGACATACAGGAAATGATCCAGCAGTTATTTCAATCTTTATTAATTTCAGTCTTTATATATGGCACTATATCGACTACTTTGTTTCATTTTCGGATATCAAGTAATTACAAACTCTTTTTATTCTTTTTCTTTCTCGGGTAGGGTTTGGAAGAGGTTCACAAAAAAGTCTCCCGGTGAATGGAAATCAGAGCTTACATTTGATGTTATGCAAGTAAGTACTATCTAGATCCGAGCGCATCTCTTTGATTCTAGTGTCGATACCATTATCATGGCTGGTTGATTATTATTTTGATTGAAACCATTTCTCGTAAAGTGATTGCAACAAGGAGACGAAAATCACTTGTGTGGATACTACGTTTGCGAGTTCATTCGTCAGACGACATGTCCCAAGGGCAAAGATTTAAAGCACCTACATGTACGTTAGTCGTCAATTCTTCTTATTACCATCTATATTAGTTACTTATTTTCATTAATATATATTGACCACTCTTCTTTATATTAGATCGAACGGCTCTGGGACGGTATTCTACCAAGGGACCGCATTCGAGCAATTCAGGAGGAAATTGCGGGCTTCTTAGATGCAGAGGTCCTAAATGTAAATGGAGAGTACTATAGCGCCAGTTGGGACTGAATTTAATTTTGTAATTCACTCCATCGGTCATGTAATATGCTCGATATACTTTGCTTCTGTAATATAAGTGTTCCTTCTTTTGCTATATATATATGTATTACTTATTCACTCGTGGGAATCGGGAGCTCCGGGGAGGGGCCACCGAGGCTCCTCTCTTCTCGTGGGATCCAGGAGGTCCGGGGAAGGGCCACCGGGCTAGTCTCTTCTCTTGGGATCCAGGAGGTCCGGGGAAGGGCCACCGGGCTCCTCTCTTCTCCTGGGATCCGGGGAGGGGCCACCGGGGCTCCTCTCTTCTCATGGGATCCGGGAGGTCCAGGGAGGGGCCACCGGGAGGTCTGGGGATCGCAAAACATAAAAAGTAAAATAATAAACACAAAACATAAAAAATCTGCCGCGGCCGAAGGGGCATGCATCCCGGTTCGTGTTAAGAACCGGGACTAATATCCCTGGCCAGGCTCCAGCCCAACTTCCACGGGGTCAGCCCCATTTGTCCCGGGTCCTGGCACAACCGGGACCAATGGGGGAGGGGAATTTGTCCCGGATGCCCCATCCCGGTTGCACAACCGGGACAAATGGGCCTTACAAACCGGGACAAAAGCCCCTGTTTGTACTAGTGTACGTTGAACATAGAAGTTTGATGTTATCTTGGTTGGTATTGGGTTGAATGCACTATACAAGTATGCCCCTTGCAACTTGTAAATAACATGGGAAACAGTGTAAGATATCGATTGTCAGCCAGATGGGAAATTGATATAGTAGTAAGTAAGGCCATTGTACAAAATTTACAACAAAGAAGAGGGAGGACGAGAGGAAATAAGGTAGTGATTCAATCCATGATGACAGAGAGGGGATGATTGTCTTATTCACCTAATGCTCAAGCAATGTGATATCTAACAAAAACCCAGCTTTCCATCCTTTGAAAGAGGGCCTATGGATCTCAAAATCTAACCATTTATGTGTTTCCAAATGTTTCAGCAAGGTATTATGACTATTTCCACATAGCAAGGTCCACCAAATTGTGTCTTATTGGTGTGCAAATTATACTGTTGGAAAGCTTGGTGTGGAAATTATTGGTTTCCTGATACCAACTTATCTTTGCAAAGGATTAAACTCTACGAAACATTTATGAAAATATAATTCATTTACACCATATGTCTTCACAAAAAAAAGATGTGAATCTATTACCAGTCTGACATTGCGCAACAGAACGCCAAGTTGAAGCCAGGTTTAAAACTTGTTGGGGTAATAGGTAAGGGGGGGCCTTACTTTCCACCCAAATGCACCGGAATTGCCTTTAGCCGGTTCATATCATTCGATCCGGTTTATATTGAGAGAAGCTGACCAAGAGATGACCAACTAGCAGAAGAAGATCCGGGTTGCCTTAAGTGTAACCCGGAAAAGATAGAAGAACCGGCCCATGATCCGGGTTAGAATATCGAGAGGCCCAAGACCTGTGGAGCGGCCCAAGGCCGGACAGGGACGTCCGGGTCCTAGAGTGAACCGACGCAACGTCCAGGAACCGGATCAGGTTAGGACTCCGACGACAGGGACAACCCGGATCCCTTTGTAAACTGGGGGTACTCATCTAATATATAAGGCGAGGTCTTTGGGACGTAGACGAACAAGTTCTAAGTTGATAGAAAGATAGCTCGAGACATCGAGAGGCAGAATTGACCTTTGTAATCGAGACCTTGTTTCCCATAGTAAGAAAGCAGGAGTAGGTTTTACCCTCAATACATGGGCCGAACTAGAGTAAACTCGCGTCTCTCGTTTCCTCCTTAACCCTTTCGGCGCTTCGCTCAGTAGCAATGGCCTCTCAATCAAGTTCTCAGATGAGGACACTTGTTATGAAAACCCCACGACAGTTGGCGCCCACCGTGGGGCCAGCTCGTGGAACCGTCGTCTTTTCGGAAGGAGTCTTATTGATCGAGAAGCTCGCGATAGGAATTTGATTGCAAACGGGGATGTGCTGTAAACCCCAAGAGGAGGGTTTGATGAGCAAGCGGTAAGAATTTCTCTCAGTTAAGAACCAAGGTTATCAATCCAGTAGGAGGAAGAGAATCTCGGGAAGGTTGATGCCACTGACGGTGGTGATGGCGCCTCACCGGTGTCAGCAACAATGTGGAACCTGCACACAACACAAGCAAAATACTTTGTCCCAACGGTATAGTGAGGTTGTCAATCTGACCGGTCTTGCTGAAAACAAAGATTAGATGTATAGTGTGGAAAATGGTGTATGCTTGCAGTAAATAAAGAAAGCAGGAAATTGTTATGGTTTTGTTTAACAGTGTAAGAAAATGGACCGGGGTTCATAGGTTTACTAGTGGTGTCTGTCCATAAAAGATAGCATGCAGGGTTCACTAGTGGTGCACATTATAACACGATGACTACTACGATATTTAGTGCGGGCATTACAGCAAAATACATAGATCAAAATCCATCTGCATCTATGACTAATAATCCACCCTCAGGTTATCATCCGTACCCCCTTAGGTATTCAGTTGCAAGCAACAAATAACTGCATTAAACAATGTGTGTAATGTACGCAATGATTGTACACACGGGCACTCACACCGCTGTTTTTTCCCTAGTGGCAACAACACATCCTCCCCCGCCACGTTTCTGTCACTCGAGCACACTCCAAAAGGAGGCATGAACCTACTATCTAGCACAAATACTCCCTCTTGGAGTCACTAGCAACCCCTAGCAACAGAAACCATGCAAGATCACAAATAACATATCCAATAAAGACTATAATAAACTTGGCATAAGTTCAATATTCATCGCATCCTAGGAAACACATCATATAGAATTACATAAGATTAATCTCGATTATGACAGGAAGCTCACGAGATCTAAACATGGAGGCATATGAAGAGAAGACAACCATCTAGCTACTGCTATGGACCCATAGTCACTAGTAGGGAATGGCTTATAGCCACCAGCATACTGCTGGCCAACAGCATTTGCCGTTGCCCAGCGCTAACAGCACTGGCGAACAACATTTCCTGTTCGCCGGAGCTATTCCTCCTACCGCTGGCGAACATGCCCGCTGGTTCGCCAGCGCTACGGGTGGGACCCACCTGCGCGCGCTACAGCCGCTGCCTGATACTACCGCTGGCGAACTGGGCTGAGTGTTCGCCAGCGCTACGCTCACTACCGCTGGCGAACCGGTGTGGTTGTTCGCCAGCGCTAACTTGTGGGCCCAGGACGCATGTTAGCGCTGGCGAACAGCCGCACCTGTTCGCCAGCGGTAATCTGGAAGATCTGCCATAAGTGGTACCCCCCAACCACCCACTTTCCCCTCCACTCTCCCTTCTCCACCTTGTCCCCTCTTCTCTCTCTAGCTCAAAATTATGCCAATTTCTCCACCCTCCTACTCTATTTTGAACCAACTAAATTTATTTTAGTTGGTATATATATGTTTATGTCCCTCCTAACACCATTTCTACCCAAAATTTTCCCTCCCTAGCCATCTAGATCTAGAATTACCCCCTCTCTCTCCAAAGCTCCAAAATTCTCCGGATATCATCGTGTAGCCATCTATTCATTTGAGGTGGGATGAATGATAATATATAATTAAATGAGTTTGTATATAAATTTTGTCCGGATACACGCGATATGCAATATGTGTGAAATTTCACCGGATTCAACAATGGTCGTGTGATGGAGACGATAAATGCATGTGTGCGCAATTTGTTGTGGAATGAAATTGAGTAGCCAACTATCGCCGGAATGTTGATTCATTTCCGTCTCGGCATAGTTTGGCACTCCCTAATAACCTCCTATTTGTAGGAAGGTCATGCCGAATTTTTTCGTGAATACGACATGAAGTGAAATTTTTGATATGAAAATGAGTTGCCACTTTGCCGGAATGTTGATTCATTTCCGTCTCGGCAAAGTTTGGCACTCCTCTAACCTCCAATTTGTAGGAAGGTCATGCCGATTTTTTTCGTGAATATCGAAATATATATATATATATATATATATTATGTTTGGTTCTAATATTAATTATATCGGCGCGCTCTCGTGCAGGCGACATATAATGGTGGTCGTTAAGAGTGAACGTGTCGTGAATAGTTACTTGAGACACGCGACAGAAGACATGTTACAAAATGGCCGCAAGGAGATACGATGTCCATGTCGAAAGTGCAAACTAGGGGGCTTGCTCAATCCCTTTACCGGAGACTTGCTCAGTCGCCTCCTAAGGTATGGTTTCATGGATGGGTATAACAGTCAGTGGGTAAGTGATGATGAAGATGATGAAGTCCATGGGGCGGCGGCGGTAGGAAATGATGTGCAACAGGACAATAGCAACGATCGACTAGAACTACAGCAGGACCAACTACAGCAGGACCAAGATCAGCCTCATGACCCCGCACATGATCATGGAGAAGATGCTGAACAAGACGTGGAAGAAGATCACGAGGACACAGGGACACCCCTAACGGAAGTTGTGCGTGACCCTCATCTGAAAGAACTGCTTTTGAGAAAGACGACTAAGTCGATATTTGCTGCTAGAGAGTAATCAAAGCTGGCGCAACTAGAGATAGACTCGAAGACACCGTTGTATGCAGGTTGCGGTCCGGGAGAGTCCCGCCTGAGAGTGGCCCTCGATGTTCTGCAGATGAAGGCGAGATACAAATGGAGCGACATAAGCGTCGATGCAAGCCTGCAATACTGGCACGATGTCCTTCCAGAGGGCAACACCTGTCCTAAAAGTTGCGACGAGGCCAAGAAAGTCGTGTGCCCCTTTGATTTACCTCACGAAAAATACCAAGTGTGCATCAACGATTGCTACATTTATCGGAAAGAGGACGCGAACAAAACCATTTGTCCAGTTTGCAACGCCACTCGATACAAGAAAGGGAAGAAGAAAGCTCCTCGGAAAGTTGTGTGGTACTTTCCGCTCATTCCCCGTCTGCAACGGTATTTCGCGGACCGCAAGGAAGCAGAGCTCATGCGCTGGCACGCGAAAAGGAGGAATAAAGTTTTGAAAGATCCAAATCGGAGTGAAAAAGTAATTCTGACACATCCTTCAGATGCAAGTCAATGGAAAGCAATTGACTGTGAATATCCAACGTTCGGGGCGGAGGCAAGGAACATCAGGTTGGGTGTGAGCACCGACAGACTCAATCCGTTTGGCAACCAGAGCAGCACCCATAGCACCTGGCCCGTGTTTGTATGGATGTACAACATCCCTCCCTGGTTGTGCATGAAGAGGAAGTATATTCACATGAGTATGCTAATTCAAGGGCCGAAACAACTAGGCAACGACATCAATCTATACCTGAAGCTGCTTAAAGATGAGCTGGACACGCTATGGGCCGAGGAAGGGGTGAACACATGGGACGCCTTCGGTGAACAATATTTCCCAATGAGAGCTGTCTTACTCTGTACGGTTCACGACCTATTCGGCTACGGATATGTGGCGGGCCAGGTGTGCCACGGACATAACGGTTGCGTGCGGTGCATGGATGACCCCACGTTTATGCAACTTCCGAAAGATCCTGGGTCTTCGAAAACAGTTTTCGTTGGCCATCGAAGGTGGGTACCCAACAAAGACCCGTGGAGAAGGCGAGGAGACCTTTTTAACGGTGAGGATGAGCTCCGTGGACCTCCACGTAAGAGGTGCGGCGAAGAAATCTACAATTTTTTGAATGATTGGAAGGAATGCCCAGAGCCGGGAAAGAAGCAAAAGGCGCCAAAACCGCTTCTGGATGTATGGAAGACGAGGTCGGTGTTTTGGGACTTGCCATACTGGCCCATTCTCGATACGCCTCACTGCCTTGATCTGATGCATATCACGAACAATGTGTTTGAAAGTTTGTTTGAAAGACGGGGTGAAAGCAAGAAACGACCTGAAATATTTTGGTATTAGGGTAGATCTTCAGGGGGGACGCCCGGATGATGACGACGACGATCAATCGTGTGATGAGGAGACGGAGGGTCGCAAGGCCAAAAGGGTTAAGAGGAATGACTATTACTGCCCCCCTCCCGCTTCACTCTTAGTCCGGACGAGATCACAAAATTGATGATGTGCCTTCTCGGAGTCAAAGTCCCTAGCGGTTACTCAGGGCTAATAAGCAGATTCCTCGACGCGCAGAAACAAAAGTTTAGCGGGATGAAGTCTCATGACTGTTACGTGATGATGACGCAGATACTTCCGGTTGCGATCTGCGGAATAATGGACAAACACGTCCGGGAAACCCTGTTTGGCCTCTGTAACTTCTTCAACGTTATATCTCGAAAGTCGATCACGGGGAAGCAGATCTCAAGGCTGCAGGAAGAGATTGTCGTGATACTATGCGAGCTTGAGATGTACTTTCCAGCATCATTCTTTGACATATGTGTTCATCTGTTGGTCCATATCGTGGACGATATCATCCATCTCGGGCCGTTGTTCCTGCACAACATGATGTCGTTTGAAAGGATGAATGGGGTCATCAAAGGATATGATCACAACAGAGCTCGTCCGGACGGAAGCATCGTTCAGGGCTTTCTCACCGAAGAGTGCATCTCTTTCTACACGAATCATATGGACGTGGAGGACCCAGTTGGTCTGCCCAGAAACAAGCACATTGGCAAGCTCGATGGAGTAGGTCACAAAAATGGACGTAGAGAAGTGCATGTGGATCGGGCTTGTCGATGCACCGACTTTAACAGGGCAAACTTAGTAGCTCTCCAACACATTGACATGGTCGATACTTGGGTGGAAAAACACAAGAGCTCGATTATGAAAAAGTACAGTGAACAAGGCAAGCGGAGGACCAAAGGAGAAATAATTAGAGAGCATAACTCCACTTTCTTGCGTTAGTTTAAAGATGTGATCGTCGCTAATCCACCGGCAAGGGATTGTGCGAAAAATAAACTATTGTACGCCTTGGCACATGGCCCAGCTCCCAACCTAACGACATTTCAAGCATATGATATCAACGGGTTCACCTTCTACACAGAGGAGAAAGACAAAACTTCCGATTATCAAAACTCAGGGGTAACGATGGAATCCTACACCGGTGACAAAAAGTTAAGATACTACGGAAGGATCGAGGAGATATGGGAGCTTAACTACTCTGGAGAGAAGGTGCCTATGTTCCGCGTCAGATGGGCTAGGATGTCGACCGTCAGAAAAGAAGACCAATAATTTACAACCATGGTTATTCCGGAAGCCGGAACCTCATCAAGAGCGAATGTCACAGCGCAAAATGAGCCATGGGTATTGGCTAAGCATGTGTCCCAATGCTTCTTCATAACAGACCCCGCAAGGCCTAGCCGTGTTGTTGTGAGGAGAGGGAAAAGAAATATCATCGGAATGGATGGAGTCGTTGATGAGGACGAGTTCGACACGTTCGGCGACCCAAATATTGACGATGATCAAGAAGATGATGATGATAGTCATGCAACATACACAACAAGAAGAAGCAGAACTACGCTACCTAGGCATGGTCTTCCATTCAGAAGAAGAAGTCATAATGTGGGGTTAAATTATGCAACTGCGACCAAAAAAGGCAAAAATATCAAACATTGAGAAACTATGTATGCATTTGTCTGCCAATTGTATGCGACGAAACTATGTATATGCATGGGGTCTGATATCGATGTGCACTTATTATAAATTTAATGTACCTTGTTCTGTATTTCAAATGTGTGGACTTATATTATTTGAAACATAAAGGAAACAAATAGAAATTAAACAAGAAGGAAACAACGGAAAACAATAGAACACATAAAAAAACAATAGAAAACAACTAAAACCAAAATAATGAAAAGAGAAAACAAGAAGGAAATATTGGAAAACAATTGAAAACATAAAGGGAATAATTGAAAACATAAAGGGAATAATGAAAAACAAAATAAATCATTATTATTTGTAATGTGTTTGAAATTAATTTGTAATGTGTTTGAATTATTATAAATTAAATGTCTTTGAATAATTTAAACAAATAAAGAAAACAAAATAAAACATTATTATTTGCAATGTGTTTGAAATTAATTTGTAATGTGTTTGAATTATTATAAATTAAATGTCTTTGAATAATTTAAACAAATAAAGAAAACAAAATAAAACATTATTATTTGTAATGTGTTTGAAATTAATTTGTAATGTGTTTGAATTATTATAAATTAAATGTCTTTGAATAATTTAAACAAATAAAGAAAACAAAATAAAACATTATTATTTGTAATGTGTTTGAAATTAATTTGTAATATGTTTGAATTATTATAAATTAAATGTCTTTGAATAATTTAAACAAATAAAGAAAACAAAATAAAACATTATTATTTGCAATGTGTTTGAAATTAATTTGTAATGTGTTTGAATTATTATAAATTAAATGTCTTTGAATAATTTAAACAAATAAAGAAAACAAAAAAAACATTATTATTTGTAATGTGTTTGAAATTAATTTGTAATGTGTTTGAATTATTATAAATTAAATGTCTTTGAATAATTTAAAAACAGTAATGTTTTTCAAAGAAAAACTAATAAAAAATAATACAGTAAATAAATTCAAAAAAAAAGGTAGCGCTGGCGAACAAAGCTTTGTTCGCCAGCGGTAGTGTAGCGCTGGCGAACCAGCCACTATGTTCGCCAGCGGTATGGGCATAGCGCTGGCGAACCAACCTTTGTTCGCCAGCGGTATGTTTCCCCCTCTCACTTACACCTGGGCCCCACCTCCTCCCTTCTATACAGAGCACATGCACAGGGAAAAGGACTTAGCCGTTTTCGCGTCCGCGCCCCCGTCGACCTCCTCCCTCTCTGTTGTGATCACCGCGCGCCGCCGCCGTCCGATACGCCTCACGCCGCCGCCGTCCACTTCCCCGCGCCGTCGTCCACCTCCCCTCGCCGCACCTTCCTCCCCTCTCTCCTCTCCTCTTCCTCGCGGCCCACCACCTGCCCTCCCCTCTCTGCAACCGTGCGCGCGCCCATGGCCACCACCGGCCACCGCGCGCCCACGACCACCGCCGGCCACCACCTGCCACCGCCACCTCCCGGGAGACTCCGCAGCGCTCCTGCCCTGCTTCCTGCGGCGGCGCTGCTCCCTCTGCCCCCGCTGCTACTCGCTGCACCGCCACGCCCTTAACGTGTTCGACAGAAGGTGCGTACCAAATTTCTCTCTGAATCTCTGACGTGCAACTGAAAACTAGTTCCTTGCTCTCTGAATCTCTGTGTGTGTGGGCATCAAGCACTCTATCAACCGAGAGCAACTAGTTCCTTGCTCTCTGAATCTCTGACGTGCAACTGAAAACTAAAAGGATAGCAGCAGTGTTTATCAGTGGATGTTTTAGTGTTTATCAGTGGATGTTTACTGCTAGTGTGGAGCACAACGCGTTTGTGTTTGTGTTTGTGTTTGTTCCTTGCTGCAACTAGTTCCTTGCTGCTCCACTCCTTGTTTCAACTGTATGTGTATCTGTTGTGGTTGAGGTTCCTTTCCATGTGGATTTGTGCCCAGCAGCAGATTACTACATGCTTGTTTTGTTGCCCCTGGTGCCCAGCAGCAGACTACTACATCCTTGCTGCTCCACTCCTTGCTGCAACTAGGCCATGGATTTTTTTATCTAATAAGAACAGTTTACTCATGCTTGTTTTGTTGCCCCTGGAGGTATTATCTGATAAGAACAGTTTAAACTGATAAGAACACATTACTCATGCTTGTTTTCTGGCCAAGCCTGTGATGCAAAGGCTGAGGCACAAATTTAATAAGAACAAATGCTTTTCTTGCACTTTTAAATCTCCCAGGGATGTGTGTAGCATAGCATCCCTATGCCAGACTGAGGGAAATAAATCCCAGCCCACTTTCTGTGCATAATTTAGCAAGATCCCTTGCTAGGATGTGTGTAGAAATCACCTTAGGTTGTTAATGTTGTGGTTGAGGTTCCTTTCCATGGATTTGTGCCCAGCAGCAGATTACTACATGCTTGTTTTGTTGCCCCAGGAGCTATGGTTGTGAATTGTGGTACTGGTAGCTACTATTTGATAAGAAACAGTGTACTCATGCTTGTTTTGTTGCCCCTGGAGCTATTATCTGATAAGAATTTTTTTATCTGATAAGAACAGTTTACTCATGCTTGTTTTGTTGCCCCTGGAGCTATTATCTGATAAGAACAGTTTAAACTGATAAGAACACATTACTCATGCTTGTTTTCTTGGCCAAGCCTGTGATGCAAAGGCTGAGGCACAAATTTAATAAGAACAGATGCTTTTCTTGCACTTTTAAATCTCCCAGGGATGTGTGTAGCATAGCATCCCTATGCCAGACTGAGGGAAATAAATCCTAGCCCACTTTTAAATTTTTTTATGCATGAAATTGTTAGCAATTTATTTACCTAGTGTTTTCTCTTAGTACTCAATTGTTAGCAATTTTTGGTGGTTGGTGATGGTTGGTGTGTATGGATGGTGGTGGCTGGTTGTGATGGATGGCGTGGTGATATGGGTGGTGGTGATGGATGGTGGATATGGTGTGGTCGTGTGGATGGCGATGAAATTTTATGAGGGGTGGATATGGTGTGGTCGTGTGGATGCCCACCTTCGTGTGGATGACGATGATAATATGAGGGGTGGGATCTATTATATGAGGGGTGGGATTTTATGTGCAGGTACCCCACGTGAGTCCCTATTTGCCGGAATGTTGATTAATTTCCGTTCCGGTAAATTTGGGTACTCCATTTGTGATATTTTTAGCAAAGGTCATGCCAAAATTTTCCGTGAATTTTGGCATGATCTTTGCTAAAAAATATCACAACTTAGAGTGTCCGAGAAATTTGGACTCATATGGGGTATACATCGTCTAAATTGTAGGATTTGTTGAACTTATTTCGGGTTTTCTCTCCTTCATTAGATATGGCTCACAACGACGAGGAGGGTGGTTCTGGTCTCGGACACGGGGACGACGATGCGTGGCTTTCTATGCTAAGCGCCGGAGGCGGACCCGTAGATCCGCACCCGGATCTAGAGATGTAGGGCGACGATGCAGACGACGAGATGGACGAAACCGTTCGCCAGGAGCTAGAGCCGCGCAACGATACATCGGGCGCAGAAGGTGATCAAACCGGTAGTGGCACCGGGGATACCGCATCCGGTAGCCAGGCGTCGGCTAAGCGCAAAGATAGGCGGCACAACATGCTCGCCACCATCCGGGGAGAGTTCACGGAAGTGCACCCCAAGAGCGGTGCTCCCCTCGAGCCGGAGAGTTACGCCAAGGGCTATGGAAACCAGATAGGCTGCATAGCTCGAGACTTCGGCAACGTTAATATGGAGCACCTCAGAGATAAAGAAAACAAGGCTATGGCCGCCCTTCTGATTGAGAAGCTGCACACAAGGTACAAATTCCCGGATCCTTACGACAACCAGGACCTGAAGAAGAATCTGGTCAACTCGTTAGCACTGGGAAAGTTCGCCAAGGCGTTTACGACTTGGAGATCCAGTTTGCGGGAGATGATTGCGAAGGGTAAGGATTTCGATGAGATCCATAAGATGTGGCCCTCCATTTCCGAGGAAGACTTGGCCCAATTCAAGATGGACGAACTCAAACCGGAAAGGGTGGCGCTGAGTAAATGGGGGAAAGAACAGCGAAAAAAAAACATTGGCCCTCACAATCTCGGAAGCCGGGGTTACCTTGGGAAGCAGAAAGTTTGGGCCAAGGAGGATGCGAAGAGAGAAGGGCCGAACCCGTTTGACAAGATCACCGAGCCACAGGTGAGAAATTTTGTCAGGGCCCATTATAGGGAAGATCCCAAAAAGCCCGGCGATCTTGTGTTGAACGAGAAGGTCAAGCTGCTCGAGAATAAATATCTCGAGGAAGAAGAAAAAGAACGCCTATCTCAATCTGACGGGGGGTCCTCGGCGACGACGAACAAGGACCCGTATGACACCCCTTTCATTAGGGCGCTTAACGCGATGAAGGGAGTGCCCCTTGACAAGAAGCGGCATCGTGGCCATGTGCATGGCCTCGGAAAGGGTCATCGGCATGCGCACTACTACCCGGACACCAAGGAGAAGCGTAAGGAGCGGAACAAGGGCCCGGAGAAAACGGTCGACGAGTTTGTGAACGAGAGGCTCAATGAGCTCCTCCCTACCATCTGTGCGTCCGTCGCTCAGTCCTTAGCGCCGTGGATGCTAGGTGGAGGACAAGGGCCGCTCCCGGAGATAAACATAGCCCAAATGGTGCAGCCAGTGCCGCAGAACATGGCCCCCGTCGTGGCGCTGCAGAACGTGGCCCCTGTCGTGGCGCCGCAGAACGTGGCCCCCGTCGTGGCGCCGCAGAACGAGCCGGCCCCCAACCCTCAGCCGGAAGGTCGCAAAGATCCGTCGCCGCCCCGCCACATCTCTTCAACGCCGCCGCCGACACTTAGCGGTCCATCCCCCTTGTCCGAGCTCAATGCCCTCACGGTAATTCAACGTCCACTGCTTAATTATATATTATGACTTGATTCGTGACGGCATCAGTCTCTAACAACGATCGCGCGACGTTTCGCAGGCCGACGAGACGGGATGCACATTGCTCCTTCGTGTGAACGGCGAGTTAAAGGACGTCGCCAAAGGAAAAATCATAACACCTCTCAACCGCGTATCCCACGGAGTTCGTATGCCCGAGGACGTGTTCAGAGTGACCTTAAGTCGGGTGCTCCCTGGTTGCGGTGCTCTCGATCCTCCGAACCAACCACCCGCAGCCGACAGCGAGTTGAACCTGGAGCAATGCTTGGTTTGGCCATTGACCTGGCCGAAATCACTAATTCGTTTGGAAAGTACTCCTGTCAACACTCCAACACCGGTCCAGGGGTCGGGGCACCCGAGCCAACAAAAGGATTTCTCACCTGCAAAGTCCGTGCAACACGACGACGACGATGCTGAAGATGAGAACCCCAATGACTACCTCGTCGAAGATCCTTACGAGGGGGCGCCCGGCCTGGATGAACTTGATCAACTTCTCTTGCCAGCGGAGGAAGCGGATAAATATCGATGCACAAAGCGTCTTTTCTCTTCTTAAGAACCGGCAGTCCCCGAGCAAGAAGTCATCAGCCAGGATGCCCTCAAAGAGGCGGTAGCGGATGTATTTCATCAGACTCAGCCTAAGAAGACGGTACGGAAAAGAACAAAGAAGAATTCTGCCGTTGCATCGATGAGCCAACCGGTGGAGGGGACCAAGTCCAAGCCGCAGACAGGACATGTATTGGACAGGATACCCATAACCGACTGGCATCAGATCCATGAGTTGGGAAAACCGATGCTTCCGCCGAGGTTGGTCTCCTTGCTGTCAGGTGATATGCGTAGCGTCCATGACGGTATTCTATATATGGAGGAGATGCTTCTGAAAGAGAAAAATCCAACGCTGCCGGTTTTGGTCGCAAAGGTGCCATCTACGGCGGGATTTGTCACTGAAGGCAACGCAAACAAGATCATCATTAGATTTGACGACATTTTCCGGATGTTCCACATGAAATCCCTCCACTCGTCAATCGTCCGTCTGTTTACGCTCAGTTTGGCGCATCAGCTATCCATAGAGAATGTCAAAAACATCGCGCTAGCAGACCCCTACTACATGCACGACATGTACTTGAGCAACCCCAAGGGTAGGGCAAAAGCGACAAAGTACCTCCAACAAGTGTTGCTCAATAACCATATGAACAAGAGGATCACCCTCGTGCCTTACTTTCCCGAGTAAGGTATATTTCCCATCTTTACATAAGTTTGCGCATATATAATTTTTGAGGATTATATATATGGACTCTCCTGTTTTGCGCAGAAACAAATACGGCACCCTCATCATGCTCTACCCGAGAGACGCGCACGCAGTATATCTCGACTCCGGGAGTACGATGAAGGAGAAGAACTACTCCCTCATCAAGTCTGTTCTGAATGATGCTTTGGACGGCTACATCAGGGGGGAAGGATTCTGCGACAGGAAGAAACAAATTCAAGGAAAATATGTGTTCAGACACAGAACAGAGTTTCCCAGCCCCAAGCAGGCGCCAGGCGGCCATATGGAGGCATGGTACCTCATCCAACACATGACGGAGATCGTGAAGGACCAACATAGTTTACAATACATGTCTGCTGTGGACAAATGGTCTCGCAACATCGTCGAATGGTCTGATGCTGAATTTAGACAAAACTTTGGTCGCATCCAGCGCAAGCTCTGCACAATCATCTATAAGGATGTAGTAACTAAAGGATCCCTCTTCCACTGGAACTCCCCACCATCTAACAATGAGTTGCGACAATGTGTGCTAGAGCAGACTGACGAGAGACCATTCAACTCGTTAGAAGGTGCTCTTCCGTTCCCGCCGGAGAGGAAACAGAAGATCACAACATCGAGGAAGAAATGATCGACGGTATGTATTCGATCCGTTACGAATTTCTCCTAATAAGAACTTGTGATTTCCTTTGCCGGTCTAATGCTTTTATCTTGGTCTACAGAGAGATGAAGAAGTGGACGTCGCGTTGGCCCTAGCGAAAGATCGCAAGCGGAGGCGGAAGCTAAAGCGGAGGCGGACCGTATATCTAGCTAGTCTTCTTTGCGATTGATCTCTATATCGCGTGTACGTTGTATAGATGTCGTCATACCTTTGTAATCATTGAACTAATTAGATGGCTATATTTTGGGTTCGAAATCTTCCGACATAAACATGTTATTGAGATCAATGTGTTGTATTCGTACTTATGAGAATTGGATATGGATGCATATGTATCGATGTGTTAATTTCGTTCTCGATGTGTTAAGTTCGTTATGGATGGATGCATATGTATCTAACAGTGATTTATATGTGTGAAGTTTATAAATTACAGAATTTGAATGTATTTGGACCTGTATAGTATAATATCAGAATATACAAACTGTTATACAAAAAAAAATACAAACCTGGGAAACTTACCACTCGCGAACAAATTTCCTACCGCTGGCCAACAGCACCATTGGCGAACTAGGGGCCTAGCGCTGGTGAACCAGTACCGCTGGCGAACAGGGCAGCTACCGCTGGCGAACATAGCGCTGGCGAACAAGGCTTTGTTCGCCAGCGGTAACATGCACTACCGTTGGCGAAGTGTTGTTCGCCAGCGGTACCCTCCTACCACTGGCGGTGTACTGCTTACATGTTCGCCAGTGGTAGCTGGATCCTGTTCGTCACTGGTAGCCTATTTCCTACTAGTGAGTCCAAGGATGAACTACTCACGCATCACTCCAGAGGCAGGCATGGTGATGTAGAAGCCTCCGGTGATGATTTCCTCTCCGGCAGGGTGCCGGGAGACACCTTTAGAACCCCCCTGATCTAGGGTTGACGACGACGGTGGCTCCGGAACTTTTCGGGGATTTTTTATCAGATGTTTAGGGTTTTCCATCCGGGGGAATAAATAGGCGAAAGGGAAAAGGCGGTGGAGGCCTGGGCCCCACACTTATAGCTGGCGCGACCAGGGTAGGCCGCGCCACCCTATGGTGTGGCCCCCCTGGTGCCCGTCTCCGACTCTTCTTCGGTCTTCTGGATGCTTCCGGGGAAAATAGGCACTTCGGGCTTTGTGGGGTCCAATTCCGAGAATGTTTACAGAAAAACTTTTCTGAAACAAAAAACAGCAGAAAACAGGGAAGTGACACTTGGCATATTGTTAATAGGTTAGTCCCGGAAAAAGTATAAAAATGCTATAAATAAGGGAGAAAACATGTAATAATTGGCATCATATGATCATGGAGCATCAGAAATTATAGATACGTTGGAGATGTATCAAGCATCCCCAAGCTTTGTACCTACTCGTCCTCGAGTAGGTAAACGATAAAACACAATAATTTATGAGGTGACATGCTACTATCATAAACTTGATCATTACAATGTAAAACCATATGTATGCTGAGATCATAGAACTTCAAACACAAAAATTATAATAAAACTTTAATAATAAAGCATAGCAATCACTTTGCACCATGAAGAGTATCTTAAATACAGGATCATGGATAATAATGCAAAGAAAGATAAACGCTTGTTTCAGGTATAGAGAAAGCATGACAAAGTGGTATTTCGCTGGTCCTTAAGAGTGGGACAAAACATGAATGCCAGGACACTTTCAAAGTTCATGAGGAAGACTAGAACAAATAATTTAAGAACAAATAATATCACATCATGAAGTAATTATTGATGTTTGTGGGACAAATGCACATATAACTCAGAATGGAAAAAATGCTCTCTCGACTGTGCATAAAGTTAGAAGATGGAGACTTAACATGAAAGTAAAAGAAAGGCTCTTAGCAGAGGGAACCAGGGATCACTCATGTGCTAGAGCTTTTTACTTTATTAAATAGAGGTATTAAAAAGTTTGACACTCCTCCGATCCATCTTTCACAAACAATGGCTAACCGAATCCTCGGGTGCCTACCAACAATCACATACCATGGAGGAGTGTCTATATTCTAGGATAGGTGTATGTTAATGTCAACTAATGGTAAACAGACAATACAATATGTCACAAGCCAATTGGATTCACAAGAGCGGCTCCCATTGTGAAGGACGCAACTGGTGTAGAAGGTCATCCCTCTTTCTCTTTTGTTTACACAATTATGCTTTGACTGATAAGTCATGAGCAAAAGTAGTGAAGAGAATTTGTTTGTATTAATTTGGGGCTGGGCACCCCGCTGCCAGCTTTTCTATCATTTGCATAAGCGGATGAAGCCATTATTTCAGGGTGTGAAATCGAATCAACAAGTGAGATAAAGATTCTCTATTGACGTCCTCATGAGCAAAAACAAGAACACAAAACATGAGTAATTTTGAAAGTTTTAAAGGTAACACATGAGAAATTTACTTGGAGTGGCAGTAAAATGCCACATATAGGTAGGTATGGTGTACACAATGGAAAAACTTTGGTTTAAGGAGTTCGGATGCGCGAGTAGAATTCCATACTCAGTACAGGTGGAGGCTAGCAAAAGACTGGGAGCGACAAATCAGGAGAGCATAAGAGCCATAATCATGCACAACGACATAAACATCATTAATTAAAGCATAAGCGGTATCACAAGTTCAAAAACTAAGTGGTCATGGAGGCTATTCGTCACTGTTTTGTAGTCATAAACATGGTGTGAGCATGCGCCAAGTCAACCAAATAAAACATTTGAAAGAGAATACCATATATTGATGCTTTACTATGACAAGAACAACTCATGAATCTTTCAAGAAAAATTAAACGCTCTCAGCTATTTAAGTCTATTCATACTACCCAATAACCACAAGGCTTTAAAACTAAGATAACATTTAACTTGGCATGAAAAAGTTCTAGCCACAGTTTATACAAGCTTCTACTAGCACCGTTATAAATTCTACATCAAGTAGCAGTTTCTTTTCCCAACAAGCACCATACAAGATATGTTTAAAAAATACTCTTTATGACACAACAAGAAAACATGAGAGTACTCATATAACACTACGAAAACTAACAGCTCTTATAAGAGATGCATGCAAAACATGAGCTAAATAAATGCAGCAGGCACACAAAGACTAAGAATACAACGTATTCTCATGAAAAAGAAGAGCGTATCACTCTCCAATAAAATAATGCAGGGGTCCAACCGATCCTATTGGAAAATAAAAACAAATTGAAAGCAAAAAAATAAAAGACGCTCCAAGTAAAGCACGTAAGGTGTGACCGAATAAAAATATAGTTTTACTAGAAGTGACCTGATAATTTGTCGATGAAGAAGGGGATGCCTAGACGCTTGAGTCTTCTTGGAAATTGCTAGGATGTACCACCGGGGCATCCCCAAGCTTAAGCTCTTCACTCTTCTTGATCACATCTTATCATCCTCTTCTCTTGACCCTTGAAAACTTCCTTCACACCAAACTTCTCACAATCTTCATTACCAACGTTAGTGCAATCGAAATAATAAATTCACATGGTTCAATTTCAACATAAGACAAGCACTCAAAAACACATTAGCTAATGTCACAACTTCTTTTAAAACTATTTTTCTCAAAATAACAACAGAAGAAACAGATTAAGATGCAAATGCAATAATTGGCAGAAATCTGTCAAAACAGAAAAAGCAGGTAAAGATCGATTTTTTTCAAAAATATTCTCTTTCTCAAATAAAAAAGTGGTCGACTAAGAAAATTTGTGTATATAGCCCAGGATGAAGCAAAAAAAATAAGTTCATTTTGATTTTTCTGTGATCTTATACGTATTTAACAATGGACAGCAGAAATCTCTTTCCCGCGCAGAAATCCGAAATATAGTCGCAACTTTCCACTAGAGGCTTTACTTGGATCAACAAAAACACAAAAGAAAAGATACATAAGGGTTTCTATGTAAATAGAAAACACCCAGGTGCAAAGCACCCAAAAGAAAACAAAGGAAAACTGAATGAAAACGGTGAAATAAAACGGGTTGTCTCCCGATAGCGCTTTTCTTTAACGCCTTTCAGCTAGGCATAGAGAGCAACTCAAGTATTTTCAAGTGAAGAAGCAACCTCTATAACTTCCTATAAACCGTTATTTGCAGCAATAGGCACTCTAGATGTTTCTGAAGAGTCAACATGGAGGTCACTCTTAGTTTCATTAATTGTTTTAGCAATTTTCAGCACATATTGAGATTTGGGTTTAGTTATCTTGGGAACATACATGAATATTTGCTCCTTTCCCACAAAGGCTTTCTACTTTTTGAATTTAAGTTATGAAAAGGTTGAGCTTAAAGTTCCCATAGCATCCTCTAGTTTACCAATCCTAAAATTTTGATTATCATGAGTGTTGCTAGCGTCTAGAGTAGTGATTCTTGTATCAATAGTAATTATTGATTCATTAAATTTGCTAGCATTATCAAGGAAAATTGGTAAGTTTATTTCCAAAGAGTTTAGTTTATCAATAACATCCTTCAAAGTGATCTCAGTTTTAATAGTTGTAATGGGGGTGCTCCTACTAAACTTTCAATCAAATTGCAGGCTTCCATGGCAGGAGTTCCCAGAAAATTTCCACCCGTAAGAGTATCTAACACATGCCTATACCAGACAGAAATATCAACATAGAAGTTCCTCAGGAGTATCAAGGTAGAATATTTTTTTGTACATTTATTATGAGCATCATTTATTCTATACCAAACATCTATTAAACTATCTCTCCCCCTGTTGCCTAAAAGAACGAACCTCAACTTAAGGAATACTTATTCTAGTGAAATAAAAGCAAGCAAATAAATAACAACTATAAAGTAATTTTGTGTGTGTTTTTAATATAGAGAAGAAAAACAAGACAAAAATAAAAACAAGACAATAAACAAAATAAAGAGATTGAGAGAACAGTATCCTATCAATCCTATTAACCCATGGACTATGATGTCACACACATTTATTTTATGAATACAAATAATTATTTAAATAAAAAGAAATGAAACATTAATAATATTTTGAATTAAAATATTCTTAAATGCAAACAATAATTAACTTATTTGCCTTTTCAATTTAATATTAAATAATTCATATATGCAAATCCGTAAATTGGAATTTGACAAATAATATGTCTAAATCAATTAGAAAAATGAGAGAAATCCAAATATGTGACATCCATAACCCAACTCTTAATAAATTTCCCTCACTTTTGTCTTATGTACTACTTTCAAGCTATAAGTCATTAAACTCGCTAGAGAGAAGTTAATACCGGTGAAGTAGGTCACACCCCGGAGTGCATTGTCTGTCATTCAAAACCCATAGCACACTTTTACACACATGTTATGGCACCCCCTATCTTGTGGTGGGATCCCAACGCCTGAGTCCCTCTCCGATGAAACCCTAGCCCCATTATAGAAAAACCAGGCTTATATACGAATAAAGCCGGTAGCAGCGTCAAAATGGGGTAGAAAAGTGTCTAACTCGTCCATTACATAGATCATAATGAAATCTTTCTCACATCATATTTAAACATGAACATAAATATAGATACATATAAAAATACTCTCCAGATCATAGGAGACCCGCACTACTTCATCATAGAGAGATCACAGGATCGACCCCCAAGCACTACACATCATACATATATAAAGTACTATACATAATAGAGACCACATGATCGACCGCAAAGCACTACACATAATATATAAAAAGTGTGTTCGCCCACGTAAACACACTAGTATTCGTCTGAATCATCATCATCATCATCAACTGCTGGTGCTGCCGGTACGAGGTTACGCTGCCCACGGTTGACGACTCAAATAATGCGGTACAACTCGTATGCAACGTAAGCATCTATGGCGGCATACTCAATGTTCTTTCCGTGAAGTGGGGTCGTCTCCCACTCATCGTAATTCTCGATCTTCGTCTTCATATCCGTGTAGTAGTCGTCGATCAAATCGACTGCCATATGAACCATTGAAGTCCTATCATGACGAGGCTTAAATATCTCCTGGATATCAATGTGGCAGGCAACCGGTTTCTCAATATTGAAGCTTTTCCTCAGGTTTGTCTTGTCATTGTTTATATCAACGGTAACAAAACGATATCGCTGCGGCAAAGGAAGTTCACGAGAGTTGGACTAGTTATTAATTAAGAATCATAACAATAACCTACTAATTAAAAATATATGCCAATATGCATCAAGGAAAATTAATTCAGTACTAAATACAAATTGATCTATCACATAGAATTCAAATCGGAATCCTATGCAATTTGTATCACATAGAACAATTTGCTATCGTATGCAATTTGTATAACATAGAACAATTTGCCAATATGTCCTAAATTAACCATGTCTTTTATGGTATTACACGGATTTGCCAATATTAAACAAGCCACCATGCATTAAATATATATCATAATAAACCTATGCATTTTTATCATAATAAACCAATGCAATTTTCGTCATAATAAACCTATGCAATTTTTAGCATAATAAACCTATGCAATTTTCTATATATCAAACGCATATATGATTCAAATGGGGATCAAATATATGATTATATATCACAGATATATGATTTAAATGGGCATCGGACATGTTGCTAACCTATGCAGTTTTCATCATAATAAACCTATGAATGGTTTAAGCCCCAAAACGTAGCTTGCCCATTGGAAGACCAAGACATCCTTTTTAAAGCAAAATCAGATGACCACAACCTCCTTCCCATTGCGCGTGTACTCAAGATCAAGCCCAATGTGGCAAGATATCCTGACATCTTAGCGCTCTCGTTGGTGTAGACGACGGTAAGCACGTTCATGCCATGTACACAAATAGTCTCCGTGCGAGTGATTGGTTGATCCATGGTGGATTATGGGAAGAAGAGAGGGAGAAGAGAGAGGAGGAGAGGGAGTAAACAGAGAGGAATGTCATCATGCACTGTAGGGGTTCGCGAACTCATACGCATCGGAGACAAAATGGTTCAACCATTTGATACCGGTTTAAGCCACCAACAGGTACCAAAGGTACTCGCGCCAGGAGAAAGGTTGTCACGCCCTTTTGCCACACCTCTTTGGTACCGGTTGGTGGCTAAAAGCAGCACCAAACGTGCTCGCACCAGACAAATGGTTGACACCCCTTTGGTACCGGTTTTAGCCACTAACCGGTACCAAATCGGCGTGGCAAAACGGTATTAGCCTTGCCTAGCGCACTCCCCGTTCGAACCACTACAAGACACCCATTTATACTGGTTTGTAACTAAACAGGTAATATAGATAAAATTCTTTGGCCCATTTTCCACGAGTTTGCGATAGAGGACTAGCCAGCGTCCTCGTCGCTTCCCGCTGCGCTTGCGCCTTCACGAGACGCTTGGCCGCCTTCCTGCAATAGATGAAGACAAATCCCTCCCTGATTTCTTTTTTTCAGATGGCATAATGTAGAATGTATGTACCTCACCGACTCACGAGGGCGACATGTGAGACATGTCTCGCGGCACTGGCGAAACGGCGCACGTGTCACGACGGAGGGCGCCGGAGTTGGAGCGCGGGATCCCGGCGGGCCCCTCGTGTGTCACGATACTTGGGTACACGCCTCCATCACGCACGGCGGCGCACAGTATGCTGGGGGAGGCACTAAGCATGGGTGTGGCTCGGGAGCAGTCCGGGGCGGTGCCGAGCCAGGACCGGTTCACTGTTTGTGGCAATTGCGGACATGTAGGGCCAGGGCACCCACCAGCTGCCCCGAAGGTGCGCGTATCGACCCCCATCTCTCCTCTTCTCCGCCCAGTTCCACTTCTTCTCCGTCAGATCTAGCATCTCTCTTCCGCCACTTTTGGGAGCGAGCTAGGTTTTCCATTCCTTCGGCGAGAGATTCCTACTCCTGGTGGCGAGAGAATCCAAAATTTTAGACCTATTTGGCTGTTAAGATGTGTGTATAAATTGATCATAAAGACTTTATGCTTAAGACCGGAACCTTATAGCTCTAAACTATTTAGTGTTCAACAGAATGCCTTTATTAAAAATTGGAATATCATGGATGGGATTATGTCTTTGCATGAACTTTTGCACCACAGTCATGTTAAAAAACAAGTGGGTATTATTCTGAAACTTGATTTTGAAAAGGCGTACGACAAAGTTAATTGGGACTTTTTGTTGGATTGTCACAGAAAGAAAGGGTTCAATAGTACTTGGTGTTCTTGGATAGAACAAATTCTTCACGATGAGTTGGTGGCTGTTAAAATTAATGATGAAATTGGTTCATATTTCAAGAGTGCTAAAGGGGTTAGGAAGGGAGATCCCCTATCCCCTACTATGTTTAACCTAGCAGGGGAGAGTCTTACTAAGATGGTGCTGCAGGCACAAAAAAAAGATTGGTTGTTGGTCTTGCCCCTGATTTGATTGAGAATGGGGTGGCCATTTTACAATATACCGATGATATGATTATTTGCCTTGTCATGATCCTGAGAAGGCCGTGAACATGAAAATGCTCCTTTATTTGTTTGAAACCATGTCAGGACTCAAAATTAATTTCCTCAAAAGTGAAGGCTTTAATGTGGGTGGAGATGATGACACTTCCAAATTTAATGCTGATTTGTTTAACTGTCAAATCGAAGCTTTACCAATGAAATATCTAGGTATGCCAGTGACCTTTGCTAGTTTGAAAAATGTTGATTGGGACTTCCTGGATAAGAAATTAATTTTAAAAACTTGATGCTTGGATTTGTGGGTCTACTTCCTTTGGGCCAGGTTAACTTTATTGAAAGCTTGTTTGGCATGGTTGCCTTCTTATTTTATGTCCATGTTTTTTTTTGAATAAAAATATGATTGAGAAACTAAATGAACATATGAATTTGTTTGGCAAGGTATTCATAAGAAGAGAAAATATCATATGGTCAAATGGAGAAGAATTTGTAGATCGAGAAGTAAAGGTGGTCTAGGTGTTAAATAATTGAGAAAACATAATATTAGCCTCCTAACGAAGTGGCAGTGGAAACTTGATACAAAAAATGGGCTATGGCAAGATATTGTGAGAGCTAAGTATGTTAGAAAAAAAAATCTGTTGCTTCTGTGGAAGTAAAATTCAATGAATCACCGGCATGGATAAATTTGTTGAAAGTGAAAGATGTTTACATGGTAGTGAGGAGTGTCATTTTGAAAAAAAGGGATATGGTGAGGTTTTGGCATGATCCCTACCCCCTTGTTAGCTACTTACCCCTTGATGTTTAGTATTTGCCAGCAACAAGATATTTCATTTGCGGAGTGTTCTGCGAAAAACTTTGAGTTAACTTTTAGAGGGCGCCTTTTTCCTGATATTAAGGAACAGTGGGAAACTATACAAGAGATAACTGGGAATATGACCCTTCTTGATGAGGGCGATCAGGTTGTCCGAAAGTATAATAAGAATGGCAAATTATCGACGAAGTCTGTGTATCAACTTTTAGAAAAAATTGTGGCTGGGCCTAACTATAGCTGGGTGTGGAAAACTAAAATTCCTTTGAAGATTAAAATTTTCCTTTGGCAGCTGCTGCAAGATGCTGTGCTTACTAGGGAGAATATGAGGAAGAGAAAGTGGCCTAGTAACCGTATTTGTTCCTTTTGTGGAAACATAGAAACTCGAAATCAGCTGTTCTTTTCTAGTGCCACGGCTAAAACTATCTGAGGTATGGTGGGCGCTGTGTTGGGGACCCAAACTTGCCCAAACTCTCTTTGGCAGTGTTATCTTGGTTCTATGCCTTTTGGCCAGGGGAAAAAGTATTATAATTTGGTCATCTCGGCTGTTTGTTGGTCGATTTGGACGATGAGAAACAAAGTGACTTTTGACAAGTACTTGTTAAGGGATCCTATTTCTGTTGTCTTTATGGTATGTTCGTTTTTGATGCACTGGGCAGGTCTCTATCTAGAAGGTGATAGAGAGGCAATCATGGAAGGCGCTGAAGGGAATAGGCCCGAGAGGCAATAATAAAATGGTTATTATCTTATTCCTTGTTTATGATGAATGTTTATTTCTCATGCTAGAATTGTATTAACCGGAAACGTTGATACATGTGTGCTTAATAAACAAACAATGGTTCCTAGTAAAGCCTCTCTTTTAACTAGCTCGTTGATTAATAGATGATCAAGGTTTCCTGATCATGAACATTGGATGTTATTAATAACGGGGTCATGTCATTAGAAGAATGATGTGATGAACATATACCCAAAGAGAATATAGCAATTCGATCAAGTCATTTAGTTTACATTGTTATATCAAACATACGAAGTAACTTATTCATTAGACCATGAGATCATGTCAATCGCTGATACCGGAAGAGTGCTTTGATGGCATCAAACGTCACACCGTAACAGGGTGACTATAAAGGTATCGTTAAGTATTCGTAAAGTATTAGTTGAGGATCATGGATCAAGAGTGGGATTTTTCCATCCAAATGACGGAGAGAGATGCTCTGGGCCCTCTCGGTGATATCACATCGAAACCGCTTGCAAGCACGTGATATGATCACAAGGATGTTATATCACGGGAATGAGAAAAGAGTACTTGTCGGTAACGAGATTGAACAAGGTATGGTTGATACCAATGATCGAATCTCGGACAAGTAAGATATCGCGAGACAAAGGGAATAGTTCACGACGTTGTTGGTTCACACGATCACGAGAGTCATCGTTGAATATATAGGAGTCATCGCGGATCTCCAGATCCCGCTATTGATTATTGATCGGAGAGGATTCTCGATGATGTCTATCTTATTCGCGAACCGTAGGGTGACACACTTAAGGTTCGATGACGCATTTGAGAGGATACGGAATATCGGAGAAAAGTTTGGACAACACCGAAATTGTTTCGGGGAATATTGAAATAGTCACCGAAATACTTTCGGGCAATTTTGAAATAGTTCAAGGGGATTCTTATCAAATGGTTGTTAATAGATTTAACAACTAACTCAAGGGGTTATATGTTAATGTTTGTTAATGGAATTAACAAATATTAAAATAAAGAAATAAAATTGTTTTATTTATTTATTAAAGAAAACCCTTGGGATTTTGAGTGGGAATTAATGGAAGAATGAGTGGGTTGAGTGGAGACTCCACTCACATGATGAGGGAGAGGTGGAGACAGCCAAAAATTCGTGGCTGGTACCCCCTCCTATGAAAGGAGGGGTGGGACCTCCCTCTCCCACACACACACACTTGTGTCATCTCTTCCTCCCTCCTCCCGCTGCTCCACCACTTGTTCGTGCGCTTGGCGAAGCCCTGAGCAATGTTTTCTCCACCACACCACGCCGTCGTGCTGCTGGAGTTCCGAGGGATCCTCTACTTCCGCGCCCCGCTGGATCGAGGGAACGGAGGTCGTCATCAACCGTACGTGTGACCGATCACGGATGCACTGCCGGATTGCGGTGCTTATCTTCTCGCTATCGGGATCGGTGTGAGTATGACTACGCCAACAACAAGATTTGATCTCGTACCACTTTGAGTCTTCGAGGGTATGTGTTCTCCTTAACCCTCTCGTTGCCCGTTGCACTTCGTCTCCTAGATTAGATCTTGGCCTTTCGGATGTCTCTCGCGTAGGAAATTTTTTGTTTTCTATGCAACGACCCCTTCAGTGGTATCAAAGCCGGATCTATGCGTTGATGTTTTGTACAGGTAGAACACATATGAGTATGTGGGCGTTGATGATCATGTTATTGCCTCCTTGAGTATTTTATGATCTTAGTGGCATAGTAGGTTGAAGCTGCCCCAGACTAAGTTTATGTGTACTATGTACGCGCGAGTTGTCTCACTTGTGGCTAAGGGGGTGTCCGTTTCTCCTACTATAGTTAAGATCTAATCTACGAAGGGTTGTTAAAAATATGTTTATCAACGTTGTGGTTGATGTTCGTAGGTATGAACGGTTCTATACTCGAAAGTCCTAAGCCACGTAAAATATGCAAAAATAAATTAGAGGTGTCTAACTAGTTTTTGCTGGGCATTTGATGTGACATGGTAATTATTACAAATTTGATTATGAGATGATCTATTTTGTAAATTATTGATATACCGGAAGGTATCCATATGGTTGTCTTCTTATTGATGGACAATCAAGTTTGGGGTACCGTGGTACTTGGTACCACGTCGGTGGAATGATTGAGATCATACCGTAATGCACATGATGGAGATCAAGTGCAAGAAGGACCATATCATATCACGTTATCCTTTCATGTGATGTCTGTGATGTTAATCCTTTTTATGCATCTTGTTTTGCTTAGATAACGATGGTAGCATTATAAGATGATCCCTCTCACTTAATATCAAAATAATAATGTGTACTTCCTTAAGTATGCACCAATAAGAAAGTTCGTCGTTTCAAGACACCACGTGATGATCGGGTGTGACAGACTCAACGTTCGCATATAACGGGTGTTTTCAATCCTAACATGTACAGACATGGCCTTGAAACACACGCAATACTACGGTTCTACTTGGCGAGCCTAGCATGTACAGACATGGCCTCGGAACACGTAACCGAAAGCTAAAGCATGAGTCATATGGATGATATGATGAACATGTCGATGTTCGCCTTTGAAACTACAACATCTCACGTGATGATCGGTTTTGGTGTAGTGAATTTGGTTCGTGTAATCACTAAAGACGACTAAGAGGGATGTTGTTTTTGAGTGGGAGTTCATGGTTTAATTGTTTGAATTAACTTGAACTTATTTATCATAAACAACCAATCAAAGTGAATTTGCACAAATTGTAGTATTCATTGGCATCCATAAAACTACCTTACACTTAGATTGTTGATTGAGATATAACTGTTATGATCTGGTAAAAATCATTTAAGATTGGTACCGTATTAGTGAAATTTAAAATTGAGTCCTATTGTAGATTTTTGGTATTTCCTACCTAGCTCCATATGGTTAATGATTGATTAATCTAGAGAGCAAATAATTCCTACTTAGAATCCAGAGTCATGGTTGCTTTCGTATTACTTTATCTTCAAAAGAATGTTTTGTTGATCAAGGTGATTTTGGAACTGAAAAGAGTTGTTTTCAGAAACAATCAAGTGAAAGATATATTGATATCTAGAAACTTATTTGTGGCAACATGACTGAGTATAATTTAGCGTGACAATGTTTGCTTATATTATCTGAATATATGCAAATTTAGCGCGACAATGTTTGCTTATATTATATGAATATATGCAATGATTGAAGACGCTAGGCGTTTGAATATTCCAAGAAGTTGGGCGCTAAAAATTATCCTCTAAATTTCTTCCTTGGAGCTATAGTAGCTTAATCATAAAATTGTTATGATGAGATGGATTAAAAGTATGGGTAAAGTCGTTTACCTTGCTTGGAGATTTCTAAGAGTGGAATCTAGAAGAATACTATTAATATGGTGATATTAGTAGAACAATCAAACTCAAAGTATGACTCAATGGGTGATAGTATATGACTAACACGCCAAAGAAAATGAGCTAGTAAGATTAGCATTGTTTGATGTTGAACGATTCTTCTATAAAAGAAAGGGAATATTGAAAATAGAATTGCAAAAGATATATGGCAGAAAAAAAGATAACTGGAAAAGTCCAGCTCAGGAGTATATTCTTGATATACAAGTTATAGATGTATTACTAGTTAACAAAGTATTTTTTGGGTATTTTGATACCACATTGGTTGGTATGAATTGTCATACAAAGCAACGCAATGTAAGAAATACAAGGGCCTAAAAGGAACTAGTAATAGATGTGGAATCGATTATGACAAGAACATAAATAAAGTGTTATTGTGTTCATTGTCGTATCGAACCAAACAGTCAAGATTTATTTCAAGAACTTAATAAGTTGTTATTTTGTTCTAGTCTTTTGTGAGAACAAATGAGATTGTTCAAACTATGACCATATTCCATAATTGATGGATATGTTAATATAAATCATGTTGGCAAAGTAAACATCTATAAGACTAAATGCTAAACGTTGCAAGACATAAAATAGTTTCACTTAAATTGTGACACCACCATTTTAGTTCATATCGGAAAGGAAAACATGAAGGAACTCCATATTGATGGACTTCCGGAGTCATTTTATTTTGAATAAATTGACGCTTGTGAGACCTCTTCCAAAAGATGACTAGAATTCCGTTCTTAGGCCAAAGTAGAATGGACGACTAATTTAGTGGATATTATACATATTGATTTATATAGTCCATTATGTGTAGTCATGTATGGTGGATTAATTTTTCCTTCATAAAATTTTGTCGATGACTTGAGTAGATATGTGAGTATATGTATTTAAAAGGAACGGGGTTTGACATTTTTAATTGGTTCAAAAGGTTGTTAATATGAAGTTAAAATCAATGTAACAAGATAATCAAGTATTTATGATTGGATCATAAAGGATAAAGTTTGAGTTACAAGTTTAGCAAAACATCTGAGAAGTTGCAGAATTGTTCTACAACTTATACTTCTCGAATACCCCACATTAGATTGGAGTATTCAAAAGACAAAATCAAACCTTGTTTGACATGGTAAGAATAATAAAATTGCCATTATAATTTTGAAGTTTATACATTAAGGACAACCGCTTTTACACTGAAAAGAGCACCATCATGATCCATTGAAATTGACAACATATAAGCTATGGTTTGGGTAGTGACCCGAATTGTCATATTTCTTAAGTTTTGGTATGCATAGCATGTGTAAAATGTTTACAACCAAAATAGGATAAATATATGTTTATAAGGTTATCCCAAATAAAACATTGGGTATTTCTCCTATCACCGAACCAAAAGACAAATGTTGTTTGTCAAAAAGGGTTGATTTCTCGAGAAAGTAGTTCTTGCGAAACAAGTGAGTGGGAGCACAGTAAAACTCAACGAGATTAGAGAATCTTCGTTATCATGTCAAGAGTAGCGCAACACTGGAAGTTGTTCCGGGGTTTACTATTTTGACTAAGTAGAAGACACTACAAATGTTGTAGATACTTCAAATGAGTTTGCGAACTGTACCAGTAAAGTCCAAAAACTTTGTACTTAGAACAACTTGTGGTTTAAGTGTAAAGTGTTGTTTTGACAACAAAAGGACCTGGACCTTATAAAGGAAGCAAATGATGGGCCCTAACTTCGTAAAATTGACTATGAGTCATTATATCCGCCATAGTATCCTTGTATGAATATCAAGTATGTGACTTGGTAGTCCTTTCGATAGGCATGATGCCTAACGATAGCAAAAGGGTCTATATAGCGACAAAGACATGGATTTTACATCTTTTGAAAGTTGTACTTATCGAGAAGTTGTTTTCGACAAAGTTCAAAGAGTTGACTACTACAAGATTTTGATCTTCCGTAGTGATGCTTTAGTCTTTGCGGATAGTTCTAGCAAAAAGTTACATATTATGATATGGTAGTTGAATAACAAAACCAACTCTCCTCTCGAGGAAGTTTGATCAAGGATGTGTACTTGACACAGTCTGAGAGTTTTGTAAAATTCAAAAGGTTGCTAGAAAGGTATGCACACTTCAATGGTTGAAGTGAGCATAACGAAGTTGAAATCTTTACCTTAATGAAGTTATCAAAATAGTTTGATTCCATCATGAAAGATAAAGATCCTTGTAGAGTTACAAGAAATTAAGTGGGAGCGCTATGATATATTTCCAATACTTTATGTAGATGACATATGGTTGATTGGAAAATATGTATTTTAAATTAACACGGTTAAGATTTTCATATTGATGAAAGGCTTAGAAGATATTGGGCATCGATATCTATAAAATATGGATTGACGCACCTGATATGACTGAAGCCAGAAGTAAGTCAATATCAAAATGACAAGAAGGAGTTCTTGTCACATGGAAAATAATTGAGCAAGATTCATGTGTTTTGACACATGATGAGCATCATTGAAATTGAGATTTCTAAGTTATGTTTCCATGCTATGTACACAACCACATGAGTCCTATGCTATAAAATGTTATAGCAGGATATTTCATATGATGATTAGACAACAGTGGGAGAGATCCTTGCGTCATTTTAGAAATGCTAAGGATATGTTTTCCTATATAGTAATGACAAAATATTAGTTGTAATATGTTACACTAATAGTCTTGTCATTTATTCAAGTAATTTTATCTCAATTAAAATATGTGATGAAGGGTAGCACAATAGGATGGAAGAAAGTTCCATGCTGGATTCTAAAGAGTTTCAAAATTAAAATATTGTGACAGATACTACAACAAAGGCTAAAGTATATCGTTGTGTTGACAACTGATTATAAGCATATTTTGTGTCAACGAGTTCTTTATTGAACTTGGTGAATTTCCAAGAATGCTGAAACTATGAAGCTACATTTTCACAATGTTAGTAACATCAGTTTAAGCTGAGGAATTAAGGTATCACCGAAACTTGGTGAATTTCCAAGAATGCTAACACTATGAAGCTACATTTTCATAATGTTAGTGACATCAGTTTAAGCTGAGAATTTAAGTTTTTACCAATTGACCATATATATACAAAGCCATCTCATTAGAGAATGAGTGATGCGTGTAGACGCAAAGAACATGCAAATACAATAGGACATGAACAGTTCAGATCTTTTTGATGATGTTTACCGCATGTGAAGCATGGTAATAACACTGGTACGCCATATGTGTTTAAGTGCTTACAGACTAGATTATTGACTCTAGTGCAAGTGGGAGACTGAAGCGAATATGCCCGAGAGGCAATAATAAAATGGTTATTATCTTATTCCTTGTTTATGATGAATGTTTATTTCTCATGCTAGAATTGTATTAACCGGAAACGTTGATACATGTGTGCTTAATAAACAAACAATGGTTCCTAGTAAAGCCTCTCTTTTAACTAGCTCGTTGATTAATAGATGATCAAGGTTTCCTGATCATGAACATTGAATGTTATTAATAACGGGGTCATTTCATTAGAAGAATGATGTGACGAACATATACCCAAAAAGAATATAGCAATGCGATCAAGTCATTTAGTTTACATTGTTATATCAAACATACGAAGTAACTTATTCCTTAGACCATGAGATCATGTCAATCGCTGATACCGGAAGAGTGCTTTGATGACATCAAACGTCACACCGTAACAGGGTGACTATAAAGGTTTCGTTAAGTATTCGTAAAGTATTAGTTAAGGATCATAGATCAAGAGTGGGATTTGTCCATCCAAATGACGGAGAGATATGCTCTGGGCCCTCTCAGTGATATCACATCGAAACCGCTTGCAAGCACATGATATGATCACAAGGATGTTATATCACGGGAATGAGAAAAGAGTACTTGTCGGTAACGAGATTGAACAAGGTATGGTTGATACCAATGATCGAATCTCGGCCAAGTAAAATATCGCGAGACAAAGGTAATAGTTCACGACGTTGTTGGTTCACACGATCACGAGAGTCATCGTTGAATATATAGGAGTCATCACGGATCTCTAGATCCCGCTGTTGAGTATTGATCGGAGAGGAGTCTCGATCATGTCTATCTTATTCGCGAACCGTAGGGTGACACACTTAAGCTTCGATGACGCATTTGAGAGGATACGGAATATCGGAGAAAAGTTTGGACAGCACCTAAATTGTTTCGGGGAATATTGAAATAGTCACCGAAATTGTTTCGGTAATTTTGAAATAGTTCAAGGGGATTCTTATCAAATGGTTGTTAATAGATTTAACAACTAACTCAAGGGGTTATATGTTAATGTTTGTTAATGGAATTAACAAATATTAAAATAAAGAAATAAAATTGTTTTATTTATTTATTAAAGAAAACCCTTGAGATTTTGAGTGGGAATTAATGGAAGAATGAGTGGGTTGAGTGGAGACTCCATTCACATGATGAGGGAGAGGTGGAGACAGCCAAAAATTCGTGGCTGCCATCCCCTCCTATAAAAGGAGGGGTGGGGGCTCCCTCTCCCACACACACGCTTGTGTCGTCTCTTCCTCCCTCCTCCCGCTGCTCCACCACTTGTTCGTGCGCTTGGCGAAGCCCTGAGCAATGTTTTCTCCACCACATCACGCCGTCGTGCTGCTGGAGTTTCGAGGGATACTCTACTTCCGCGCCCCGCTGGATCGAGGGAACGAAGGTCGTCATCAACCGTACGTGTGACCGATCACGGATGCACCGCCGGATTGCGGTGCTCATCTTCTCGCTATCGGGATCGGTGTGAGTACGACTACGCCAACAACGAGATTTGATCTCGTACCACTTTGAGTCTTCGAGGGTATGTGTTCTCCTTAACCCTCTCGTTGCCCGTTGCACTTCGTCTCCTAGATTAGATCTTGGCCTTTCAGGTGTCTCTCGCGTAGGAATTTTTTTTTCTATGCAACGACCCCTTCAGGCGCATCACAACTGAAGAAGATGGCAATGAGCTTCGCTACACGGAGATCCTCGGGAGATGCATCTACACCAACAATGGCTGGCGGTGTCCTCCTGCTGGAGGTTTGAGGATGTTCTGGTTGTTCGTGCTGGGCCGGTTGTTTACTTTTGTCGTCATTTTGTTTAGACTGGTTGTAAGGCTGACTGGCTGTGGTGTAGCCTGTTTGGTGTTGTTCCGAACCTTGTTTGTTTTGCTAGTTAGGTTAGAGGGGATCTCTATCAGCAGGTTTTTGCCCCGTTTTGATGTTCGATGGAGAACATTCGCAGGGGTTTTCCTAGATGATACCCCTCTTTTTCTTGCTGGACTGCTCTGTTATTTCTGTTATGAAAGTAACAGAAAGGGGCTAGCCCAGTTGGAAAAAAAGACGTCATCATGCGTAAATGTTATTTTATTACGAAATCGCACGTACACATGTATAGAACTTGGACATGTTTGTCCCGTATAGTTTCAGAATCGTTTGACTGGTTTCAAACCATCTTTTTCGAACTTTAAAATCAGCACAGTAGTATATGTGTGCTCGGGAGCCAGAACAGCCAAAATCGGAGTGTAATGTTGTAGCGGAAAAGGAGGTCCGCCGGTATGCTTGCTTGTCTGGGCTTCATCGCTCTGACCAAGTTGTTTGAGTCCTGATTCGTCTACAACTTTTACCAGGCTTCAACTTAGGGGCTACATATAACGCGCCACACATTGATCGCACATCCTACGCCACACGCCAGTCCTTCCAAGAGAGACGAAACCGACACGAACACGGCGAAAACATGGAAACGGTCGAGGCGATGTCATCGCCGGAACGGGAAGCTGACGGCGGCGACGGCGTGGACCACATCAGCGACCTTAGCGACGACCTCCTCCTCCACATCCTCCGCTTCCTCTCCGACGACGCACGCGACGTGGTGTGCACTTCCGTGCTCTCCAGGCGATGGAGCAGCCTCTGGATGCGCGCCCCGGTGCTCTGCATACGAAACTTGAACCGCGATGGCCACATCCGCAAGGCGGACGACGACACACGGTTCAACGACTTCCTACACAACCTACTCGCCCGGCGGACCTACGGCGGTGCTGACTGCCAAATCGACGCACTTGAGGTGCACTCCTGGCACTGGCCGGGCAAGTCGCGTGCCGACGTGTGGCTCCGCCGCGCCATGAGGCTCGCGGTGACATCCTTGGTGTTCCGAGTGTGGGTGCCAACCCCACGGAGTAACAGGACGTCTATTGCTAGGATGACCTCGACACACTTAACGGAGAAGCTGCGGCCTCGGTATAGCCTCCCAACTACCACCAGGGTCACAACGTTCTCGCTCGAGCTCAACTACGCTGCCCTCTTGCTCCCGCCCGCTGTCAACTTTCACGCGCTCAAGGAGCTGACTCTATGCACCATAACTTTCTCCGATGACGACGGCAACTTCATCGACTTAAAGTTACCGAGTTGGAATTCATAGTGCCAACTTCATCGACTTAAAGTTTAGAGAATATTATTTACATAGATCTAGAGTTCAGTGTTTCATTTCGTTAGCCACTGCGAGTTTCACCTTTAATTTACTCATTAGCAAACAGAGAGACTGTTTTCTCTGTGTGGCGAGAACAGAGTAGCTTGTGTCTATCTGTGTCTACGAGTATGGTCTTTATTTTTCTAAAAAAAGTCTTCTTTAATTTTACAGGAGCTAACAAAACAACAAGAAGATGAAGCCATGACAGATATTCCCCAGCTCCCTATGGTCACAAATTTGACATTACAGTATAGCGCGGACAACAACCACTACTTGGGAGCAATCATGAGCGGTCTTTTTGCACGATGCAGTAACCTCGAATACCTCCACCTAGACAACCTAATTCACCTGCAGGTGAGATTCAAATAACCTTCAGTATATCTCTATATATTGTCCATACAAGTAAATTTTTTTGCAACATGGTCCATCCAAGAATTTCAAGATCACTAATTTTTTTTATATTGTTCGTTTGAATTGAATTTATCACCATCAAACAAAGTATGATCCTCCATGCGAGGAAGGGTGCGACGCCTGCGAACACCATGGGAGCTGGAAAGACAATGTGATCTCCTTGGAGCACCTCCGCGAGGTGAAGTTTGGCGGCTTCTCTGGACAGGAGCGCTGCTGCCTCGACGTGATACAGCTGCTATTCGTTAGTGCACCGGCGCTCGAGAGGATAATTGTGACCGCCAAGGCATCTATCGAATTCTCTTGGCACCCAAAATTAATGCTCGTAGAATCGCTAGAGTCGTGCCTTCCTCGCGGAAGGGGAAACTGGATCGCTCATCGTGCTGCTAATGCCACGTTGACATCGGAGTACGAGTGGACGCTAGGATATAAGACAGTAGACAGGACGATTTAGTGAATGTTACAGACAATTTAGTGATCTATCATGTTAAGTAGTAAGTGAAAGTTACGGACGATATAGTGTGTAGCTGCTCGCAGCCCATTGACATAAGAAAGGACCCTCAAGTCATGACCAGGTTTCAGGTCCTATTTCTCTGTACAATGTATTGATTCCAAATATTAAAATTTCTCATGATACGACTCAGTTTGATCTATTAATTTGTGCAATTTGTGGTATATTTTTTTCAAAAATAATTGCCGGTTACGCACTGATTTAGGCAAGATTGTCTCTAAGAAACAAAGTGCATTGTGTAGTTGTGCTTGATCCACTTATCTCAGACACTTTGCCACGTGTCGAACTGCGGGCTAGTAGACAAGCAAGTTCCCGAGTATTTACACCGCACTGCGCAACCACCACCGTCATGACCTCCGCCGGTGACACCAGGCGCCAGATACATTCCACTGTCGCCATCAGTGTGGGGCGCACACTAAGTACAAAAGGGGTCTTTAGTTCCGGTTATCCAACCGGAACTACATTAATGGAGAACATGACTTTTGTCTCGGCTGGTAAGGGCCTGTAGTCCTGGTTTCCAGCAGGGACAACAATCACGACTAAATTCCCCCCTCACCCTTTAGTCCTGGTCGGACACGAACTGGGGCTAAAACACTCCACGGAGAGCTCGGTCCGGGGGACCTTTAGTCCCATTTGTAGCACAAACCGAGACAAAGGGTCTCCACGTATCAACGGCACATCGTGTGGGTGGAGGACCCTTTTTTCCCGGATGATGTTCCAAACCGGGACAAAATATCCCGTGGAGTTTTGGGGTTTTGCGTTTTGGGGTTTAGGGTTTTAGTTTTTTTATTTCTGTTTTCCATTTAATTATCGCTCATTTAAAACAAACTCTAGGCTAGTACGTACATATTGTACACGTTGATGCATACATATAATATAATATTTCCAACAATCATGCAAATATATATAAATTTTATACTACATTGCAACTCTTCAACAATCAGCAAACGTTCTGTATCGTCTCGCCGTTATATCCATCAGCGCGGGTATTACACATGCAGACTCTGGTACGTTGAAGCTAGACCTAATTTCCAGTGTAGTTGAACTCTTCGCATAGAGGTATGACATGCTGAAATGAAAATGTCGCCAACTCCTCTTGAATTGTTCGTATGTTGTTCTGTGGTAGGAGTTTCTCCCGCATGTTTTCCACCTTTAAAGAATGAGAACAATATGAATATATGAGTAGTGTGTATAAATGAATGAAACTGAACACAGTTGCTGGTAATAGAGTAATACTATTGTTTACGTACATCAATTTGTCCTACATCCCTTCGCCGCTCACTGGTTGTCATGTGAATGTACTCGCAAATGTAGTATCCACATAAATTATTCCCTTGCTCCTGTCTCAAACACTTTGCGAGGATATAATTCAATCAAATAATAGTCAAGCATGATAATGGTATTGAAACTATAATTAAAGAAATGCGTGGAGATAGCTAGTATATATACTACTTACCCTGGCAGGTCTAAAAGCCAGGTTCGGTTTCCATTCACCTATAAAATCCTTGATGAATTGTTCCCAACAACTGTCCCGCAAAGAAAATGAATAAAAGAGTTATTGATTACTTGATATCAGCAAATGAACGAAACAGACCGATATACTGCGATACTGATTGAAATAATGATTGAACTTGCTTCCGGAGCATCGTAAGCATGTTGTCGTATAGGCTTTTGTCTTTACCTAATGGGTCAATCATATCAACTACTCCATCGTGAACTCTAATCATTAGTAGAATCCAGTGAAATCCGCGTACATTCATATAACTAGGCATGCATATAACTCATTACACTTGACATCTAGTAAGCAAAATAGAATGCGGACAAGACAGTAACACTCACCTGAAGTTGTAAGGGAATAGTATTTCTGTTTTGGTATTATGTTTCGTTAGAAAGTTTAGCAAGTTAGTGTTTGTATCCACAGGATAATGGAGTACCGTATACTCATGGATGACGTCTGGGTCAATGAACCCAACGTCCTAAATGTTATCTCGTTTGCATTTGTGAATCTTCATTCTATATAATAACGTACAAAAGAACATAGTCAGAATATACATGAAATGAACACTTGTAGAAAACAGGTGATGGTGCAGGTCTTACACTCGTTGGGAAACTCCAAGAGTAAGGTATGATGAGCACAACAGAAAATTTCCCGCAGAAATAAACCAAGGTTGAATCGACCAGTAGGAGAAATAAATCACTTCTGATGTTGGCAGGACGCACTACCGGTTCAGCAGCAACATGGAACCTACACAACACAATCAAATCACTCTACCCCAACGAAGCAGTGAGTTTGTCAATCTCACCGGTTTTGCTGAAAATAAAAAGGTTAAATGTATGGTGTGGAAAACAGTAGGAAAACAATATAAGAACAGTAGTATCAGTCCGAAAACAGTGATTGCAATGGTTGTATTATCATTATGAGGAAAATGGACCGGGGTCCACAATTTACTACTGGTGTCTCTCCATAATAGATAAATAATATGTGTGGTGAACAAATTACAGCTCGGCAATTGATTGATATTCATACATGCATGACATGATAATTACTATGTGATTCATCCGGACATTACAACAAGACTCATAGACCGTTATCCAACAACATCTATGACTAATCCAGCCTCAGAATGTCATCCGAGCAAACCTTGGGTATTAAGTTGCATGCAACATATAATTGCATTAAGCAAAGTGTGGAATGTAAACATCGTTGTTTTCTCCCTAATGCCAACAACACATCCCCCATTCGTCACGTTTCTATCACTCGAGCACAAATGCAAGGGAGGCATGCACCTACTATCGAGCATAAACACTCCCTCTTGGAGTCATTAGCATCTAATTCGCCACATCATGTACTAACAACGGAGAGCATGCAAGATCATACATAACATACACATGAATAAAACAAGATAGATTGATAATCAAGAGACATAACATTCAATATTCATCGGATCCCAGCAAAGACAACATGTAGCATTATAATAAGATGATCTTGATCATGTAGGGAAGCTCACAAGATCTATGCATCAGGCATAAAGAGGAGAGAACAACCATCTAGCTACTGCTATGGACCCATAGTCCAAGGATGAACTACTCACGCATCATTCTAGAGGCGCGCATGGTGGTGTAGAGCCCTCAAGTGATCATTTCCCCTCCCAGCAGGGTGCCGGGGTTAACTCCAGAACCCTCCCAAACTAGGGTTGACGATGACGGCGGCTCGGGTGTTTTTCGTGGAAAACGCTTCTGTTTATAGGGCTAACCTCCCGAGAGGAATAAATAGGCGAGAGGGAAACGTTGGTGGGTGGCTAGGGGGCCCACACCACCCCTGGGCGCTCCGAAGGGGGGCACACCACCCTATGGTGTGGGGCCCCGTGGCCCCCCTCCGAGTCTCATGCGGACACCGTGTGCGCGACAGATTTCTAAGACCTCCGGGCTTTCAATCGTCCAATTCTGAGAATATTTCCAAAACAACTTTTCTAAAACTAAAAACAACAGAAAATATGAACTGGCTCTGTGGCATCTTTTCAATAGGTTAGTTCCAGAAAACCGAAAAAATGGTATAAAGTATATAGCAAACATGTAACATATTACATATATCATGAAAGCAACATGGAACATCAGAAATTATGGATACGTTTATGACGTATCAACATGTATTTCGTCCGGGCCGTTAGTCCCGACCGTGGTCTGGGCTGGGATTAGTGGTCCGGCCACGTCGCCCTGAAAATGCAGAAGCATACGTTACCCTTTAGTCCCGGCTCGTTAGGCCACAATAGTCTCGGTTTGAGATACAAACCAGGACTAAAGGTGATGTGATTGTATCTAAAACAGAGACTATTAGGCTGGCCCTATATATATAGTAGCACCACCCCCTCTCTCTTGTTTGTTCTGGTGGTAGGTGGTGTAGGTTTGTGCTATTTTTTTCTTCATATGCACAAGAGGTGTTCGGTGAAATTCCTGCTAGAGCGATGCCACTTGAGTTCACACAAGACAAAACATGATATGGATTGCCCGAGCCACACTTAAGCTTCCACCTCTTTTTTATCAAATCGCCTAAAAGGTTAGCAACTATTTTATCATTTAGACCGTGCGATACTAATTTTAGTATCGTGATTGTGTTCGATATATTGTTCTATGATGCATATGATCCATCCATGGATGTAAGGTGATCGAGAGAAGGCGTGCGTTCTTTTCTCCTTGCGTCCGAGGAAAACAAGCGGTGGGATGGCTTTATGACGTTTCCATGTGTTGACTGTCGGAATAAGAAGGATCATATTAATTCAAGAGTCATTCAGAGCCACCTGCTTTGCTCCGGTTTCATGCCCGACTATAATGTTTGCGCTAAGCACGGAGAAAGAGGGGTTATGATGGAAGAGGGCGATGAAGAAGAGAACGATGAAGATAATAACCGATCTATGTTCCCTGAATACGTTGATACCGCAATGGAAGACATTGAAGAAAAAGTCGTGCAGAACGGGCACCAGATGAGCCTGCTGATGATCTTGGTCATGGTGTTTCTGATGCAAGGCGAGGTTGGGACACCAAAAAGGGGAAGTTTTAGTTCGAGCAGATGTTACAGGACCACAAAAAATTGTTGTATCCAATTGGTGAAGATGGCCAGAAAAAGCTGGGTAGCACACTAGAATTGCAGAAGTGGAAGGCAGAGACCGGTGTGACTGACTCGTCATTTGTAAATTTGCTGGTACTAATGAAGAATATGCTTCCAAGAAAGAACAAATTGCCCACCAGCACTTACGAAGCAAAGAAGTTTGTATGCCCTCTAGGATTAGACGTGCAGAAGATACACGCATGCCCTAATTACTCCATCCTCTATTGCGGTATAAGATCAGAAAAGATGGCCCTGGTGATATTGATGGCGAGCCACCCAGGAAGAGGGTTCATGCCAAGCTGATGTGGTATCCTCCTATAATACCAGAGTTGAAACGTTTGTTCAGAAACAAAGAGCATGCCAAGTTGTTGCGATGGCACATGAAAGACCGTAAGAAAGACGACAAGTTGAGGCGCCCGCTGATGGTCGGCAGTGGAGAAAAATATAGAGAGAGTACGAGGACTTTGCAGGTGACACAAGGAACTTATGGTTTGGTCTAAGTACAGATGGCATGACTCCTTTGGAGGAGCAGAGTTGCAATCACAGCACCTAGCCCGTGACTCTATGTATCTACAACCTTCCTCCTTGGTTGTGCATGAAGCGGAAGTTCATTATGTTGTCAGTGCTTATCCAAGGCCCAAAGTAACCCATCAACGACATTGATGTGTACCTTAGGCCATTAGTCGATGAACTTTTGCAGTTTTGTGCCAAACCAGGTGTACGTTTGTGGGATGAGCACAAACAAAAGCCATTTTACCTATGAGCGTTGTTTTTCATAACCATCATTGATTGACCTGCTTTAATAACATTTCAGGACAAACGAACAAGGGATACAATGTATGCACGCATTATTTGGATCAGACAGAAAGTATATATATATCTGGATAAATGTAGGAAGATTGTGTACATGTACAATTATTGTTTTCTTCCTCCCGGGCATTCCTTAAGGAAAAAGATAGCATTTCGATGGCAAGGAAGAAACTCGGACGAAGCCTGCCTCCTGTACTGGCGGTGAAGTATTTGGTATGGTCAAGGATTTAAATGTAATCTTTGTAAAGGGTCCTTGCAGCCAACCATTTCCGAACGGTGCTGATAAGCGCGCACCCATGTGGAAGAATAAATCTATATCTTGGGAGCTACCCTATTGGGAAGTCCATGAGTTCTGTTTTGCAATCGAGATAATGCACCCGACAAAGAATGTTTGTGTGAATATTCTAGGCTTCCTAGGCTTGTATGGGAAGTAAAAAGACACACCGGAAGCAAGGGAGGACCAGAACGTCATAAAGGACGATGCGACATGCATCCAGGGCAGTTTCAAGGGGTGTGCCAACTACGTTCTTACCTAGGAAGAGAAGGAAAACTTTTTGAAGTCCTTTTCAGTATCACGGTCCTGTCTGGCTTTTCATAGAATATGAAGGGAATATTAAATGTGAAAGAGAAAACATTCCAAAACCTAAAGTCTCATGACTGCCACGTGCGTATGACGCAATTGCTTCCAGATGCATCGAGGGAAATTCTACCGAAAAATGTTCGACTGGCCATTGTGAAGATATGTGCATTCCCCAATGAAATTTCTCAGAAGGTAATCAATCGACAAAGTCTACCAGGGTTACAGATTGATGGAGTGCAATGTCTGGTCTTCTTCGAGTTGTTGTTACAGCCATCCTTCTTTAATATTATGATGCACCTCCTAGTTCACCTAGTAGAAGAGATTAGAATTCTCGGTCTTGTGTTTCTACACAATATGTTCCCCTTTGAGAGGTTCATGGGAGTCTTAAAAAAATATGTTCATAACTGTGCTAGGCTAGAAGGAAGCATCTCCAAGGGATATTGATCTAAAGAGGTACTTGAGTTTTGTGTTCATTTTCTTCCTCACCTTGAGCCGATTTGTCTTCCTGAATCTAGGTATGAGGGAGGCTGACTGGAAAAGGCACACTAGGAAGGAAAGCAACGGTATGTAGGGACATGCATTCTTTCACTCAAGCACACTACACCGTTCTACACAATTCAACCTTGGTGGCTCTATATACCTAGAAACAAAAGAATATTGTACGCTCTGAAAACCAGGGGAAGGATGACTCCTGCATCAAAGGGAAACACGAGGCGACTTTTGGCAGTTGGTTGCAGACACATCTCATGAATAACATCACTTTTGAAGATCAGCTATGCTTGTTGGCTAGGTCACCATCTTCCACTATATGTAATTTCCAAAGGTAGGAGATAAATCGGAATGCATTTTACACGATCACCCAAGCTAAAAAGAGCACCAACCAAAACAATGGTGTATGCTTTGATGCAAGAGACAACAATGGGCAGAAGGACACATATTATGGGTACATAGAGGATATATGGGAACTTGACTATGGACCTACTTTTAAGGCACCTTTGTTTCAGTGCAAATGGGTCAAGCTGACATGAGGCGGAGTATATGTAGACCAAAAGTACGGCATGACGATAGTTGATCCGAACAATCTTGCATACATGGACGAACCATTCGTCCTAGCCAACGATGTGGCTTAAGTTTTCTATGCGAACGACGTGTCTACCGAACCGAGAAAATAACTCAGCAAAATAATACATGGTGCGATGAGGCAAAGCGCCACATAGTTATTTGAGGAAAAAGAAACATCGTGGGAGTAGATGAGAAGACATACATGTTAGTAGATTATAATAATTTTCATGAAATTCCGCCCTTCATAATGAGAACTGACCCAAGCTTCATGTTACATGATGACGACTTCCCTGGCTACGACGTCGAAGAAAACATAATCAATAGATAGGGATGTTGGTGATGTGTACTAATGTATTAAATTTGTAATTCTCCATGGCGTAGTTTGTTGAAATGAGATATCTCCTCCAAAGATTCTAGGGTTTCAGATGAAATGACGGGTGTTGTGGCCAAATCCATGGCATAATTTGTTGAAATGTGCCCATATTCCACACAAACATGCATCTTGGAAGCACATACAATGTTGACAGAGGAAGTTTTCCCTTTCACTGAACAACCAACCATTTTTCATTTTCTGAGTGTGAAAATGAGTTTTTTTTCTGAAGGACCAACCACAAATATGTTGCAACACTTGGGCGCTGCATTTTTTGAAAATACTAGGCCACGTTATATGCACAAATAACAAATTTGTTGCCGATGAAAAGTTTTCCATGCACCTGTTTTGAAAAACAAAAGTTTCTGCTGATTCTGCTGAAAAGAGGTCAAATTTGAACTACATGTGCCTCTATATTCAACCTCTAGCTATGAACGGTCACGCCCACCATCTTGACTTTTTCCTGAAATGGGCATACAAAATTTCAGAAAATTCAAAAAAAACTCAAAATGATGCAAGACCTTTGCGTCGTGTCATTATATATGTCCTACTACCCACAAAAAATAATAAACTTGAAATACGACAGTTGGGTTAAAAAGGTGTGCACAGAAATGAGTTATATCTCCTCCGAAGATTCTTGTGTTTCGGGCCAAATGACGGGTGTTATGCAGAAATCCATGGCATAGTTCGTTGAAATGTGCCCATATTCCACTTTACATGCATCTTGGAAGCATGAACAATGTTGACAGAGGAAGTTTAGCTTTTCATTGAATAAAAAAATAATTTTCTATTTTCCGAGTGCAAAAAATAAGATTTGTTGTGAAGGACCAACCACAAATATGTTGCAAAACTTTGGATACGAATTTTTTGAAAATACTAGACTATGCTATATGCAAAAATAACCAATTTTTTCCTATGAAAAGGTTTTCATCCACCTCTTTTGAAAAACACAAGTTTCTACTGATTTAGTTGGAAACGGGTTTGAAATACAGGTGCCACGTAGGTTGCTCGTGGTTTTTGGAAAAAAATCATTTTTAGGTACACAACTACCTATTTCATAACAGATACACCAAGAGTTTCTCAATATTCAACCCCTAGCTACGAACAATCATGCCCGCCGTATTGACTTTTTCATGTGTTAATAACAATAAGATTACTAACAAAATTACTAACACCAAAATTACTATAATAATATTACTATCAAAGTTTTTTTTAGGTGTTAATAATTTAGTCACGATGCATGGAAAAAGTTTATGAATCATAAAACAAAATTGAACATTAATAATCGTCAAATATGGGCTATAATTGAAAATCTATTGTTATTGCCGAGAAACTATTTATTAATGAATTTCTTCTGTTTCTACTCGATAGGGGACATAAAAACTAAATCATAGAAATTGGATTCACCCTAAAACAATTATTAAATTAAAAGATATGCCTAAAATAGTGATTTAAATAGATCTACAAATAACATGTGAGTGCACGTTATAAAGTTAAAATATTACTGGCTTTCTGCTTCATGCTCATGGTCTGTAGTTCTCTAGATCCTTCTTTGTTTGAGCTTATACATGATGATTACGTGTTCACCCCTTTCCGTTTGATCTAGTTGTTTGTGTGTTCTGTTTTCGTCATCGATGTAGGGCACACTAGTACAAAAAGGGTCTTCTGTGGCGCACCAAATTAGACTTCTGTGGCGCACCTAGGGGCCAGAGGGGTGCGCCACAGAATTCACGCCATAGAAATTTTTTCTGTGGCGCATCCTGGCCGTGCGCCATAGAAATGTCAATTCTGTGGCGAACCTCAGCCGTGCGCCACAGAAATTTTCAATTCTGTGGCGCACCAAGTAGGGGTGCGCCACAGAATTTTGTTTTTTGAGTTTCAAAAAAGAAGGCGGCCAGATCTGGCCGCGGGAATTTTTCAAAATTTCGAAATTTCACCGGATCTTGTCGGATGCTCGTCGGAGTTGATGGGTGGAGGATGGGGTCACCAGAGTTGGTGGGGAGGAGAAGGAGGAGCTCGCCGGAGGTGGTGGTGGTGGTGGTGGTGGAGGAGGAGGAGGAGGAGGAGGGGTGGTGGAGGAGGAGGAGGAGGAGGAGAGGTGGTGGAGGAGGAGGAGGAGGAGCTCGCCGGAGGTGGTGGTGGAGGAGGAGGGGTGGTGGTGGTGGTGGTGGTGGTGGTGGTGGTGGAGGAGGAGGAGAGGTGGAGTAGTAGGTGGAGGAGAGGAGAGAAGTGGAGAAGTAGAAGAGAGAAGTGAAGATGAGAAGTGGAGGAGAGGAGAGAAGTGGAGAGGTAGAAGAGAGAAGGGAAGATGAGAAGTGGAGGAGAAGTGGAGGGGAGAAGGGAAGAAGAGGAGGGGAGAAGGGTAGAAGAGGAGAAGGGAAAGAAGAGGAAGAAGAGGAGGGGAGGAGGCAGGATTTGAAATCCTGCCTCAACAATTCTGTGGGGCACCAAATGAAGGGGTGCGCCACAGAATTTTTTTTTTCTTTTTTTTTATTTTCTAGTCAAAAATCTTCAAACGGCCATAACTTTTGTTACTTTTGGAATTTGGCGATTTCAAAAAAAAGCTCACAGGCCGAAGGCGAGTGAGGTTGGGTTTCTTTTTCTCTCTAGTCTTTTTTTATATCTTGATCATTTTTTTCGACATCGTATGCAAAAAGTTATGCTCATTTTACTTTTTTTAACGAACTTTTGCTCAGAAAGTCGAAATTCATATTTCAAAATTTGATAAAAAAGTAGACCTTAAACTCTCCGTGCATCTATAAGGGATCTATTTTTTGGTTCTTTTTAGACCTCCAACTCTACCGAGAAAAACTAGAAAAGGCGTTCCCGGGAGGGTGGAGTTCGTGCCTGTGGACAGAATTTTTTTTGATGAGAATTATGTGGCACACAAGACAGTGGTGCGCCACATAAATGTCATATTTCCGTGGCGCACTAACCACCATGCGCCACAGAAAAGGCGTGGGGCAATGGTTGGGTTGGGCCCCAACATATTTCTGTGGCGCACCCCTATCCCGTGCGCCACAGAATTCCTCTTTTCTGTGGCGCACCCCTATCCCATGCGCCACAGAATGCCTCTTTTCTGTGGCGCATACCCACCCGTGCGCCACAAAAATATATTTATGTGGCGCATGGCTTCTTGGTGCGCCACAGAATCTGTTTCATAGAAATGCACTTCTCTACTAGTGTCATGTTCGACGATGAACAGTTTAGTCAAGCACTTGTTCCGTTTGGGGAATCACAGGTCCCTTCCTCTGTCGACGACTTCCAGCCTATGTCTCAGAATTCCAAGGTCACTCCAACGCGGGCTAGTAGCACCGCTGTTCACGAGTTGTTCGCTCTGTGTCGAACAACGTGAACGCATCCATTTCTAAGACCAAGGCCTAGGTCAAAGGCACCATGAAATGGTTGCCACACCAATCCAAGTTCGTCCTCACGCACATGCCCTCTCTCATCAGGACCGGGGTGAGGACCGAGAAGGGGTTCAAGGAGGTACATCTCCATGTCTACGCGAAGGCTCTGTTTGAGCATTATGGAGCGAAGGTGACTTCCACTTAGGTGTACAACCACCTGAGGAAATGGAGGATGCGGTGTATCTAGGTGAGCATGACTGGGGACCTAAGAGGAGCAGGATGGGATGAGGAAGCCTACACCATCATACTGGAAGAGATGCACTACCGTGGGCATGTCTCGGTTAGCTAACTGCCCCTCCACTATTGTTCATCTACTTGACTTGATCCACCAATCTACGTGACCGCTAACAATTCGTACTCCTAATTTTTAGGATCACTCAAAGGAGGCGGAGTTCCTGAACAAGCCCATTCTGAACTATGTTCAGATGCAGGTCATCTTCTCCTACGGGTTGGCCACCGGCAAAATATGACATGGGATTAGGGGATCCCATTGGCACGCCCCTCCCGGAGGATGCCGACTCACAGGATCCTGAAACCGTCCTCAACGATGGTGTGGACAAGGACAAGTCTGCTGATGCCCCCATCATCAGTACTAAGAGGAAGATTTGTGCCCTGGGTGACTATGAGATCCAGGCCTTCTCAAGCATGACCAAAGCGGTGAAGGAGGTGGCCACGGCCATCAGGGAGAACAAGCCTATGGACCTGCTCCTTGGCCTCTACGCTGCTGTCATGGACGTCGTTGGCTTCACCGAGGAGGCCCTCATAGCGCCTCTCGACCACCTCGTCGACCACAAGTCCCAAGGTGCGAACTTCGTCGGCATGGTGGAGAAGCACATGAACCTCTGGATCAGGACCTTCCTGGGCACGTACTGCTACAACTGAGTGTTCCTTGTGGGGGTGGAGGTGGCATCAGCATGATGGCGAGGATGACGATGTTTATGATGATGATGATGATGTATGTTTTGGTTTAGCTAGGGTTTAAAAACTCCTCTTATGGCCTGTATATTTTGATGAGTTGGTATACTAACCTCTCATATGATGGTGAACTTGGTGGTGACGATGGTTGTAGGATGACACCCACTTTTAATGTGGTGATAGGTTAACACCATAGTAGTAGGATGAACTTGTGATCTTGTTTTGATAATGGACATGCATCCTGTTTTAGGTTTATGTTGTCTAGAACTTGTGATGATTGATCAGATGATGATTCAACCATGTTGTAGTGATGATCTTCTCATGTTTGCGATCTCTTTGCAAATGAACTTCTATGTCGTGTACACAAGGAGGCGTCCTGCAGTATATAGTTCGTGGAGGAGCTGCTAGGACAAGTCAATGAGTATCCGAACAACACTACGAAGGGTTTAAAACTTTGGAGGAGGCACAACGAAACTACTCCTACTTACTCAAATCCATTGATGAGTTACCCCATGAGCTACCATCTCATAAAGTTGTATAGCGGCAAATGAGGTCCCAGGTAATAAGATCAAATACTTCATCATCGTCGTCCTGGTTGTGGTGATTGTAAAACATCTTTTTTTCTAGCTCTGTCGTAGTATGATCGGATGTAGTGGTGACGCTCGTAAACTCACCATATTTGAACTAGGTAATCATATCTTGTGTACTGCATGCAACCAAACACGGCACTGCCGTTTCAGCTTACCTCTAAAACAAGCTATGTAGGCAACCAAATATAGTGCACTCAAATTACGAACTTATACATAAAAGTTCAATTCAGACTACCTAACAAGTTGCACAACACGTATACTTCTCATCTCTTACCAGCCAAGCCCTGCCCGTCCTGCCCCGCTGCATCCCTAAAAGGCATGCAAGCTACCAAACACAGTGTTTGTCGGCTAAGCACATTATACCCTTGCCTGTAGCAGGTCACATGCATAGCGAGCACACACATCAGAGTCGGAATGTACCACGATCATTTAGCGTCGCGCACAAATTGTCTGCCCTGTTCTTGGTCCCATGTCCTGCCATCCACCTCCTACGCGGCTACGCCTGTGCGCATGTGCTGCGGGATGTGAACTTTTCCGAATCTTGGTGCGCCGCAAGGATGTAGCGCTGGTACGGCGCCTCTAATTAGATTTTCCCTTTTATCTACGGCCACGTACAAAGTTTGTATTTCAAGCGTTAAATCAATACGTATACAGACTATTTATCGTCAAATAGATTTGGCCGTTGTATGTACATGCTTGTGCCTTGTAGTTGCATCTACTGCGCGTGTTTTTAAGGATACGTCAAGGATTGACGTATCGATTTCATAGAAGGAGAAGCCAAAGAAGGCTGAATACAACGCGTCCGACACAAACGTCGAGGACGCAACCCTCCCGGAACAAGGAAGGGGGGGACTACTCTCCAACCCGCCACCTTTCTACACACACTAGCACACGCCTAAACAGTCTAGCTGAGCGCCAACGATCGGCTTCCTCCAAGATCGCCCTAACCACGGACAAGGCCGAAGGTCTCGCCCCTTCGAAAACATTGTCATTCCGATGCCTCCAGAGGCTCCACGCGACTAGTGCCACAGCAGTCCACCAGTCTCTATGCGCACCATCCTCTCCTCTCAGCAAGGATAGCCATTCGCCAAGACACACATCTGGCGCAGGAATCCAGGCGCCCCTCCCCCAAGCCAGCAGGAAGGTGGTCCAGAATTCCCGTGCAAGGACACAACCAAGAAGGAGGTAGTCGATGCTCTCCCCCTGCTGGTCGCAGAAGGGACAAGCTGTCGGTGCGGGCAGACCACGCCTAAGGAGGCGGTCTGCGGTCCAGCAGCGGTCACGCAGGGAAAGCCAGAGGAAGAACTTGCACTTAGCTGGTGCCCGGGATTTCCAAACCTGATCTGCACCACACAACCCGATGGTGCCCTCGAACCACGCAAGGTAGGCAGATTTGGCCGAAACGGTGCTCCCTTGCTCCCAGTTCCAGTTAAAGGAGTCTCTGGCGCCTTCCACCAAGTTGATGTTGGTGAGCTGTGCAGCCACCTCGAACAGCTCGTCAATCGCCCTTGCTCCCAGATCTAGGGAGATGTCTTCCAGCCACCTACCCTGGATGGCATCCCGGACTCTCCGTACTTCGCTGGCTTGCCTTCATACTTTGCTGAAAAGATTAGGGGCCTACTCTTTCAAGCGTCCACCTGGCAACCACTTGTCCGTCCAGAAGAAAGTGTCTGCCCCATCGCCAAGGGTGGAGGAGGTGGCTCCCTCGAAGAGCTGTCTCGTGAGTTCTAGAACCTGTATGTTGAACTCCTTCCACGGCTTGGAGGTGTCGACCCTCTGAAGCCACAACCATCTGGTCTAGAGAGCCAGGTTCCAGAGCCGAAGGTTGGCTATACCAAGCCCACCAGGATTTCTCGGCATACACACCTTGTTCCATGCCACCAGACAATGTCCACCATGTACCTCTTTGCGCCCTTTCCAAAGGAATCCCCTTATAATCTTTTCAATAGCAGACAACGTCTTGACTGGCAGGTCCAAAGACATCATAGCAAACACGGGTACCGCAGATAGAGTGGATTTTACTAGCTCCAGTCTCCCACCCCGGTTCAACAGGTTGGTGCACCAACCCGGAAGGTTTCCCGCCACCCTGTCCACCAAGTACTGTAGTTGGGCGGCAGAGGGCTTCCTCAGAGACATAGGTAGCCCGAGGTAGCGAAAGGGGAAGGGGCTAACCGGGCACCCCAACTCCTGGGCGACCAACTCCTCCACTGTTACGTCTCCTCTAATCAGGTGAGCCGAACATTTGTCCATGTTCGTCCTGAGGCCCGACGCCTCGCCGAAATCTCCAATGAGGGCCGCAAGAGTCTGTGGAGGGGCGAAGAAAGGTGACAACATCATCCGCATAAATGGAAGTCCTGTGCTGCAGCCCATCACTGGCGAGTGGCGTAAGGAAGCCCCACCTGGCCGCCAACTCGATAAGATGATGTAAAACTTCCATTAAGAGAATGAAGAGATGGGGAGAGAGGGGATCCCCATGTCTGAGACCACGCCTGCTTGAAATGCGTCCCCCTGGCAGTCCATTTAGGAGGATCCGCGTGGATGCCGAGGCGAGCAACGCACAAATCCGCGCGATCATACGATCGCCAAAGCCCAGTTTCCTTAGAACCTCCACCAGGAAAGACCAATTGACCGTGTCGAATGCCTTTGTGCGCTTGTTGATTTGTTTTCTTGTCTGGAGCGCTTGTAGTTGCATTTGCTCCACTTGTTGCTTTCTTTTCTTTTGTTTTCTTGTCTGTACAAACACAAGAGAAATTCTTCGAATAATTGCTTGGGCCCCGCGCATGTTTAGCTATAGGACTGCACGGAAGAAACGTACGCGGCCTGGACACTATAAGAAGGAACCATATATATGACACATCGCTCCGTACCGAAACTCCAGGCCCTAATCCCGATTCCCACATATTAGGTTTACAAATACGAAAGACAGTAGTATCCACAATGTTGCCGTTGTGGCGTGAAGCCCAACAAAGCCTCGGACGGCTGCCCACCGTCGCGGCAACGACTGGCCGTCGCACCATGGCCTCCTCCTCCTCCACAACCGACTCTCTTGTCAGCACTGGGGTTCGTTCGCTGGCTCTCTCATATCTACCGGCTACCTCTTGAGACGATGCGTGCAGGATGTGCTAATGATTAATTTCACCGTGCGCTGTGCAGGGCTCCTTGACAGCCACTTTGCTCATCTTGCAAGGTTGGATTACGAAGCGGAACGTCACGGACATCCACGAAAACATCAAGACCCTGCAAGCATCCAATGATGAGACCTGGCGCTGCTCAAGAAAGATAGCACTCGCGAGAGATGATCTATCGGCCGTGGTGCATGACCCACCGCCACCACCAGATATAGCAACCTCCTAAGGGCATCTCCAATAGCGTCTATGTCGTCGTAAGATAGCAATGCCAACTGAGAAATATGCCTACATGGCAAGCAATAATGAGGTGAGAGAAGATGGATTGTATGATATGCAACCAACAAGCTAACACGCATGCCAAGATACTTTTTCCTTTAGTCCCACTAAAATGACTATAGGATTGGCTAGAATCTACTATTTACCAACAACTGTACCAACAAACCATTGTAATAGGTGTATGATGTGTTGTTGATTGATGAGTTGGCTAGTCTATCATACGGTGTATCATACAACCTATTACAGATGACCTAAAGCATATATATATACACTAGCAAATTGCCCGTGCGTTGCAACGGGGATAAATTGTCATATTATTTTATTAACATTCAGAGAAGCAAATCATATTTTCCGGGTGACATAGTCCATGTTCGGCGATGAAGCATCTAATAGTATGCATCAATATTTATCGAAAACAGAAAATATAAAGTTAACAATGCTATTTTTACGTACATACATAACGAGAGCTGCAATATGGAAGACTGCTCTATTATTGGGTGATAGTAATTGAAATACTCAAGAAAACGGAATTGAAATATTCGACATCTATCATGGCACATTGCCAAGCAGAACTATGGGAAGCCTTAAATTTTAGCAGCCGACCGAAACAAATTGAGTTAATCCCCAAATCCTCCTCTCCCATGCAAAGTAGCAAAATCGTACGGGCACATGTAACCCACCGTACATATCTCCCACCCCTATGGCACGTCACGTGCATGAACATTATTTGTAAGGGTGGGGAATGCTAGGTGATGTCATCCGCACCAATTGCCCGATGGCGGTGTGGTGGTCACGAAGCATTGAGGCGAGGTCAGCGACCTGTGGGCGGAGCTAGGCCGTTTTTTGAGCATGGATATAGTTTAGCTTAAGGTGATTTGCTGAATGTTTGCGAGGGCAAATCTCTTTTTGTACACCATGTTTCTTTATAATATTTTAATGGAATTAATCAGCTGAGTTCGGGCAGCCGCTCGGGCATATGCCGGGCTTTGGCTCCGCCACTATCAGCAACGGTCTCCTTGAAAAGCTATTTCAACGTTGAGTGGACCTCCGGGCATGGCGTGGCAATGTCGAGCTGGAGCGGACTGGACTGTCGTGTTTGGAAGAAAGGATTACATACCTTTTATCTGTTCGCCTCAAACATAATCCGTCGGGCCGGTCCAGATTTCTATTCACGTTTCTTTTTTCCTTAAAAATGGAAGCAATCGTTATGTTTTTTTTCTTTAGCAATGTGTAAATGTTTTCAGCTGGGCCGGTCTAATCGTGGATGGGCCACATGGATAGCCAGCAATGTAACACATCCGTTTCTGACTAATGTTTCTACCGATGGTACTTACGCCTCCAGGTTTCTTTACGGATCTTACGACGACCACCGCTAGATGGGGGATGTTGTATTTTGCCTCCATCCTAGACCATGCATTTTTAATTTACTTGCAATTCTCATCACCAATTAAAAAAATAAAATCTCATCACGATGTATACGAGTTAGTTTACATAATTATAGCTGTTGGAGCCGAATATGTGATATTTTTTTAATCAGGACAGTGCTGCTAAAAAGCGGAGAAGCCGTTTTCCTAGCAAGGGAGTTTTCTATACTAGACGAAGCCGTTTACCCGATAGCCTTCTTCGAAAAATTCTAGATCAACTTGTTCCAACTCTAGAGGCCGTGGTCTGAAATTGTAAGAACGGAGTGACCCCTTGTAGCTGAAGCAGCGCAGCTTGGGCGCGCCGATTCTTAAGCGATCGATGGTCTTTTGAAAGTACCCGCCGTGGCCAGGGGGCTGTATCTTCACCGCCCAGTTGCAGTGGTCAAGCACGAGCACGGTGGTTGCGGGGCATCGGAGGTGGCGCCATTTAGCTTCTATGGCTTCCTCGTGTTGTATCCCGACAGACTCGAGCCGGAGAGCAGCGAGCACCGGCGCCGCGTCAATAACGTGTTGGAGGGAGCCTAGAGTAATTCCGAAGCAATCGATGAGGCGTAGGGAGGAAAGCCGCGGGAGCACGGCGTCCCCGTGGTAGAGTAGTCCACTGCACTTGGTGAGTTCTAGGACACGGAGTGTGTCGAACGGCAGGGAGTGGAGGGCGACCGCAGGGAGCCAGCCGCGGTCTTCTTTGGCGACGAGCAGGAGCTCCTCCACGCGGCGCGCCGCTGGGTGGGAGAGGACGAGTTTCACCAAGTCATTGTAGCACGACAGGACCTCGTCATGGTCGGGGAAACAAGTGGTCAAAGCTAGCCTCGTGACGGGGACATGGGCGGCAACGAGCGCCCCCGTGGCCGCGGAGACCAAGTCATGGTGCCCGGAGAAGAAGCGGGCGTTGCCTTTGTCGTTGTGACTATGTCGTCGTCGTCGTTGTCTCTCGGGCTTCTCAACGACGACAACTCCCATCTCGAAGTTTAGGGCGCCCGTCTGGAGCCAGAGCGGCGCACGCCAACGCTGCGAGAGGGCGGTAGTGGAGGCAGCCTCCTTGAGTGGGGCGAAGTGGAGGATGCGCCGGAGGATGTCATTGGGGAGCTCGGACAGGCGGTCCATGCCACCGGAGGCCATCGCCTACGGCGGCGGCGCGAGAGGAGAGGATCCGATGCGATCGTGATCACGATGTGTATCGATCGTCCTGATCGGGCTTAAGACTAATCGGCGATGCGAGTCCAAACAGAAGGGTACGTGTCCGACTCGTTTTTGTTCATGCTTTGCTCCAGCCAATCGCGTAGACACAGGCTCCTTGCAAAAAAAAAAAAAAAAAAAAAAAAAAGACATGACAGGGCTTCAACAGAATATTATTGTACCTTGAGGGCATAAGAAAAATATACTTCGATATGTGAGCTCTACGCAGGCACGCTACTACCAAAGTTGCATACCAAAAAAAAAGTTGCAAGCTGACTTGCTGAGATCTTTCACGGAGAGTAATGCAAAACAAAAAAACGATCTTTCACGCAGAGTATATTACAGTGTTATGTTTTGACTGCTTAGAAACAAAATACCCCTTATGTTATGTCAATAAATAATCTCATGTCAAATTAACCGGGGTACATGTATGCTGAGACCCTGACTAAGTCGCAACTTTCACTTGTTCAACATTATAAAATGTTTGTTCTTCCGCTCCCTACGATCATCTCCAAGTTTGGCGTCCACCCGTACTCCGACGTCACCGCAACATCATCAGTAGCACCGCAAGCTGTCCACCTCCCCCGCCGTGCGGAAGGCTCGACTCTAGATATTTTGCAAGCACTCTTATTAGCCCCCGCCAGCCTTTAATAGAGGAATTAGCGGCCACACTCATTCTATTCAACACCAATGCCCTCACGATAACCGGTGTTGAATAGAATGATTGTGGCCGCCAATTCCTCTATTAAAAAAAAAAACACCGGTGACCTCACGAGCAACGAGTGACAATGTCGAGGCAGCAGTAGTCCTTCCTAGAGACGCCACAGAACTTCACCTCACTGATGTGCTCCAACGAGATTTTGTCGTCTTTCCAGCTCCCACAGAGGTCCCAGGCATCGCACCCCTCGTTGCAGCAAGGGAAACACTAAGTCAATTCAAATTCAAATGTTAAATACATAAAAATTATACCTATGAATTCACCATATTAACAAAAAGCATACGTATGAGATATATTTGTAAAAGTTACTCACCAGGTTAATTCAGTATTCTCCGCATAGCTATTCTAGATTGCTGCATTGCTCAAGATTGATCCCAAATAGTGGAAACTTTATGCACGAAGTCGTTGAGCCGCATGTCGTCCAAATTGGCATGACAGCCATTGTGGTTCCAATTCCCCATGGGGAGCATGAGATGCACATCCAGAGGCTGGGCCACCGGGTAGAGAGCACGGAGGTGCAGACTGTAACACCTGGGGTGTTACCCTAATAGGAAGTGTTTGTTTTCTTTTGCTTGCATCACATGCATCACATCAGCATGGCATTTCTGTTTTCAAAACAAACCATAATTCAAAGCAATTTAAACTTTCACACCTTGCTCAAAATTTCCAATTTCAAAATTGCAAACTAAACCCCTTATTTGTTTTGCAATAGTTGAATTTGTTTTAGTCCAATTGCTTGTTGATAAAAAAAATTCCCTTTTATTAAAGCCCTAATGGGAAATTCCAAAAAATTCAAATCAAATCAATCTCATTTAGCATATTTCAATATGGGTTTAAATATTAAAAATTTGGCAAAAAAATTAAATCAAATAATGTTTGTGATTGCTTGAATTTGTTAAATAAAACTTTGCTTATTTCTAAAAAAATTCCCAAAAATCAAACCTTAATTGGAATTCAACTAACACATTAAAAATCAAATTAATATTCTAAATTTTGAAGTTAATGTTAACATTACTTTTTATTTGCTGTTTTGCAAATTAACAACATTTATTTCTAAAATAAGAAGAAACCCCAAACCCTATTTCTATCTCTCTCTCTCTCTCACACACACATCTCTTACAAAAAAAAAGAGAAAAGGAAAAGAAAGGGGTGAGCTGTGGGGAGGCAGGCCAAGTGGCCCACCTACCACCCACAGCCCAACTCCCCTAGGCCCAGCTATCCTTTCTTCCTCGTACGGCAGGCATCGGAGGGGAACACGTCGGCCACTGCAGTTGATCGACGATCAGTAGCTGCCCTTCCCCCCTTAAAAGCTCTCGACCACGAACCTCACTGCGTGCCCTAACCCTAAGCCTATCCCCTACCCTCATCCCCCCGCCGCGGCGCCTTCCTGTTCCTCTGCACCATCTTCCCCTCTGCATCTTCTTCTGAACCCAGTCCACCTCCACCGCCGTCGTCAGACCTCGCCTCCCGCCGTCGCCCTGGCCACCACTAGTGGAAACAGGGCCTTTTGTCCCGGGTCGTAAGGGCCATTTGTCCCGGTTGCGCAACCGGGATGGGCTAGCCGGGACAAATGGCCCTCCCCATTGGTCCCGGTTGTGCCAGCACCCGGGATGGTAAGGCTGGCCCACGTGGCGACTCTGGGCCAGGGACCGCGAGGGAGTTCGTCCCGGTTCGTTTTAGGGACCGGGATGGATGCCTTCTTAAAAAAAGAATAAAGTCCGCCCATTTTCCCTGCCGCGGCAGGTTTTTTTTGTTCGTTTTTTTTTCTCCTGCCTCGCAATCGCCAACCGGCCTCCCCTTCCCCAACCGCTCCAGGCCCACGTCTTTAATTAAGCCCACTGACACATTTTTTAGTCAAAAAGGCCCACTGGCCCGCGTCTTTTATTTATGGACAGTCAACGGTTCGAAGGGCCCACTGGCCCGCGTCTGTTATTATGGCCAGTCAACAGGGGCCACTGGCCAGCGGCCTGGTGGCTGGTTCGCCTGGTCCATTAAACTAAGACCGAAGGACGGTCAAAGGGCCGCTGTCCGCCTCGTCTTCCCGCCCCGCCTCGTCTTCCCGCCCCGCCTCGGCTTCCCACGCCCCACTCCCCACGCGCCACGCCTCGGCTCCCCGCATTCATGGCCGACTGCAACCGCCGCCACGTCCAGGCCGCCGGTTGGCATGCCAGCCCACCCCGGGTCCTTTTTAAAGGACCCCCGCCGCCCGTACAACCCACCCACCCCGGACGCTTCCCTGGCAAAGCAACCCTAGCCGCCACCATGTCCCGCTGGTTCTCGAACTCCGGCAAGCGCCCAAGGAACGACGACGGAGGCTCGTCGAGCGGCGCCGGCCGCATCCCGCCCCCACCGGCGGAGGCCTTCGGCTACGGCCCTGGAGGTGTCCGCCTCGGCGGGGTGCCGCGCGTCCCCGCGCCACCACCGGCTGCACGCCCGCCGCCCCGCGCCGCGCCCCCGGGCAAGCGGTTCCGCAGGTACGTCCGGGTGGACGAGGCGGAGTGGCACTGGAACAATGTCACTCCGGTCTTCTACAACGACGTGCACCTCCCGGACGGTTGGCACCTGAATCCCCAGCGGATCCCAGTGCCGCCGGCCCCGACCGGCGCGGCGCTGCTCGAGGAGATCGAGCGCCGCCGCGAGCTCCTGCCGGCCCCCGTCCGCAGGGAGCGGATCTACGCGCGCAGCTCCCCCTACTGGGCCGCCTGGCTCGAGCAGGAGCACGAGCAGCGCCGCCGCTCCTTCATCCCCGCCCCCCTCGAGGCCAACGTGGACGACTACCCCCCGCCAGCGCCCGGCCGGGAGAGGGAGCTATGGCTCCTCGTGGACGAGCCGGAGGACTTCTCCGGGGAGCCGGACCCCGAGCTCCGGGCCCAACTGGAGGAGGCCTGCGAGCGCTCCCGCCGCTCCCTCGTCGACGACGAGATCAAGAGGTGGCATCGTGTCGTGGCCGCCGCCGCCGCCGACGCCGCTGCCATGCCACCGCCGCCGCCACCCCCTAACGAGCCTGCCATCCCCTGGTGGCAGGCCATGAACGCCGAGCTGGAGGCGTCCGAGGACATGCCGGAGCCGCAGCCGCTCCCACCAGGCCTGGAGTATGGCATGACCTGGGCCTGGACCGGCGGCGTTTGGGCGCCGGGGTCGCCGGAGCAGGAGGAGGAGCTGCCCCCGCCGCCGCCGCTGCCACAGGAGGTACTGCCCCCGCCGCCGCCGTACGCGCCCCCGATGGCCCCCCCGGCGAGCCCGGCCCAGCCGCCTGCCCACCTGTGGCAGGCACCCGCGTATGTGCACCTCTCCGACGACGAGGACGACTAGGTCGCCGCCGCCCCCCTATTATCTATAGACAACGCCCCTAGCTAGCTACCCCCCAAGAAACGGCCGGCCCGCCTGTGGCCGCGCCGCCGCCCCTAATGCAAGTACGGCCGGCCGCCTGTGGCCGCGCCGCCCCTATGTAAGCAAGGCCCCTGGCCCTATTTTAATATAAGTTGTGTTCCCCTAACCTACTGTGCCCCTAGTCCATCCCCGCCGGCGTTCCGCCGGCGAATCTGTCCACTCGTTCCCGCCGCCGGCAGGGCTTCGCCCAGCCATATCCACTCGTGCCCGCCCCTGGGGTGTCCGCTCGGCCTGGAGAGAGGCCCGCGCTTTTTTATACACTTGGGCCTTTAGTCCCGGCCCGTGCCACCAACCGGGACTAGAGCCCTTTGGTCCCGGTTGGTACCACGGCCCGGGACCAAAAACAAATTTCGAATTTCGGTGGCACCTCTGCGCGCCCAAAATTTTTTAGCGCCAAAATTTGAAAAGTGTTAAGTTTGCACATTAACAACTTTTATATACTTCCAAATTTGACAAAAATTCCAACATGAAAAATGCTAGAATTTGCAAAACTAATTTAAATCCATTTTTCGTTTAACTAAATAATTATTCTAACTATTGAAACTATTAATTATTTTTTCATTTGTATATAATTTGAATATAAATTGTGGAAATTTATATTCAAATTATAAAGCGGCTCTGTGTCATACAAATTTCTGGAAATTTCCACCCATACACTTTTTTGAGCTAGGGCCTCATTTTCATAGTAGAAGTAGGGTGGCTTGTTCATCCTCTAGAGTCGATGTCAGTCCTGGCTGCTTGTCCATCCTCTACAGTCTGCTCTGCTCTGCTCTACTGCTCCTTGCGGCTCAGGTTGGTAACGGTCCATGCTTGCGTATGCTTTGTGAACTTATGGTTTGATTTGAGAATTTCAAAACTTTGATTTGATAATCTTTTGGCCGGAAGCACCTAGCAATATCTTTTAAACCTTGTTTCTCTCCCTATGCTATTTGTACTTCTCATCGGCTCTAATGTTTCTCTACCTGATTCTACTTCTCCTCTGCCTAGTTTACAGATGTTTGCTCTTTTCTGTAGATGTTTCTACACTGTAAAATGGGCATGTCCCAGTAGTGGTGATCAGCGCCTTGTCTGCATGTTTCGCAGGACATGTCCATTTTACAGTGTAGAAACATCTACAGAAAAGAGCAAACATCTGTAAACTAGGCAGAGGAGAAGTAGAATCAGGTAGAGAAACATTACAGCCGATGAGAAGTACAAATAGCATATGGAGAGAAACAAGGTTTAAAAGATATTGCTAGGTGCTTCCGGCCAAAAGATTATCAAATCAAAGTTTTGAAATTCTCAAATCAAACCATAAGTTCACAAAGCATACGCAAACATGGACCGTTACCAACCTGAGCCGCAACGAGCAGTAGAGCAGAGCAGAGCAGACTCTAGAGGATGAACAAGCAGCCAGGACTGACGTTGACAGATATATATCCGAGCGGTGGACAGTCCCTGGCCAAGCAGAAGCAACTGCATCCCCTATCGATGTAAAGCAGTCAGTCAAAACTTTTTTGGGTTGTTTATGATGATTAACTCCAATGAATAACAATAGAGGCCTGCCAGAATCACTTGTTCTATACCGTGTGTCAACACATACTACATCTCGAAAGTAGTTATAATCCTGCAATATCTGTCTCGGCAATCTCAATTAAAGTGCCAGTTTGTGTCTGATCCCACCAACCCCTCAAAATCCTCCTATTAACTTCACCTATCTCAACTGAAATCACTGTCTTCATGTGGATGCCAAGCCTGTGCAAAGCTATCTCTCCTCCTCCAATACCGGAGAATAAGGACACCACATTAACACCATTGGGAAACATGTTCTTCAACACCGACAAGTGGCAACCCACAGTATCAATTTGGAATGAATTGCATTCTGTGTACGCTATCATTAGTGAGAGACTTCACGTCGGCAATCTTAATTAAAGTGCCAGTTTGTGTCTGATCCCACCAACTCCTCAAAATCCTCCTATTAACTTCACCTATCTCAACTGAAATCACTGTCTTCATGTGGATGCCAAGCCTGTGCAAAGCTATCTCTCCTCCTCCAATACCGGAGAATAAGGACACCACATTAACACCATTGGGAAACATGTTCTTCAACACCGACAAGTGGCAACCCACAGTATCAATTTGGAATGAATTGCATTCCGTGTACGCTATCATTAGTGAGAGACTTCACGTCGGCAATCTCAATTAAAGTGCCAGTTTGTGTCTGATCCCACCAACTCCTCAAAATCCTCCTATTAACTTCACCTATCTCAACTGAAATCACTGTCTTCATGTGGATGCCAAGCCTGTGCAAAGCTATCTCTCCTCCTCCAATACCGGAGAATAAGGACACCACATTAACACCATTGGGAAACATGTTCTTCAACACCGATCAATACAAATTATTGGTCAAACTTGCACCTACTCCATTCATAATCACATAATATGTATAAATATCATTTTGGTTAACAAAATCTCGTTCATACTACGTTATAAGAACTATGATCATGTATTCCACGTTTATTATTACACATCACCAACAACATCCCTATCTAGTCTTCTGAATTTTCTTCGTGTCCCTTGCTTATGATCGCTTCGGCCGTAACCATGGAGCATCTTCATTATTTAACGGGATGGTAGGGTCAGATTTCACTGTGAAGGGTGGAATTTCAACAAACTTATTATAATCTTCTGACATGTCTGTCGTGTCCTCGATTCCCACAATGTTTCTTTTCCCTGAGAGAACTATGTGACGCTTCGGCTCATCGTATGATGAAATTGTTCCCTTATTTTTTCTTTTCTTCGGTCTGGAAGACATGTCCTTCACATAGAAGACCTGAGCCACATCATTGGCTAGAACGAATGGTTCGTCATTGTAACCAATACAGTTGAGATCCACTGTTGTCATTCCATAAAGCGGGTCTACCTTTACCCCTTCTCCATTCAGGTTGACCCATTTGCACTTGAACAAAGGGACCTTAAAAGAATGTCCATAGTCAAGTTCCCATATCTCCTCTATGTAACCATAGTATGTGTCAGTTTTTCCATTCTCGTTTGTTGTATCAAAGCGGACACCACTGTTTTGGTTGGTGCTCTTCTTATCTTGGGAGCTCGTGTAAAATGTATTTCCATTTATCTCGTACCCTTGAAAACTCCCAATAGTCGAAGATGGTGACCCTGCCAACATGTATAGCTGATCTTCAACAGTGGTGTCATTTATAAGACGTGTTTGCAACCAACTTCCGAAAGTCTCCATGTGTTCGCGTTTAATCCATGAGTCATCCTTCCCCGGGTTTGCAGACCGTACAATATTCTTGTGTTCCTCGACATACGTAGCCATGAACATAGAATTTTGTAGAACTGTGTAGTGTGCTTTGGTCAAAGAATGCCCGTCCCTAGGTATCATTGTTTTCTTTCCCAGCGTTCCTTTTCCCCTCAGTCTCCCCTCATGCCGCGATTCAGGAACACCAATTGTCTTAAGGTCAGGAATAAAGTCAACACAGAACCCAATGACCTCCTCTGTTCCATAGCCCTTCGAGATGCTTCCTTCTGGCCTAGCACGGTTATGAACATATTTCTTCAAGACTCCCATGAACCTCTCAAAGGGGAACATATTGTGTAGAAATACCGGACCAAGAATATGAATCTCTTCACATAGGTGAACCAGGAGATGAGTCATAATGTTGAAGAAGGATGGTGGGAACACCAACTCAAAACTAACAAGACACTGGACCACATCCCTCTGTAATCTTGTCAGACTTTCTGGATCGATTACCTTCTGAGATATTGCGTTCATGAATGCACATAGCTTCACAATGGGTACTCGAACATTTTCCGGTAGAAGCCCCCTCAATGCAATCGGAAGCAATTGCGTCATAATCACGTGGCAGTCATGAGACTTCAGGTTTTGGAATTTTTTCTCTGCCATGTTTATTATCCCCTTTATATTCGACGAGAAGCCAGACGGAACCTTGATACTGTAAAGGACTTCAAAGAATATTTCCTTCTCTGCTTTAGTAAGAGCGTAGCTGCTTAAGGAATGGCGCCCTGTATCTGTGTGCTTGTTGCTTGGGTCTTTCATACGTTGCTGGTCCTCCCGTGCTTCAGGCGTATCTTTTGACTTCCCATACACGCCCAGGAAGCATAGCAGATTGACACATAGATTCTTTGTCACGTGCATCACGTCGATCGAAGACCGGACATCTAAAACTTTCCAATAGGGTAGCTCCCAAAATATAGATTTCTTCTTCCACATGGGTGCCCTCTTATCAGGGCCGTACGGAACTGGTTGGCTGCCAGCAGCCTTACCAAAGATTACTTCTAGGTCCTTGACCATATCGAATATATCATTACCACTACGGAGCTCAGGCTTCTTTCGGTTATCTGCCTCACCTCTGAAATGCTTTCCTCCTTTTTTCCTTAAGGGATGCTTGATCGGAAGAAATCTACGATGCCCCAGGTATACAACCTTTTTACATTTATCCAAAAAAACATTGTCAGTCTTATCTAAACAGTGTGTGCATGCATTGTATCCCTTGTTTGTATGACCGGAAATGTTACTAAGAGCTGGCCAATCATTGATGGTCACGAAAAGCAACGCCCGTAGGTCAAATGGCTTTTGTTCGTTCTCATCCCACACACGTACACCTGGTTTGCCCCACAGTTCTAAGAGTTCTTCCACTAATGGCCTTAGATACACATCAATGTCGTTGCCAGGTTGCCTCGGGCCTTGGATGAGAACTGGCATCATAATGAACTTGCGCTTCATGCACAACCAAGGAGGAAGGTTGTACATACATAGAGTTACAGGCCAAGTGCTATGACTGGAGCTCTGCTCCCCAAAAGGATTAAAGCCATCTGTACTTAGACCAAACCATAAGTTTCTCGCCTCTCCTGCAAAGTCTGGAAAGTCTCTCTCGATCTTTCTCCACTGCGATCCATCGGCGGGGTGCCTCAACTTTCCATCTTTCTTACGGTCTTCTTTGTGCCATCGCAACAACCTAGCATGCTCTTTGTTTCTAAACAGACGTTTCAGCCGTGGTATTATAGGAGCATACCACATCACCTTAGCAGGAACCCTCTTACGGGGAGGCTCGCCGTCAACATCACCAGGATCATCTGCTCTGATCTTATACCGCAGTGCAGTGCATATCAGACATTCATCCAAATTCTCGTACTTCTCACCGCGGAAGAGAATGCAGTCATTAATGCATGCATGTATCTTCTGCACATCTAATCCTAGAGGGCAGAGAGCTTTCTTTGCTTCGTACGTACTCTCAGGCAATTCGTTATCCTTTGGAAGTTTTGGCTTCATTAGTTGAAGTAAAGTCTCAAATGCCTTGTCAGTCACACCGTTTTGTGCCTTCCATTTCAGCAACTCCAGTGTGGTACCGAGCTTTGTGCTACCATCTTCGCAATTTGGGTATAACAATTTTTTGTGATCCTGTAACATGTTGTCCAGTTTCAACCTCTCCAATCTATTTTCACAGTCTTCCCTTGCATCAGCAATAACTCGGCCAAGATCATCATCGGGCTCTTCTGATGCCTGTTCTTGATCACCTCCTTCTTCTGCATTCTCTTCCATTGCAGTATCGTCGTATTCAGGGAACAAAGGATCTTCTTCTTCTTCTTCATCGTCTTCCATCACAACCCCTCTTTCTCCATGCTTGGTCCAGCAATTATAGCTGGGCATGAAACCTCTCCGAAGTAGATGGCCGTGAAGGATTCTTTCGGAAGAATGTTCTCTGACGTTCCGACAATCAACACATGGGCAACACATGAAGCCATTATCTTTGTTCGCCTGAGCTACAGCAAGAAATGCATTCAGGCCTGCCATATACTCGGAGGTGCGTCGGTCACCGTACATCCATCGCTGCCGTGCATCCATCTGCATCATATAATTAAGTTTATCAAAATACATATTAATACAGAGATAACCACAGTACATCGACAAATAATACTTTTTTATGTATCAGTTACAGATGAAAAAGATAATTTGTTAACCTCGGTCGAAGAAACCATTTTCAGTGAGCTTGTGTGCGTCTCGGGAATTTCGTCGAACACCTTGTGTGCATAGTAAAAAAAAAACAGCAACACCACACTCTCTCACACCTCCAAGCAAAAAAAAAGATGGAAGGAGGGGGGGGCTGGGGCAGTATATATAGGGGAAGGGGGCATTGGTCCCGGTTCGTGGACTGAACCGGGACAACAGGTCATGCGCGTGCCACGTGGCCTGTGGCTAGGCATTGGTCCCGGTCCGTGGCACGAGCCGGGACGGATATGCCCCCACGAACCGGGACCAATGCGCCCAGGCGATTCCTGTTGCCCCGGGCGCACGAACCGGGACCAATGCAGGGCATTTGTCCCGGATTTGGTTGCAACCGGGACAGCTGCCCCCCGGCCCCCTGGACGAGAGGGGTTGTTTCCGCTAGTGCACCTCCGGGGTCAACCGTGGCCGGGAATGGAACCCCGGGGGCCCGGCCTCCCTCCTCGTCGCCTCCACCGGGCCGGAGAGGCCCTCGGAGCCCCCCTCCCGCGCCACCGAACGCCACCGACGCCACCGTCCGCCCCACCTGCTGCTTCCGCTGCGAACCACGGTGAGCCCACCGTCCCTGCCCTCTCCCTCCTCTCTACACCAGCGCACAAGGCAACTGCTCACCGCACTCATCCACGGCGCGAAATCGAGCAGCATCCTCGCAGTAGTTCTTCGCCGATCGCTGACGGCCACCCGCCCCGTTTTCTGTCCGCTCGATGGATTCAGTAACGTTCAGTTACAGTTTCTGAAAACTGTTCGAGAGATGCACCTCAAACCCCACCCTACCTGTACCTGTTAACAAACCACAAGCCACCGCACTGGCCTCGTTCCTTCGCGCGCGAGCTGCAGGTCGAGGGATCGATCCCCCTCGGCCGCAGTTTTGCCCCTTTATTTTCCTTTGTTCGCGCAGGGGCAGAGGCCCACCAGTCGGTGGCCCTGTGTGCCACCTCACCGCGCACCCGCCACGTTGGCGCTGGGACCCCACGGTCAGCGTGATGGTGTGTACCCGCAGCGAGTAGAAAAAGTCCAGGGACCCTCCGAAACCTTTTTCTTCCACACAAAGGTCCCTGTAAATCACAAATAGGTCCCTGTTTTCAAATCAAACATAACTTTTTAATTCCAACTCCAATTAATACAAACAAAATATGTTTTCTGCCCCAAATTTAATACTCTATCTAACTACATCATTTGTTTTCTATTTTTAATTTTCAAAATGCAATTCAAATTTGAATTCAAATAATTCAATTGTAATTTGCAACAATTCATACATAATTCATACTATTTCCAAATAAGGCAAATAAAATATGTTTTCCACACCATTTTGAATAACCTTTTCAAATATAAATTTTGTTTCATGGTTTGAATAATTTAAATTGCCTAAATAATTTAATACTTGTTTAATTCATTTAAATTTGATAAAATCATAACTTGCTCAAAATAAAATTTTGTTTCATGGTATGACTCATATTTTTTTTGTATTTATGGCGAGTATTCTCTTATGGATCAAACATGAACGTAAGTAATTACATACTTAACATAATTTTTTGACTTGGGAACATAAAATTAATTGTGGGTGCAAAATAAGTTTTCTGCCCCTAGGGTGCTAAATAGGGTATATATATATATATATATATATATATATATATATATATATATATATATCTGTGCGTGCGTGCGTGCGTGCGTGCGTGTGTGTGTGTGTTAACGGGTTTCTGCATATATTTGTGTTAACGGGTTTTCCTCAACTCACATACCCGGATTCGTCTACAGGCAAGGGATCAAGAAGGATGAATCGTACGGTTGCTAATCCAGGAGCCCAGGCACCTAGGTGCCCAAGTTAATTTACCTATATATATATAGTGCAGGCAATGAAGAACGAGATGAGGTAGAAATAAATCACTTACAGAATGTAGCAACTCGGGATAGATTTGTCGAGCTCGCGCAGATTGAACAGCTGGAACAATTCACTCATATTAACTTCTACAGAGTACCGTTTGGTGTTATGCTCCTCTGTAACATCCGCATAAACATATTCTTTGCCGGCCTATGTTATGAAATGCTTGTACCAACGTAGCAGATTTCGCATTTGTTGTGCTAGACTCTCTTCCTGCGTAGGCTCGACGAGAGGCCCATTCCGCACATATTGTAATGCTATCTCACTTACTGGCACATCCTCAAGGGCTAACGAGGCACGAAGAGTCAAATCCATCTCAGACGCTTGTTTTATGGCACTCGCTACAGTCAATCTATGTGCTGCCGCAGCTGCTATGATCTCGGGGTCCTCTTCCGGACCGGATTTCACTATGATCGGGGGGATCGATTGTTTATTATGCATCCCCAGCTGGGCAACTTGTTTCCCGATTTTTTTACTTTCTTCTTTCTTCTCCTTCAATATTTCTGCTTTCCTACGAAGTTCACGTCCATAGTCGTCAGGCATATTCAGCTCGGCTTGGGACGGTGTCGTCAAAAAATCTGTAGCCCACTTGTTTTGCTTCTCAGTGAATACTTGCTTGGGCTCAGGCTCTTTTATCGCCTTCATATCCGCCTTCCATTTGTCATAATGAGCAGCCGCGGCTAATTTGGTTTCAGCTTCACTAAGTTCCCAAGGCCTTGGGAGGAGAGGCTTCAGTGATGGCTCCGGTACCGTTGTGGTCTTAGGTACATAAGGGTCCGGGTTAATAGTCCAGGAGCGGGTTTCCTTGCTGTCCGCCTGCTTCAGCTTCTTCGCCGGAGGTGGATTGGGGGCGTCGTACCCGCCAGAGGAGGATTGGAGGGCGTCGTACCCGCCGGAGGAGGATTGGGGGGCGGCGGCTGCTTACCCGCCGGAGGTTGTGGATCGAGGGATGGCGTCGAATGGCGTGAAGGAGGTGTAGATGAACCACCACCACCACCACCGGCGCCACCACCACCACCAGCACCATCAGCGGAGGGGGTGGACTTGTTAGTCTTGGCGCCTCGCCTGGAAACACTATGTACTTTATTTTCCCTAGAATGATCTGGCGCTTGACATCTCCACGTCTTCTCTCCCCTTCGGGTGTAGCTTTGTCAATATCCAGGTCCTCAAACTCTTGGACTATGTCTTCCACCGTGACACGAGCATAGCCATATGCAATGGGGTTGTTGTGGTGGAGTGCTCCAGGTGTACAGGGTAAAGCACTGCCGGTAGCTACCTTCGTGGAAACGTTCCCCACGGGATACTGCAGATCACATTTTTTCATCTCCTTTTCATCATCCACGGGGTAGTGAGGCTCCAGTGCACGAATCTCGATCGTCGGTGCATTAGCACCAGGCGTGGCATCCGTGGAAGCCACGCTGCTTCTCCGCTGCTGGCTTCCGAGATCCGCTTCATGATCTTCATGCGGCCCTGCAGCCGACCTTTCTTTTCCTAGTTCATACACGATCTACTTCACCTCATTGAGTTCCGATGCCAACTTTGCCACAAGATCTGCATCCTGATCCGTCTTTCTCTTACGGCTTCTGTAACAGTACGGGTCATTGTCCTGGGAAAACCTTACTTTCCACGGAATTCTGCCTTTGCCTCGTACATGTCCTCCGTGTTCATCATTCCCAAGGGCTGTTGTCAGTGCGTATTTCTATCTGTTGAACTTGATCAAGCCCTCTTGAGCTTGGGTCATTGCGTCAATAAGGGTTTGGGTGGGAGCAAACTTTTTCTTCCGGTGAACACACACCCCTGTCTCCGGGTCTAGCAATCCCCCATGCCCGTACCACCAGCCCTCCTCCATCTCTCCCACTTAGGCTCCGAAAGGAGGTATCCTCCTGGCCCCATAATACGATGGTAATGTTTCTTACCCGCATTAACCTTATTTTTTTCCGATATTTCCTTGAAATGCTCCGATTTCTTTTGCCTCACAAATTCTGGCCAATCGTCTTTTAGTCTCTCATGTTGTCCATTTAAATCCGAAATCTTGCCCTTGTTGACATAGTCACGGGTTAAATTTTTCTTGAAGTTCCGGAATGCTTTGGCCATCTACTGAAGAGCGAACTCTTTGACTAGCCTCATCCTCTCACGTCCACACGGAATCTCGTTACCGAATTCATCGACTTTGTTGTATTTCGGAGGTAGAATGAAATCTTCCATAAGCTTTCTCCAGCAATCCTTTTTCGTTCTCTTGTCGATAAAACTGAAACCAAGACGTGCCTTCTTTGGCTCCTTCCATTCCTGGACGGTGATTGAGACGTTGTCTCTAACAACGACTCCACATTGGTTGATAAACTTTGTGGTGTGTTATAGGGGCTTCCCGGTTGCACCGACTAATTCGATGGTATATGTTTCTCCTGGTTTCATCGCCTTGGATTTGCCATGCTTTGTCGTACTCGATCCGGCCGAGGGTTAAAAAAAAGAGAGTTGCGCGCGTTAATACATATGTATTCACATTTTAGTAAGTTTGTATCACGAGAGACTTAATGTATATATATATATATATATATATATATCTCACCGGAGGTGGTTGCTACTTGCATTTCGAGATCGTCGTTTGTCGACGGTTGACCTCCGTCGACAATGTCCATTCCTTCACCTTCTTGATCATCGACAATGTCTGTTCCACCGTCAAGGTTCAGAAAAGAAGAGACTACATCCTCTTCTTGCTCACCTTCTGAGCCCGGCACATAAGGAATCTCGTTGTTTATGATGCCCATTAAATAACCTTCAGCCTCCGGATCCCTAAGCGGCTCGGCTCTATCGTCTGCCATATGTCACTCCTGAAGACATGCATGTAGTAAAAATTAATTAAGTATAAAAGAATTAAAAAATAAGATTAAGGGGACACAGAGGAGGAGCAGCGACGGTTGTACGGTGTTAGGGAGCCGCTCGGGGGCGGAGGGGGTTTAGGGGGTACGGTATAGAGGAGGAGCAAATATTGGTACTTAATAATTTTGCTACTTAATAGTACTAGTATTGACGGTGATTTTTTATTAGAAATGAGACTTAGCAAATATTAGTACAAATATTTTACTTAGTGAAATGACCGTATACATTTTTTTTAGAATACCACCGTGTACATCTTCCTAATCCTTTTAGGGCTGTCCATGACACCTACCCATAAGGCAGCTGACACGCGTCGGCCTATGGACCCTAAGAGACCCGTCCACGGAAATCCGACCCAGAATCCAGAGACGTAACCGACCCAAGCCCAACTCTCCGCCGTCTCCCTCCTCCCAAAAACTAAAGAATTTTGTTTCAGGTCATTTGGTTTATTAAATCAAAAGTTATGATTAGTTGAATAAAACAGGAAAAAAAAAGACAGAAGAAAAAAAAAGAGTGGAGCCAGCCACACGGGCCCAGCCCATTTGTTTTTCTTTCTCTCTCACCCATCCCTATCTTTCGCGCGCGCGGCTGTGCAGCCGGCCCAACAAGGCCGAAGCCCACCACTTAACTGCCGCGCGTGCAGCGGACAGAAGCCCGGGAAGAAAAACTGCCAGCAGCCCGCGCCCTTCTCTGTTCTCTCCCTGTCGGGTGGAACCCACCGGTGACGCGAGAGTGACGCGCTGCTGATGTCACCTTTCGTCTTCCTCCCGTAGAACCAAGAAACCTAGTTAGAGGAACAAAGGGGCGGTGCCGTACGTGGCTGCTGCCGCCAGCGCCACTGCGCAGCTGTTCTAGGAGCACCGATTGTTGTCCCTGTTCTGGGCGGGGCGAGGTCGTTGCGCGGAGCGCCGTCCTGGTCGCTGGCTCCGGTGGACGGGGGTGAAGAGCAGGGAGGCGGAGCATCGCCGCAGCCGAGAGGTGATGATGGGGTGGGAGAAGGGCGGGCCGGCCGCCGGCAGGGTCGCTGCGCGCCTCCTCTCTGTCTCTGCGGGCGGAATCGGGCGGAGCTCTGGTCCTGGATGCGTTTGGTCCTTAGAAGATCTCGGGGCAGCGCGAATAGATAGGGCAAGCCTTTAGTCGCGGTTGGTGTCACGAACCGCGACTAAATGTTTTTTCGCGGGGGTTTTCGGTTTCCGCGCGGAAAGAGCCTTTAGTCGCGGTTCGTGTGACGAACCGCGACTAAAGGTGCTTTTTCAAATACTTTTCGTTTTAAAATCTTAAAAATACAAATAATATATCAAACAATTCAGAAAAATAAAACTAATTCATTTTAAAATCTTAAAATACAAATAATATATCAAAAAATTCAGAAAAATAAAACTAATTCATTTTAAAATCTTAAAAATACAAATAATATATCAAACAATTCAGAAAAATAAAACTAATTCATTTTAAAATCTAAAAAATACAAATAATATATCAAAAAATTCAGAAAAATAAAACTAATTCATTTTAAAAACCCATTTTTCCCGTCATTTCTTCCCTGTCTTCCCGCCTTCCGCTTCCTGCCTCTTTCTTCCCACCACTTTCTTCCCTCCTACTGTCTTCCTGCTCCCATTTTTCCCGCCATTCCTTCCATGTTTTCCCACCTCCCGCTTCCCGCCTCTTTCTTCCTGCCTCCTGTCTTCCCGCTCCCATTTTTCCCGCCATTTCTTCCCTGTCTTCCCACCTCCCGCTTCCCGCCTCTTTCTTCCCGCCTCCTGTCTTCCCGCTCCCATATTTCCCGCCATTTCCCACTATATATGTAGCCCGGCTTGGTCAGCATTATCATATTTCTACAATCTCTCATCACTCTCTCATGGCTTCCACCGTACCCACTCTAACCTACCAGGAGGTGGAGAAGCTTTGCGCCTCGAACTACCCTTGCCCACCGGGGTAGATCTTCTGGATTGATTACCTTCTGAGAGATTGCATTGAGGAATGCACATAGCTTCACAATGGCTACTCGAACATTTTCCGGTAGGAGCCCCCTCAAAGCAATCGGAAGCAATTGCGTCATAATCACGTGGCAGTAGTGAGACTTCAGGTTTTGGAACTTTTTGTCCGCCATGTTTATTATTCCCTTTATATTCGACGAGAAGCCAGACGGGACCTTCATACTGCTCAGGCATTCAAAAAAAATGGCCTTCTCTTCTTTGGTAAGAGCGTAGCTGGCACGACCTTGAAACCATTCCGGATGCCGGTCATATGGGTCTTTTAAAAGTTGCTGGTCCTGCTGTGCTTCCTTTGTATCATTTCTCTTCCCATACACGCCCAAGAAGCTTAGCAGGTTCACGCAAATAGTCTTCATAACATGTATCACGTCGATTGCAGAGCAGACATCTAGGACTTTCCAATATTTTAGCTCTCAAAATATAGATTTCTTCTTCCACATGGGTGTGTGCCCGTCAGGACCCTTTCCAAAGATGACTTTCAAATCCTTGACCATATCAAATATCTCAGCACCAGTACGTTCCGCGGGCTTCGGCCGGTGATCTGCCTTGCCGTTGAAATGCTTGCCTTTTCTTTCTTACGTTATGATTTCGGGGAAGAAATCGACGATGACCCAGGTACACGTTCTTCTTACAATTATCCAAATATACACTTTCAGTCTCATGTAAGCAGTGCGTGCATGCATTGTATCTCTTATTTGTCTGTCCCGAAAGGTTACTCAGAGCAGGCCAATCGTTGATGGTTACAAAAAGCAACGCTCGTAGGTCAAATTCCTCTTCTTTGTGCTCATCCCACACAGGTACACAAGGTCTGCCCCACAACTGTAAAAGTTCATCAACTAATGGCCTTAGGTACACATCGATGTCGTTGCCGGGTTTCTTCGGACCTTGGATGAGCACTGGCATCATAATGAACTTCCGCTTCATGCACAACCAAGGAGAAATGTTGTAGATGCATAGAGTCACGGGCCAGGTGCTATGGATGCAGCCCTGCTCGCCAAAAGGATTCATGCTATCAGTACTTAGGCCAAATCTTATGTTCCTTGCGTCAGCTGCAAAATCTTTGAACTCTATGTCGATCTTTCTCCATTGCGTTCCATCAGCGGGGTGTCTCAACTCCCTGTCGGACTTACGGTCCTGTTTGTGCCATCGCAACAACTTGGCATGCTCTTTGTTCCTGAACAAACGTTTCAACCGTGGTATTATAGGAGCATACCACATCACCTTGGCGGGAACCCTCTTCCTAGGTTTCTCGCCCTCAATATCGTCACCAGGGTCATCGCCTATGATCTTATAACGCAATGCAGTGCGTACAGAGCATTCATTCAAATTCTCGTATTCAGCGCGATAGAGGATGCAGTCGTTAATGCATGCATGTATCTTCAGAACCTCTAAACCTAGAGGGAGACAACCTTCTTTGCTTCGTACGTACTGGCGGGCAACTCGTTATTCTTTGGAAACAAATTCTTCAACATTTTCAGCAAATTTTCAAATGATGAGTCAGGTTCACCTTCCCGTGTCTTCCATTTCAGCAAATCCAGTGTGCAGCCCAGGTTTTTCAGACTATTATCGCATCCTGGGTACAACGACTTTTTTTGATCCTCTAACATGCGATCCAAATTCTCCCTCTCCTTGTCAGTTTCACAGCGTCTCCATGCATCAGCAATGGTCCGACCAAGATCATCAGCGGGCTCATCATGTGCCTCTTCTTCACCTTCACCTTCCCTTCCCCACCTTCAGCATCATCCTCCATGAAAGTATCACCGAAATGAACATGATAGTTGTCATCGATAGCATCCCCTTCTTCATCTTCTTCCATTCTAACCCCTCTATCTCCATGCTTGGTCCAGCAATTATAGCTTGGCATGAAACCGTGCCGAAGCAGGTGCATGTGAACGTCTCTTGAGGAGGAGTAACCCTTCTGATTCTTACAGACAGCACATGGACAGATAATAAAACCTCGCTGCTTGTTCGCATTTGCCACTACGAGGAAATCGTTCAAACCCGTAGTGAACTCGCCGGAGAGTCGGGTACCGTACATCCATTGCCGATTCATCTGCATTATTATTATATAAAGTATATAATTAACCATCATGCTTTTGTTAAACTAACTAGCTAGAAATAATACAAATTAAACAATAAACTACACACATCCATATTTTATCAATGACACATGAAAGGTTCAAGTTGCTAAATGAGAAAGCTCAAGTGTGGCTCGGACACTTCATATCATGTTTCGTTCATGCTCTCGGGCATTTCATCGAACATCTTGTGTGCATAGTAGGAACCAAAAGCAAACCCACCACCCTCTTGTGAATATTGTGAATAGAAGTGGCACCAAATGTGGCTAAATAAAGTGAGCTGAGTCCTATATAGGGATGGGCCTTTAGTCCCGGTTGCCCTGGCCAACCGCGACTAAAGGCCTTCGGGCCAGCCTGAGGAACTTTAGTCCCCGTTCGCCTAGCCAACCGGGACTAGAGCCCCTCCCGTCCGCCAGCTGTCGACCGAGCGCGCTGGGCCCAGATAGTTGGTCGCGGGTCACCTCTCGAACCGCGACTAAAGACCACTTTGGTCGCGGTTCAATTATTTTGGGGACTAATGGGGGCGTATGAAATGCTCTTTTTCTACTAGTGGACCCCCGTCATCAGAGAAGGGCGAGCTCCTTCTCAGTCGGTTAGCGATGTCATCCTCCTCTCCGACAGCGACGACGACGACGACGTCTGCCCTCCCCAGGGCAGAGCAGCAACAGTGCCCTGAAGGCGGAGCCGCCGAGCGACTCCGATGACGACGACGGCGTCGATTACACCGAGATGTACAAGGCCCTCGGCATGAATTAGCCTTTTTTCAATTCTCGTCTAAATGTGTAAAAAATCGCCTATATTCGGCCAAATTCAATGAAATCTCATCTAAAAGAGCAATGAAGTCCTCATGGTCATTGTCTCCGTCATGGTGAAAATCCAGCTACGTGCATCGGGGTTTGACATTGCCTAGAATGTCTAGTCCACCATGCATGTGCCGTTGGTGTAATAGCTCCCACGTTGGAATAAGTCTTCTCCGTGTAGGTAACGGTTCTGTCACGTCTGGGTAGTCCATAGTCGCGTCATATTAGGAAATGAAACCTTGTTAAGTTGTGAACAAATCAGGGCTCAGCGTGAAAGCCCTGGCCCAGGTAACAAATTGGAGCACGTATTAGACGCATCCCATCAAGATCACCCTGAACGCATCACATCCTCTAGCTAGCGCCGCCACTGATCCTAGGCGATGGCCGCAGGTGGCTGCGACCGTCTGTCCGATCTCTCCGACGACCTCCTGCGCCGGATCCTCCACTTCGCCCCCCTCAAGGAGGCCGCCTCCACAACTGCCCTCTCTCGCCGTTGGCGCCGGCCGCTGTGGCGATCGTCGGGCTCCCTATACGGCTCAGCTACTGCCGTCAGCACCTAGGTTCTCTCCAACGAATCATTGACGACGCGCCGGCTCTCGCTGCCGTTCGTCTCGAGTCTGTAATCATCGACGCAACAAAGGAGAAAGGCAAAGAAGCCACAACACGCCGTCTCCGATGCCCTGTTGCCAACCTGCTTGTGCTGGACAGTTGCAAGTGGGAGGAGAACCAGGGACAACGCTCTTCCTATGGCGATTATAAAAACACCGTCGATGTTGATGAGATCAACGCCCCGAGGCTGCGTCGCTTCAGGTACAAGGGGGCACGTTGCTTGTTCACATTCAGTCCACAGCCATTGGAGTTAGAGCAAGTGGATCTCCATCTATGGGGGTATGCAGGAAACAAGGATCGTGACTTAGAGACCTTTTGGCGATTCACTCGGAGCTTCACCAACGCAAGGGAGATGACGCTGAGGGTGAACAGCATCGAGGATATTGCCGTGCTCAGCGAGGCAAGCAGGGTCGACCTCTTACCTGCGTTCCACCGGCTCGAGCATCTCGAGGTCCAGGGACTGCATTGGACCAAAGGCACGACTGCAACAGTCATGACCATATTGAACCTGCTCCGCTGCTGTCCTGCTCTTTGTGCCCTCCGGATCAACCTCACAACTAAGGTAGAGAGCTCCTCATCAAACAGTAAAAAAGAGGTGCGCACACGAGTACCTCAGGGGAGTGGGCTTCAGATCGCTGCCATGTTGGGCCCGTCCCACTTCTACCAATGCTTGCAGACCTCGCTCAAGAGAGTGGGCTTGCGATTCCGGCTAGAAGAATCGGATTGTTTGGGTGACAAGCTGATAAAATTCTTTGCGGAGAAGGCCATGGTTCTCGAAGTAATGCGTATCGACAGTGGGGACAAAACATTGCGCGAGCAAATGAAACCCAAGATTGAAAAGTGGAACTCGAATAGGAGAAAGTTAGGGGCGACGAGTTTTGTGGTATTACCGTTCAAGAGACGATTCTACTAAGAAAGGGAAATTTTATATTGATATTACTATTTACTAGCAAAATTGCCCGTGCGTTGCAACGGGAGAGAAATTATTAAAATGTTCTTATAACAAGGAAAAGAGGCAAAAACCAAAATATGGAATAAATATGTGGGTTTTGGCATCCACACCACGACCTAGCCGATGCCTTTTTGCCTCCTATCTTGGCAACGATCCGCTTAATCTCTGTCGTGAATGCCAGCGGTCCAGCGTCACAATGATGGCCCATTTTGCGAGAAGGTGTGGCAGCCTCGTTGAGGGTGTGGCCATCCTTGAGATATATGTCAGGTGTCGAACGTCTCTAGCCTCATACTCCCCGTTGCCCACGATTAAGCCTAGGGGGGCCGTGCGGGTTACCGCCATGGTTACTCCTCCTCCGAGGCCCCTCCCCCTAGCCGGGGCACCATAAGATGACCACTACAACCACTACCCACCCACACTTCGATGTATCTAAAAGTAAAATGTGTTATACAATGGTGTATTGATGTGTTAAAAGTGTCTAATCCTCTAAAAGTGTCGTGGTATAACTATAGATTTGTACATGGTAGTTGATTTTGCAAGACACTTTTGACGGATTGGAGGGAGTAAACTGTTAGCAATACATATTTAACATAAAAATGTGGGATTAAGTCGCAACACCAATACCTAGGAAATCGAAACTACTTAATATTTGATGGTTTTAACATGCGAGAGGAAGGTGAAGAGTTCGGGCCGAGGTGAATAAATTAGAATGTTTTTGTTCACACTCTCAGAAATAAGTAGATTACAGTAAGACATTACTTATTCATGATGCAGTACAAATAATAAATAGATAACTGAATAACTTAGTAAAATCATAGAAAATCTATGAGGCGTGGTGCTGATTAGACCACCTATATCACTGGGCACAGTTACTTGTAGCTGCAACAAGTAGGATTCACTGAATTACGTATCAGGTTGAAACTCCCTACACATCCAATGAATAAAGGCATCATAATCTTATTTATGAAGCAAGCAAGTTCATACAGGAAGACTTCATAACTGCCACCATGTCTAATTATGATGTAATATGTATACATCTTGCTCTTCAGCGGTTTCATGAATAGAAAAAATGGTATTGGTAAAACCAATTCGATTCTGACTTCTACTCCAAATCGCTCATGTTGTTCATCTTGTTTACACGACATAAAGGTTCCATGTTTAATTGTGTATCTGCATCTTGGCTTCTGGTTCCAAGGTGGACTCATGTAAACTTTAGTATATATATCTTACCACATCTCCAGTTATCTGCAAGTTGCTTAATCTTGTGCCTTCAAAGTTCAGACACAGAAATCATGTGACATGGCGAACCATTGGTAATTACTGTTCTGCAAGGGTGTAGGCGCCAACGTTGTCCACGAAGGTTTCTCTGCGAGGCCCTCGAGAGAGAGCTCAAAAGCATACAACGCATATCTTAGGTTGGCCCGAGAAAGATGCAGCTTACATCGTCGATAGGATCATTAACATGCCAAACATCTTGGCGATAGAGAACAAAAGAAAACCTCATAAGAGCAATATCGAAGGGCGCTTGTTAACCTGTTTAGGGGAATTAATTAATCAAGTAACATTATGAGCACGGCCACACGGATCAGACAAAGGCACGCCGGGTTGTGGATGGTCTGGCGTTTGCGCGCCTCGACATGGTGGACGACCAGTACGCCCGGCTTGTCAGCGGCGCACGCCGAGCCCACGGCGGCATGGTGCGATAGCGGGATCAGACCAAGGAATTCAGGTTCTGCATGGTTTGGAGCTTCCGCGCCTCGACGGGGACGACCAACAGGCTCGGCTTCTCAGCAACGTGCGTCGGTGCGAGCTGCGACGCGATGCCGTGGCGGCGTGGTGCGGGAGCTGGATCAGACGAAGGAACTCCGGGTTCTGGATGGTCTGGAGCTTGCGCGACTCGATGGCGTGGACGACCGGCACGGCCAACTGCTCTGCGGCGTGCACCGGCGTGAGTGGCGATGCGATGCCTGCGGCATCATGGTGCGGGATCAGGGGAAAGGGGCCGCGCGGCGCGTCGCTGCTGCCGCCTCCATGCGTGGCTGACATGGAGAGCGTCGGGTGCATCATGCACATGGCAGCAGCCGCCGCGGAATCTCCAAATCGCTCGATGCATCTTCTACTGCGGAACCATGGTCGGGAAGGATTAAAGATGCGATGGGTATCGATTGAGTTGGGTGGGCACAGGTTTTGGCAGGTTCTCGTATAACCGTAACCGATCTAGACACGTACATGGAAACAAAGCGGAATATGTATGGAACTGGAAATTAGGCGAGAGGTACGAACGGTCATGATTTAAGGATGGTATGGTGGGTAATTTTTATCAAATTAGGTGGCAATTTCGATGACGGACCGACCGACCAAGTAACCAACCAGGGAAGCCTTAACGCCTTTATTATTAGGTAAAGATTAGGTATGAAGTGCCTTTTTTCAACAGTACGTATCTTGTTTTATCAACGGTATATTAATTGGGCTGGAGTGTTCTGGTACATCTTGACTTTATTAGCAAAGTGCTAACGTGCAAAGTTTATTCGAGCTATATTCTTCAACCAGTTCTCCTAGGCCTGTGTAGTGGCCAGTCAGTTGGTTGTTCTGTTAACAATAGGAAATTTTCTTGTTTGACTATACCCAACGTTTCACTGTAGCTTTTATCTGAAGCATGTAGAAGCTTGAGATGATTAGATGACTAGATTAGATCTTACAAAATTTATGCTAGATAACTTGTTTCCAATACTCAGAATAGGCTACATGTACAACGCGTCACAGACTGAATACTAATTCAAAATGCTTTATAGTAAAATATTAGAGAAAAAACCTTGTTACATGTACCGGAAGAAACAAAGTTTCTCTATCTTATATATGCAGACCTCAAGATGAATCATCCCATGTTTTGTTTATGTGTTATATAGCTTGTCAGCACATAATCAATCATGTCGAATTTGTTGGGTATGCAAGTCTTATAGCAAAATAAATGAAATAAAAAGATAGTTTACCTTTTTGGGGTAACTTGCTGGTTTTATATCTAACCAACGACCAAAACTAGAGAAATTAACATAGTGCCATGGGGACGTGGAGGCTATATATGGCGTCTGGCCGCTTGTTGCAACCAAGGAAAAAAAAAGTCACAAAGTGCACAAATTAAATTCTCGCTAGTATAGAAGATTAAATTGACCGAAGCCAAATTTCTGGTACCTAATTTGATTACCAATTTGTATTTTATTTCACTTAGATCGCGGTGATTCCATTTAATAATTGCGAGGAGAACGCTTGCTAAAGCAAAACAATAAATCTAAAAATTACGTTCATTGGCTCGGTCGTCAGTAACCTGGCGTAGCTTGTCACCATGTCTGTATGCTGAGTTTGTACATACAACCTGAGTAATACATTGTATATAAGTTTTGCATCTTGAAGGGTTTGGCTTTCATTAGTTTTGGATGAAGATTTTTGTCTGGACATTGTGGCCTACCAAAATAAGGAAAATCTATACTGCACTAGCCGCATCAGATCAAAATAATTAATAATTGTGTTGAGACTTCAACTAAGAACTGTATCTCTTGTTTAATATACAACAAACTTCTCTTTCTTCCATAATTACCAAGCCACGTAAGCGACCTGCCTATGGTTTCGTGCTTGAGAACAAGCATTACGGGCAGCCTTACTCTAACAAGCAGATAAACCATCTGGAGTGCAATGTGCCGAATGTCTACATAATTAGGCCTGTGTTACAACTCCATGTACAACTCTTGTAGTTGCCTTCTTCGTCGGTACCGCAGCACGTTGACCCTTTTCCTTCTGCCTCGAGAATAAATGGAAATGTTCCTTGAACTAAAAGGCGAGGATACTTCTATCATCAGAACAAATTAGAGATACACCTTCCACATTTTTTTAAAAAATTTGAGAACATGCCTCCTGCTTCCAGTAATCTAGATTCCAGTATCACAATACTTGCTTCCAATAATCTAGATTCCAGTATCACAATGCAAATCGGGCAGCATCATGTTCAGAATCTTCCAGACCCCAAAGATGAATATTTTGTTCTCATGGAAAAAAACATAACGAAATTTATATCTTCATCAGTAGAGATACGACAACCTAACACTATGGAAGCCAAGAAACAGACTTTCGTTAGGAAAATCTTAGGTTGATTTGAGACTAAAATAGATCTTTTATTAAGATCGACCTGCCTATGAAAACCCCCAGCATAGTTGTACTTTATTGAGTGAAAAATGTTCGCCGAGAAGAAGATCAACTCCAGTCTTGTATAATACACCTCCGTCTTTAACCTACCCCTATGAGAAGAAACATATACTGAATTACATGAATTCTGAGCTCTTTTGGTTGCCATCTATGTTAGGAGGATAAAGATTACTAGACTTTTGCTTGTGGAGGACCTTATTCAGTTAATGGGGCCTGCGATTTTTTTGAAGACTCGCATCAGATTGCAAATGCTGCTTTCTCATGGATATGGAAATCTTGAAAACAAAGAAAGCACAAGATATTTGGCTGATATAGGTGGAATACAAGGTATGTGATACAGTGGAACTTTTTTTTCGGAACATTGGTCACTCCGAATCCACTTCCAGACATACATGTAACATTGTAGTGTTGTACCACTTCATTACTTTTGTAAAAAAGTTCTACAAATATTTGGTCACAAAATGTTATGTCAAATTAATCGGTGTCGATGTGTACTTACATCCTAAATAATTCACAACTTTCACTTGTTTAATATTGTGACACGTCTCTTGCTCGGTCTACAACGAGCATTTTCATGTTTGGCGTCCACTCGTACTCCGATGTGACGGTCGCATCATCATTAGCATGGTGAGCTCTCCACCACCCCCATCCTCGTGGAAGGCTCGATTCCAGCGATTCCGCGAGCACTAACATTCGGAGCCACTCGAATTCAAAAGATGCCTTGGCAGTCACAGTTATCCTCTCTAGCGCTGGCGCACTTGCGAGTAGCAGCTCCACCATGTCGTGCCAGCACCGCTCGCGTCCAGAGAAGCCGCTAAATTTAACCTCACGGAGGTGTTTCAGTGAGATCACTTTGTCCTTCCAGCTCCCACGGACGTCGCACTCGCTGCACTCTTCATCGCATCGAGATTCATACTTCATTTGGTGGTGATCAATTCGACGCAAACGAGAAGTACACACAACTTAGCACACCTTGGATCAACCATCTCGACAAAAAAAAAATATTTATGTGATGGAAGGGTAAGTAGAAGCTCACCAGCACTTGAGCTAGGTTATCTATGTGGAGGTATTGGAGATTGCTGCATCGCGCTAGGAGGCTGGTCACCGTGGCACCCAAGTAGTGGTTGTTCTGCAAGCGGAAGTGTATGGTCAAATCTATGACGCCGGGAAGCTCGGGCATCCCAGTTATTGGATCTTCTTCCTCTTCTTCTCGTAGCTTCTGTGTAAGTAAAAAAAAAATCATATGTACTCACTCTGTCCACGAATAAGTGTACATCTAGTTTCACACATAGTCAAATATTTTAAAATTTAACCAACTTTATAATAAACCGTAACAACATATACAACATCTAAATGATATATATATATATATTGAAGTTTCAAGTCAAGACAAATCTATCGATGCTAATTTACTGCCATATAAATGCTAGCACTAATCCAAATAAAGTTAGTCAAAGTTAAATAAATTTGACTGACAAAAATGGAAACGGTATATTTATTCGTGGACGGAGGGAGTAGTAATTTTTCTGGTAATATGAAATAGAAAGTTAGATAATGCATGACAATATGAGAGTATAGTAGTACGTACTTTTGGACCGAAGAGGGTTAAGGTGTGGCCGTGGATGGGATTGCATTCCTGGAGCAGTTGAATCGTGTAGGGTTGGACACCAAAGCGTGGAATCCCAGTGTAACCAGCTCCGAGGTTGAGGAGTGGACCTCTGATCGGCTCGTAACCTCCAGCATCTGGTAAACTACGTCCAACTGTCTGCTGGAAACGTGCAAAGCGCTCATCTCCAACAAAGTCTGTGGTGTACGTAGCCAGACGAGTCAAAGCAAGGTAGAGCTGCTCCCTGATTGAGGCTAACTCCTGAGAAAGTGTGGTGGCAACAGCGTCACTGTGCCTCACAAACTGAGCGGTGGTGTGCAGCCTGGTGTTATCATGCTCGTAGACATCCAGGTTGTCGTAGAGGGTGAAGTGAGCTCCCGCTGAAGTGATGTAACCACGGGGGATGTGGCGATAGATAGAATCGTCAAACCCCCAGTAGTCAGCACGGAGGACGGTGAGACTCACGTAAGCTGCCTGCTGCACGGGCATATCCACTGTGGAACCTACTGCCTCGTAGCGGTGGACAACGCTCATACCATCATCTGACAGAATGTAGACGATGGCCTGGTAGTAGGTCTGGTCAAACTCTCGCTGCTGCTCGTAGACCTAGTACTCTGGTGCCCAATGGAACCCCAGATAAGTGACCATGTCTCTCAGCATCTCCGGATAACCGGCGGTGCTCTCGCAACGAGTCATCCGAACCACCTGCGGGTAGAACCTGAGATCCATATGCAGATGATTTGGGAGGTTTTGATTAGACGCCGGTAGAGAACTGAAGTAGAAAGCAACAACAAGGTTCAACGGACGAAAAGGATGTTGAAAAGAACAGGATATTGAAGCAACATCGGGAAACACGAGACCAAAACTCCTGAGGTACTACGGAGAACCCAAAACACGTGAAATCCTAACTTGAAAGTTTAGGTGAGAACAGAAAACAACGTTGCACTTCCTTACCAGAAAAGGGTGGGTGGGTGGGGAAAGAAGAAAAATGGCAGAATTCCTACTCTCACGTTTCATTTTTCCTATATAGCTACAAAATAGTTTCTAGACTCAACTGCGACCAGTAAAAAGGGATCCTACAGGCAGACAGGCTCTGATACCATTTGTCGCACCCGGACTTCTAGAGGATACTCACCGTACGAACTGAACAGTATTTTGATTGGATTACGGGGCTTACCGGCACCCGCATCCTCTTACGAGTAGGCCAACACTTACGTGTGACAACCAATCGTTACTGTTCACCGTCGATGTAAACTATCCCGTAGAAATCAGGACACTACCATTGACGTACTTCATACCATACACACATGGTACGTCAACGGCTTTGAACAAGATGATAACACAACATATCTCTAAGACACAAAAGATTGAAATAAGTTGCAAATGGCCCTCACTAGGGCAGAGATAGCAAATACAATCATCCAGAGGACACATGTCCCAACATAACATCATTACATCTCAGCGGAAGCATTCAAAGGGGTCTGAGTACAGACAGATCCAAATAGGCTTAAGAAGCCGGAAACTGAAATGAAGACGGAGCCCATCCACGATGTCTCGGATCCTGCCCGGGTCCGCTAACTACCTGTCAGCAGCCTCGTCAAACTCCACGTAGTAGCCGTCACCTGGATCCTCGTAAGCGTAGTCTGCGGAAACCACAGCCCCAAAGGGGTCAGTACATAGACGTACAGGCAAGCAAGACTCACAGTTCACCAAAGTGTAACCCGTCAACACCAAGTACAGATGCCTTGGGTCCAACGGAAAGGAGGGGATATAAAAGATGCTGCAACTGGCTGCGCTAACCAACTACAGTGATTCTACCACTTCCGGCTAACAGAAAGGAGATAAGATCGAGTATTGTAACCAACTGAAAGATAACTTCAAACAAACCCATCCTGGATCTCGCCCCTTATCCAAAGAAGCAATCCGAGGATAACTCACACGGTTGGATTAAAGATGAATCAAGTTATCGTGACAATAATCCTATTACTAGTCAAGTTGTTAATCATGGGGTGTGAGATTGTGAATCATTAGGTTTAAGTTGTCCTGAGTACTTGTTACCCAGTACTTTCACCAAGTTAACCATAACCGCGGAAAACACGGCTTCTCGAGAAGATTATCCCTGCAGGGTTGCACCAATTTGGCCGTACACGTATGAATAACCCGCCAGATGGGATGCCTCCCACCAAGCGGGGCACTCAACACAACTCAACTCTTCTTTGCATCAAGCCCAAAGCACCCTGGGCGCACGGCCAATCGAGCCCAGAAGAAAATGGACCCTCATAGCACTCTAAGAACGTGTCCCCCTATATGCCGACTACAAAAGTTCCACCCTGCGCTGGGCTCGCAAAAACATGCATGCGGCAAATGGAAAACACGAACTAAATGAGATGATTTGGACGAGATGCGAATCGAATCAAATTGAGGGGGGCGCCCATACTCGCTTCCCACATGCGGGTAGTGCGCTCATCATGGATCAGTAGACAAGACCCTTTTCCTATTAGGGTCGACACTAGCGGGCCTCAAAACCACACAGGGCCTCCTGCCGGTGCCTTATCATCAAATTATTATTAAGTAATAATATTAGCATGATTGATTGCTTGGTTAAACCTCGAGCCCCCAGAACATAATGAAAATATAGTAACTGAAAGTAACGGGTAACAGACTCGAGCAAAACAACCTAAGCATGCTAGTAAGACACTGGCTCAAACAATAGGGTTGTAGGAGTGGAGGTGAGGCAATATCAGGGTTAAGGGATTCATGTGATAGGTTCGTAACAGAAACAACTACTACTAAGGCTAGCAGAAATAGACAACGGAAAGTATCGGTAACCAATGTTGAAAGGAACACAATGGTTCATGTGAGTGATAACTTGCCTGCAAACTCAGCAGCCGGGTACTGAGCTAGATCCTCAGAAGGGGTGCTGTAAAGATCGTCTGTCTCAACGTCGTCGTCTATCCGAGAAGAAGCAAACAAACAAGGCAGAAATATAAACAATCATTATCATGGCATAGTGCACAATCATGGGATGATGCATGTCAAATTAATAGATGCATCAAAATAAACTAAGTGACATGGTAACACAATTAAGATGGACCCCTATGCAATTTTGAGTTGCATATGGGAAAGGGTCCATGAAATAAGTGGAACAAATGATTTACAATTAATTATCATGTGAGAATTTATTACCATGATGCATGCATGATGATAACACAAAATAACAACAAATAACAATAATAGATGCAAGTGGTAAAAGGATTTAACAAGTTTGGAAAATTATTTATTAAGTTTAGAAATTTTGGGTTACTTAAACATGTCACACAAACAATTGTTGTTTTCATCAAGTTAAAGTGTGCAAAACAATTAACAAAAGTTATATTTGAAAAGAACATCAAATTTTAGTTGGATTACATGTTTCAAATATTGAAATAGGAGTTAGGATGAATTTATTATGACTTAAACAATATTAAACAAGTTTTAAATGAATTTAAAACAAGTGTGAATTTTATTTGGATTTTATTGGTTCAAAACATAAATTCAAATTTATATTTGAAAAGTTCACACTTTGATGGTTTGAAAACATATTTTGCATGTTAAAAAATATTTTATATTGAGCAAGTTATGATTTTATCAAATTTAAATGAATTAAACAAGTATTAAATTATTTAGACAATTTAAATTATTCAAACCATGAAACAAATTTATATTTGAATAGGTTATTCAAAATGGTATGGAAAACATATTTTATTTGCATTTATTGGATTAATAATGAATTAGTTATTGAATTTAGCAAATTGCATTTGAATTATTTGAATTCAAATTTGAATTGCATTTTGAAATTTCAAAACAGGAAAAAAATGATACCAAAAGATAGACAATTAAATTTAGATTAGTGTGCATATTTTATTTTCATTTATTCGAATTGTAAAACTAATTTTATTGCCAAAATACTTCCAGGGACCCATCTGCAAAAATAAAAGGACTGGTTTTAAAATAGAAATCGTGTTACACTTTTTATACGCACAGATTAACTACCCAGACGCTGCCAGGGGGGCCCTTGGGCTCACTGTGCTTGCGTGGCCACTGTGCGGCTGACAGGGGGCCCTCCCTGTCAGCGTGGCGTGGAAAAAAAGTTGGGGAATTTTACCCCGCGAGGGCAGGACTCGATCCCTGCACCTCTCGCTCGCGCTGCGGCAGTGCAACCACTGCGCTGTCTTCGTCAGTTCGACAGATACGGGAACACAGCAAAGGTGAGCTTCAGATCCAGTTTAACTGAATCCAAAAACGCGCGCAGTCTCTGAACTTTACTGACAGAGAACAAAGTTCGCCGGCGACGAGCTGGGGGCTGCTGCGTCGTGGCTGCTGCTGGACGCGTGCGTGTGCAGACATGGATGCGCAACAGAGAGGAGATGGAGGGAGGAGATCTTGGTGGCTCACCACCGTTTGTAGGCGGGGCAGAGGGTTGATGACGACGGCGTGACGACGGCAGCTGCGGCGGGGTCGTGGACGGCGGCGCTTCTGTAGTCGATGGCGAGCTCCACTCCGGTGTGCAAAAGGAAGAAGGAACCGTGGCGGAACGTTTGCAGTAGCTAGGTGGGGGATTGGTGCACCATGGCGACGGCGGCGTGGACGGATAGTAGCAGGGCTCTTAAACCACACCATTATGTGAATGTTCTGTCATAGAATAGTAGCAGGGCTCTTAAACCCAGACTTTGCGTCTTAGCAAAGACCGTGAGCAAATTGAGAGAGTGGTGCTGATCTTGATTCTCTCTGGATTTGCGCTCGGTCTCGTCCTTGCGACTTGGCTTGCAACCGGAAACCCGATGACAGAGAATGGTGGTGAATGAAGCGCGATATTGTGGTCTGGATGGTGAAAAGTTAGGCATTTTTCTCAGCAATAACTTCTAGTACATGCATGCATGATGCGGCCAGAAGAAACGGCATAGTTACCGCGCCCCCATTTATTCAGGCGTTCCTAATTGGCAGGCATATGTATCGTTGTAGAGTTATTTGCATGGATGCCTCCTCGTTTAACGGGACGTCTCTGGCGTCACGGCGCCATGTCACCGATCCAGAGCAGTGTGCATCTTGGCCATCCATTTTCTCCACGGATCCCATGAATCAACATACAGATCGAAAAACTGCTCAACTTTTCCTCTCTCCCGCGCTCTCTCTATTTGCTCCGGCTAGCCTTGAGTCTCTATATATACTAGGGTGTGGTTGGCGGAGCCGCGTGCGGATCTCGCGTGTGACTTGCGACTTGAGGACTTGGGCGGGGCGAGGCGGATGGACCGATGGTGAGCGGGCGTGCGGCGGCAGCGAGCTCTTCCCCGGATTCATCCAGCTGAGTCGATGCACCCACCCATAGCTATCTAGGTAGGTTCGTGGATCTCCTTTATGTGTGTGTGTGTGTGTGTGTGTGTGTATGTAGTTGGTTTGATTAATGACCGACCGATCATTTGAGTAGTCCCTTTTCATTTACCGATGGAATGCGTGCGCAAAAAAAAAAAAAAAGATTGCCTGCGCGTGAGCGCCTAGACTTGTTGTTGGGCTGTGTTGAGTCCTCCTAGAGTTGTAAACGTAGCAGGTCCATTCTGTTGGATGCCTGAAACCCAGCCCAGCTAGCATGCATCCAGATCCTTAAGTATGGATCGACCGAATTTTCCAAAAAAAAAAAAAAAAAAAAAAGTATGGATCAGCGACGTACGTGGCCGACTCGTTTTTGGTTATGCTTTGATCCAGTCCGATATGACAGGGATGCAAGTTGCAAGACGTGTTTCTCCGTACGTTGACATCCTTGGTTTTCCGAGTGTGGGTGCCGATCCCACGGAGTAACAGGACGTGTATTGCTAGGATGACCTCGACACACTTAACGGAGAAGCCGCGGCCTCGGTATAGCCTCCCAACTACCACCAGGCTGCCCTCTTGCTCCCACCCGCTGTCAACTTTCACGCGCTCAAGGAGCTGACTCTATGCACCATAATTTTCTCCAATGACGACGGCCCACGCCTCGGCCACCTGCTATCGTCCCCGTCGTGCTGCACGATGCTGCGGAAGCTGACGCTCTCCAACCTGGCCGGATTGCACGACCTGCGGCTCGACGGTGGGGCGCTAGAGACATTGCACCTTGACAGCCTCGGCGACGTGAGGCGGCTGGACGTGGACGCTCCGCGTCTCTCAACGCTCAGCGTCGAGAGGGACTTCATGTTTGATCATTACCAAGAGGACGAGACCATCACCGTCCGGGCGCCGGCGTTGGAGAAACTCGTAGCCTCCCTCGGACTCGGAGACTTCCAGCTCGAATACCAAAGTCCGACGATCCAGCTGCTGCAGGAATGCCGCCCCATCCTTGGCCACCGCTTATGCCTACTAGTTCCAGAAGTACGTAATCTCATGCCCTTCGATTTGCTGATATCAAAGAAAAGAAATAGCAAAGAGAAAAGTTCATTCCAAACCCTAGATGTTACCGAGTTGGAATTCATAGTGCCAACTTCATCGACTTAAAGTTTAGAGAATATTATTTACATAGATCTAGAGTTCAGTGTTTCATTTCGTTAGCCACTGCGAGTTTCACCTTTAATTTACTCATTAGCAAACAGAGAGACTGTTTTCTCTGTGTGGCGAGAACAGAGTAGCTTGTGTCTGTCTGTGTCTACAAGTATGGTCTTTATTTTTCTATAAAAAGAGTCTTCTTTAATTTTACAGGAGCTAACAAAACAACAAGAAGATGAAGCCATGACAGATATTCCCCAGCTCCCTATGGTCACAAATTTGACATTACAGTATAGCGCGGACAACAACCACTACTTGGGAGCAATCATGAGCGGTCTTTTTGCACGATGCAGTAACCTCGAATACCTCCACCTAGACAACCTAATTCACCTGCAGGTGAGATTCAAATAACCTTCAGTATATCTCTATATATTGTCCATACAAGTAAATTTTTTTGCAACATGGTCCATCCAAGAATTTCAAGATCACTAATTTTTTTTATATTGTTCGTTTGAATTGAATTTATCACCATCAAACAAAGTATGATCCTCCATGCGAGGAAGGGTGCGACGCCTGCGAACACCATGGGAGCTGGAAAGACAATGTGATCTCCTTGGAGCACCTCCGCGAGGTGAAGTTTGGCGGCTTCTCTGGACAGGAGCGCTGCTGCCTCGACGTGATACAGCTGCTATTCGTTAGTGCACCGGCGCTCGAGAGGATAATTGTGACCGCCAAGGCATCTATCGAATTCTCTTGGTACCCAAAATTAATGCTCGTAGAATCGCTAGAGTCGTGGCTTCCTCGCGGAAGGGGAAACTGGATCGCTCATCGTGCTGATAATGCCACGTTGACATCGGAGTACGAGTGGACGCTAGGATATAAGACAGTAGACAGGACGATTTAGGCTGGTCACAACGGGGAGTAACATACGTTAGGAACCTACACACTTTTCTAGACTATGTTACTACCTCTACAATGGGTAGTAACATGTATGTAGTGTCATACAACAATGTATTTATTAGGCTATAGACTCATTGTTTCTTGGAGTGTGTGATGTTCCGGTAACATTGCTAGTTACCACAAGCACCTCTCTCTTCATTAAATATGTGACACATAAACAAAGTTGTATTGGATTGTGTGATATTACTCCTAAGTTCCTGCCCATTGTGACCAGCCTTAGTGAATGTTACAGACAATTTAGTGATCCATCATGTTAAGTAGTAAGTGAAAGTTACGAACGATATAGTGTGTAGCTGCTCGCAGCCCATTGACATAAGACAGGAACCTCAAGTCATGACCAGGTTTTAGGTCCTATTTCTCTGTACAATGTATTGATTCCAAATATTAAAATTTCTCATGATACGACTCAGTTTGAGCTATTAATTTGTGCAATTTGTGGTATATCTTTTTCAAAAATAATTGCCGGTTACGCACTGATTTAGGCAAGATTGTCTCTAAGAAACAAAGTGCATTGTGTAGTTGTGCTTGATCCACTTATCTCAGACACTTTTCCACGTGTCGAACTGCGGCTAGTAGACAAGCAAGTTCCCGAGTATTTACACCGCACTGCGCAACCACCGCCGTCATGACCTCCGCCGGTGACACCAGGCGCCGGATACATTCCACTGTCGCCATTAGTGTGGGGCGCACACTAAGTACAAAAGGGGTCTTTAGTTCCGGTTATCCAACCGGAACTACATTAATGGAGAACATGACTTTTGTCTCGGCTGGTAAGTGCCTCTAGTCTTGGTTTCCAGCAGGGACAACAATCACGACTAAATTCCCCCCTCACCCTTTAGTCCTGTTCGGACACGAACCGGGGCTAAAACACTCCACAGAGAGCTCGGTCCGGGGGACCTTTAGTCCCATTTGTAGCACAAACCGAGACAAAGGGTCTCCACGTATCAGCGGCACATCGTGTGGGTGGAGGACCCTTTTTCCCGGATGATGTTCCAAACCGGGACAAAATATCCCGTGGAGTTTTGGGGTTTTGCGTTTTGGGGTTTAGGGTTTTAGTTTTTTTATTTCTGTTTTCCATTTAATTATCGCTCATTTGAAACAAATTCCAAGCTACTACGTACATATTGTACATGTTGATGCATACATATAATATAATATTTCCAACAAGCATGCATATATATATATAAATTTTGTATTACATTGAAACTCTTCAACAATCAGCAAACGTTCTGTATCGTCTCGCCGTTATATCCATCAGCGCGGGTATTACACATGCATACTCTGGTACGTTGAAGCTAGACCTAATTTCCAATGTAGTTGAACTCTTCGCATAGAGGTATGACATGCTGAAATAAAAATGTCGCCAACTCCTCTTGAATTGCTCGTATGTTGTTCTGTGGTAGGAGGTTCTCCCGCATGTTTTCCACATTTAAAGAATGAGAACAATATGAATATATGACTAGTGTGTATAAATGAATGAAACTCAACACAGTTGCTGGTAATAGAGTAATATTGTGAATATTGTTTACGTACATCAATTTGTCTTACATCCCTCCGCCGCTCACTGGTTGTCATGTGAATGTACTCGCAAATGTAGTATCCACATAAATTATTCCCTTGCTCCTGTCTCAAACACTTTGCGAGGATATAATTCAATCAAATAATAGTCAAGCATGATAATGGTATTGAAACTATAATTAAAGAAATACGTGGAGATAGCTAGTATATATACTACTTACCCTGGCAGGTCTAAAAGCCAGGTTCGGTTTCCATTCACCTATAAAATCCTTGATGAATTGTTCCCAACAACTGTCCCGCAAAGAAAATGAATAAAGGAGTTTTTAGTTACTTGATATCAGCAAATGAACGAAACAGACCGATATACTGCGATACTGATTGAAATAATGATTGAACTTGCCTCTGGAGCATCGTAAGCATGTTGTCGTATAGGCTTTTGTCTTTACCTGATGGGTCAATCATATCAACTACTCCATCGTGAACTCTAATGATTAGTAGAATCCAGTGAAATCCGCGTACATTCATATAACTAGGCATGCATATAACTCATTACACTTGACATCTAGTAAGAAAAATAGAATGCAGACAAGACAGTAACACTCACCTGAAGTTGTAAGAGAATAGTATTTCTGTTTTGGTATTATGTTTCGTTAGAAACTTTAGCAAGTTAGCGTTTGTATCCACAGGATAATGGAGTACCGTATACTCATGGATGACGTCTGGGTCAATGAACCCAACGTCCTAAATTTTATCTCGTTTGCATTTGTGAATCTTCATTCTATATAATAGCGTACAAAAGAACATAGTGAGAATATACAGGAAATGAACACTTGTAGAAAACAGGTGATGGTGCAGGTCTTACACTCGTTGGGAAACTCCAAGAGGAAGGTATGATGAGAAACATAGAAAATTTCCCGCAGAAATAAACCAAGGTTGAATCGACCAGTAGGAGAAATAAATCACTTCTGATGTTGGCAGGACGCACTACCGGTTCAGCAGCAACATGGAACCTACACAACACAATCAAATCACTCTGCCCCAACGAAGCAGTGAGTTTGTCAATCTCACCGGTTTTGCTGAAAATAAAAAAGTTAAATGTATGGTGTGAAAAACAAAAGGAAAACAATATAAAAACTGTAGTATCAGTCCGAAAACAGTGATTGCAATAGTTGTATTATCATTATGAGGAAAATAGACCGGGGTCCACAATTTATTACTGGTGTCTCTCCATAATAGATAAATAATATGTGTGGTGAACAAATTGCAGCTCGGCAATTGATTGATATTCATACATGCATGACATGATAATTACTATGTGATTCATCCGGACATTACAACAAGACTCATAGACCGTTATCCAACAACATCTATGACTAATAATCCAGCCTCAGAATGTCATCCGAGCAAACCATGGGTATTAAGTTGCATGCAACATATAATCGCATTAAGCAAAGTGTGGAATGTAAACATCGTTGTTTTCTCCCTAATGCCAAAAACACATCCCCCATTCGTCACGTTTCTGTCACTCGAGCACAAATGCAAGGGAGGCATGCACCTACTATCGAGCATAAACACTCCCTCTTGGAGTCATTAGCATCTACTTCGCCACATCATGTACTAACAACGGAGAGCATGCAAGATCATACATAACATACACATGAATAAAACAAGATAGATTGATAATCAAGAGAAATAACATTCAATATTCATCGGATCCCAGCAAAGACAACATGTAGCATTATAATAAGATGATCTTGATCATGTAGGGAAGCTCACAAGATCTATGCATAAGGCATAAAGAGGAGAGAACAACCATCTAGCTACTGCTATGGACCCATAGTCCAAGGATGAACTACTCACGCATCATTCTAGAGGCGCGCATGGTGGTGTAGAGCCCTCCGTTGATCATTTCCCCTCCCGCTAGGGTGCCGGGGTTAACTCTAGAACCCTCCCAAACTAGGGTTGACGATGACGGTGGCTCGGGTGTTTTTCGTGGAAAACGCTTCTGTTTATAGGGTTAACCTCCCGGGAGGAATAAATAGGCGAGAGCGAAACGTCGGTAGGTGGCTAGGGGGCCCACACCACCCCTGGGCGCTCCGAAGGGGGGGCACACCACCCTATGGTGTGGGGCCCCGTGGCCCCCCTCCGAGTCTCCTCCGGACACCGTGTGCGCGAAAGATTTCTAAGACCTTCGGGCTTTCAGTCGTCCAATTCTGAGAATATTTCCAAAACAACTTTTCTAAAACTAAAAACAACAGAAAACATGAACTGGCTCTGTGGCATCTTGTCAATAGGTTAGTTCCAGAAAACCAAAAAAATGGTATAAAGTTTATAGCAAACATGTAACATATATCATGAAAGCAACATGGAACATCAGAAATTATGGATACGTTTATGACGTATCAACATGTCTTTCGTCCGGGCCGTTAGTCCCGACCGTGGCCTGGGCTGGGACTAGTGGTCCGGCCACGTCGCCCTAAAAATGCAGAAGAATACGTCACCCTTTAGTCCCAGCTCGTTAGGCCACAATAGACTCGGTTTGAGATACAAACCAGGACTAAAGGTGTTGTGATTGTATCTAAAACAGAGACTATTAGGCTGGCCCTATATATATAGTAGCACCACCCCCTCTCTCTTGTTTGTTCTGGTGGTAGGTGGTGTAGGTTTGTGCCATTTGTTTTTCTTCATATGCACAAGAGGTGTTCGGTGAAATTCCTGCTAGAGCGATGCCACTTGAGTTCACACAAGACAAACATGATATGGATTGCCCGAGCCACACTTAAGCTTCCACCTCTTTTTTATCAAATCGCCTGAAAGGTTAGCAACTATTTTATCATTTAGACCGTGCGATACTAATTTTAGCATCGTAATTGTGTTCGATATATTGTTCTATGATGCATTTGAGCCACCCATGGATATAAGGTGATCGAGAGAAGGCGTGCGTTCTTTTCGCCTTGTGTCCGAGGAAAACAAGCGGCGGGATGGCTTTATGACGTTTCCATGTGTTGACTGTCGGAATGAGAAGGATCATATTAATTCAAGAGTCATTCAGAGCCACCACTACAAGAAATATGGTGATACACGACGCTCCGTTTTCGTCACTAAATCGTCACGATATTTCATCCATGACGATCTTATGACGAAAAACAAATCGTTGAAAACCGAGCGTCAGAAATGATCGATAACGACGATTTCTTTTATATCATCATGAACGTCCACGACGATTTCGTACCGTCATAAAATTATGACGATCCAAAATCGTCAAGCACAGTCTGCCCAAGCCACATCAGCTCCAACGTGGCTAGTCCGACGTGGCAATATTAAGACGAAACCAAATCGTCATGAAAGGAAATCAGCCCGGTCCATTTCAGGTATCTATTTGGGCCAAGTCCAATATTTCTGGCCTTTTTACTGGTCCATTTTCGTTTAGGCCTTAGCCTCTTTACAGCCTTTTCCGTTTTAGGGCCTTGCCTTTTTAGTGATACATTTTATTTTATTTCAGCCCTTTTTTGAATAATTTAAGTTTATATTATTTGGGTCGAGGTCTTGATAAGAGCCCATACATTTTAGTCCATTCAAGTAAACAACAATTTCTTTTTTTTTACATTCTATTTAGTGATAGTTTTTTTGATCCAGCAACTTCTGGCCCATAGCCCAGTTAGGTGCAGATTGACAACCCAGGTTTTTTTTCTACCAGTTTTTGGTTCAGGAACTAAAAGCATTTCAAGAAAATATTTCGAGAATCAATTGGTTACATCAAATAACACTTTGAGATCCAATCACAGTATAACAAGCTCCAGAAGTGCAATAACTAGATACAATTACAAGATTACAAGCTACAAGGTTCTTCAAACTTCTTCATCATGGAGCTCCTTCGATAGAGATCACAATCTAGGGCCCTGCTCCTGCTCCTGCCATATGAACAATATGGACAACCATAAGTAGGACACGAACATGAGCTAACAAAACAGTAATATGGATCACTTGGAAGGTCAGATAATCAAAAACTGTTTGAGAGTAAAATACTAGTAGGCTACAGGTGATCCCTTGTGTTATGGCCTCAAGACACAAGATTTCTACTCTTCCATGCTACCACATTCCTTGAGTTTCACAAGAAGATGCATAATGTGCACACACAATAGATGATCATAACATTGAACTTCCTTTCACACCAGCAGGGTTGGGGAGAACGAGATTACCTCAATTCCAGGTACTTGATGGGTGGCTAAGCAGCAGGATGCGGGCAGCGGCGAAGAAAGCAGCACACAAAAAGCAGGTGCTCTGCAGTACAGCACAACCAGGTGCAGGAGCTCTCCATCCTCGAAATGCACAGGACATGGCAACAACTTGCAAAATAGAAAATATGTGAGATGGGATGGAGAGGCCACTGATGTAAAGATAAAATGAATAAAGTTTGGCATAAGATATAATAGAGAGCTACTTTTGTTCTTGCATTTCTATCTAGCAGGTTAACATGCACTTCATCATAGCAGGCAGACAAACCTACACAGGCTAGTTTCTGTTAACAAGAAAGCAACCGAATGAATGGCACCAACAGGATTCTACCTGGTTATATGTACAACTCCACAACTACAGGACACAAGAATATAAATACTTATATTCTGATCTTAATTTGTACATGACAGAACCAAAACACAAAGAACAAAGCAAGCTCCACATCAAACAAATAGAACTATAAATCTGATGGACGAAAACATGGAATAGCAAATTGAGCACTAAGCATATACAAGACGATATTGAACAAAACTAAGTCAGTCTAATGCTCAGCCCTAAGCATTTCAAATATGTGGCCAGAAGAAAGATTTTGCAGACAGGGGATAGGCATCCATCCCACTGATACAACAACCTCACTCAATCTATTACATGGCAGCAAACAGAACCACAGAGCACAGAGAAGCTCACCGGAAGGAGGGTGGTGTGTAGCCAAGGCCAAACATCACCACCCGCGAAGGAGGTAGTCATTGAAGCTTTGGGCCAGCTTGCGCACTTGACACCGATATTTTTAGAACCTGAAAGTACAAGGGTTTAAGATGATGCATAGTAAGATGCAAACAAGTGGAAAAAAACTTCCTATACACATCCACCTGCCTATGTACACGTGCAAAACATCGGCTCTCTGGTCACATCGGCTCTGCGCGGTCCAGTCAGTCGCCTTGTAGCGCCATCACCACCCGCTCCCATGCCGCGGCCATGGGTGCCGGCAAAACTGCATGTGAACTCATCATACTCCCACTTGCAAAAAAAATCGAAAACAAGATTAGCTAAACTTATCAAGTGGCAATTATATTTGTACATCTGAACATGAAAACCTATTCGCAGCACAATAACTCAAAATTGTGCACTAACGCTAAACGAGGCAAAGGAGGACATGGGTTAATAAGTATGATGCCTCCTTTTTCTCGCATGCAAGTCCAATAAAACAATAGTCATCTATGCCGACGTTATTATGCTTTATTTTTTGTCTGTGCTGCTGACTTAACAGTACATAAATGTGTATAATACATATCACCATATGGAGCAAACTTTCTGGCGAGAGCAAAGAAAATAGAAACAGTACCATAGAAGCATCGTCAATTAAAAAATTAGTGATAAACCAACTTTATGTTTTAAGCAGTCAGGTCGGCCAAGTGTCCAACAACAGATTGGATGAGTTCAAACTAAGGAAGCATGAAACAACGGCTCTTGAAAAGGAGTGTAGTCAAAAGATGAATAACACAGAATGTTCTCAATCTGATTTTTACCATGCACATTATGACAGAACTGTTCCTACTTTTCATATTTTTTTAAGTATCAGTCTGGACTCTTCAGACTAAATCACACAAATAAACATAGTTCAAGAATTGCACAATAAACATTATTAGCAATTCTAGAGTCCAGAGGTATAAGTAAACAGCCTTTCCAGGCTTTAGGTCACGGTGAAAGTATCCACGTTGATGCATGTGACTAAGAGCTTGAAATACTTGAAAGCACCAGTTCCGTATTTCAGTCTCCGAAAAGGGCTTGCCCCTGCTCTTCATCAGTTGGTAGAGATTGCATTCCTAACAAAACCATGTAGAGCAATAAATCAGTAAAATGGCATTAAGAATAACCAAAACAAGAACACAAGAACAAAATGGCTATTACTGGTAGTATATACCATGTATTAAAAAACAAAGTATAGCATGTCATTCTCTCTTATGACTTCTTTGAGCTTCACAATGATTGGATGGTTCATCCTTCGCAAGGACTGTTGAAACACATAAATAAATTAAATCAATCAAAGTACTGGAGGTCATCATACGATTTGGCTACATGTTAAGCTTACAATGTCTTTCCAAAAATAAAAAAATCCAAGCAACACTACAGGAACAACACTAATGGCAGAGGTACTCAGGATAAATGAGTGTGGTTACATTATCGATAACATCAATAGTCTTGTCAGGCAGCAAATAAACACATTTCTGATTCAAGTTTTAGTTACATATTGACTCACATACTAATGCAATATGGTATATTAAAGCTACAAGAAGTTATTGTTGGTTTCCTGGCGTCTATTTTCTGCTCTTTTGGCAGGATGAAGAGGACAGAGGGTCGGCATCCATGTCGGAGGATAACAAAACATGTGTGCCTACTAGAGCTGGTAGCACTAGTGCCCGTGGCTCGATGAGTGTCTACAGGTATTAACAAACAGTAGAGCTTTGGCAACTAATTGTTCGCTCAATATATATGTTTGTATGTTGAGTAGCGGCTAAATGCATTGCAATTATCTAAGACAAAGTTAGCATCCCTCTCTGTCATGTAGCTGAAAGATTTGCAGATGATATAAACAATGCAGAAAGCGCACGGGAAAGAGTTTGCTAACGTGCCCGTCAGCTAACATGCCCTCTCTGCCGCGCTTGCTGGAAGATGGACAGAGAAAGAGTTGGGTAATTGATGTAGGGGACGTGAGAAGATCCAAATGCCACTGATCACGCAGACGGGAAATACATCCGATCCAAATTGCCCACGGAAACGAGCGATCTAATCTGGAGCCGACCGGTCGATGGGCAGCTTTGCAGGCATCTTGGGTGGCGGAGCAAGGCGCCACAGGACGAGTCCTTGCGCCGTGTCTCTATGCGTGTAACCACCATGGGAGCTGGCCGGGCCCGATCGACGCTAGCACGCGCGCATGCATCATGTGAGAGTGGGTGAATGAGTTGGGCGGAAACTTACGGGATTCGATCCGCTGGTGCTTTCCCTGCCCCCGACCCCACCGTAGGCCCGTTGTAGTCGATCCTCCGCCAACCCTAGGTCACGGGTGCGCCACGGTGGGGATTTGTCGGCGTCGTGGTCGTGCGGGATCCAGCGGTGTCCGTCCCTGTGGGGAAAAACGGGAGAGTGAGGTTTGGATCTGGGGATTCAAAGAGAAGGAGATGCGTGATGTTGGTCTCCACCATGATTTTCTCGTCGTCGGGGTACGGTGGCGGCGCTTCACTTGCGGAAGGGGCTAGGAACCTTCGCATCGAACGGAAGGAGCTAGGTTTGGATCTGGCTCAGAAGCTCGGCGGTGGTGGCTCGGTGGTGGTGTTGGGGATCTGGCTCGGGGTGGCTCAGAGGTGGTGGTGGGCGGTGATCTAGCTCGGGGTGGCTCGACGGTGTGGATCTCGCTCGACGGTGGCGGTTGTGGTGTGGATCTTGCTCGGAGGAGGGAGGCTGTGGTAGCGGCGGTGGGAGAGGATGTTTTGCCTAGGGTTTTCGTATTGCACGCACGAAATGGTTTGGGCCTTGGGGGGAAACGGGGGATCCAAAATGGCTAGGAGGGAACATACGGCGGGAAACGAAAATGCATAGTAATTGTTTCTATACCCACTTGCACCGAGTGGGTGTGATGTTTTATTAATATACGCCTTTAATAATTACTAGATGCCTAAAATACAAATGTGATTTTTTTCCTTTTTTTAGAGAAAATGTGATTTTATCAATGATGTGTTTGGCAGAGTGTGCCCTTACCATGTCAAACAATAGTGCCACAAAAATTTCTCAATTTTGTTGCACAAAACAAAATATTTCGAAAATCCTAAATTATTTTTTTGTGAAACAAGTAATAATAATGTATGAAAAAACTACTCATGCTTGTCATTTCATGGTATTTTGAAATTGGATTGTAAAAATACCATTTTTCATTTTCGGAGTGTGAAAAAAGGTTTTATGAAATGTTCCCATATTCTACACAAACATGCATAATGGAACAACGAACAACCTTGACGAAGAAACTTTTATTTTTCATTGAATAAAAATATCATTTTCCATTTTCGGAGTGCTAAAAATGATTTTTTTTGTGAAGCACCTACCAAAAATATGTTACAAAATTGCACCAACTAAAATTATAAAGTTATTGTACCATATTTAATGTTCAAATAACAAAATTCCTACCTCTGAATAGCTTTTAATACACCTCTTTTGAAAAAGACAAATTTCTGCCGATTCAGCTGAAACCGGGCCAATTTTGAACTACGGGTGCCTCATAGTTTGCTCATGATTTTTTGTAAAAATCATTTTTAGATACACAAGTACCTATTTCAATAGAGATGTACCATGATTTTATCAATATTCCACCCCTAGCTACGAGCGGTCATGCCCGCCGTCTTGGCTTTTTCCTGAGACGGACATAGAAAATTCCAGAAAATTCAAAAAAAAAACTCAAAATGACGCAAGGCCTTCGCGTGGTGTCATTATATATGTCCTAGTATCCACCAAAATTGATAAACTTGGAATACGACAACTGGGTTGAAAAGGTGTTCATAGAAATGAGCTATCTCCTCCGAACAATCTTGGGTTTCGGGCCAAATGACGGATGTTATGGCCACACTCATGGCATAGTTTGTTGAAATGTGCCCATATTCTACACAAGCATTCATAATGGAACAACTAACAATGTTCACTAAGAAAGTTTTATTTTTCATTGAATAAAAACATAATTTTCCATCTTCGGAGTGTAAAAAAAGGGGTTTTATGTGAAGCACCTACCAAACATATGTTACAAAATTGTAGAAAGAAAAATTCTAAATATATTATGTCATATTTGATCTACAAATAACAAATTTTATACCTCTCAATAGCTCTAAATACACCTCTTTTGAAAAAGACAAATTTCTGCCGATTCCGCTGAAACCAGACCAAATTTGAACTACAGGTGCCTCATATGTTGATCATGATTTTTGTAAAAATCATTTTTAGATACACAAGTACCTATTTCAATAGAGATGTACCATGATTTTATCAATATTCCACCCCTAGCTATGAACGGTCATGCCCGCCGTCTTGGATTTTTCCTGAAACGGACATAGAAAATTCCAGAAAATTCAAAACAAATCAAAATGACGCAAGGCCTTCGCGTGGTGTCATTATATATGTCCTAGTATCCACCAAAAATGATAAACTTGGAATACGACAACTGGGTTGAAAAGGTGTTCATAGAAATGAGCTATCTCCTCCGAACAATCTTGGGTTTCGGGCCAAATGACGGATGTTATGGCCACACTCATGGCATAGTTTGTTGAAATGTTCCCATATTCTACACAAGCATGCATAATGGAACAACTAACAATGTTCACTAAGAAAGTTTTATTTTTCATTGAATAAAAACAAAATTTTCCATCTTCGGAGTGTAAAAAAAGGGGTTTTTTGTGAAGCACCTACCAAACATATGTTACAAAATTGTAGAAAGAAAAATTCTAAATATATTATGTCATATTTGATCTACAAATAACAAATTTTATACCTCTCAATAGCTCTAAATACACCTCTTTTGAAAAAGACAAATTTCTGCCGATTCCGCTGAAACCAGACCAAATTTGAACTACAGGTGCCTCATCTGTTGCTCATGATTTTTTGTAAAAATCATTTTTAGATACACAAGTACCTATTTCAATAGAGATGTACCATGATTTTATCAATATTCAACCCCTAGCTACGAACGGTCATGCCCGCCCTCTTGGCTTTTTCCTGAAACGGACATAGAAAATTCCAGAAAATTCAAAACAAAAATCAAAATGACGCAAGGCCTTCGCGTGGTGTCATTATATATGTCCTAGTATCCACCAAAAATGATAAACTTGGAATACGACAACTGGGTTGAAAAGGTGTTCATAGAAATGAGCTATCTCCAAAAATATGTGAAGCACATACTAAAAATATGTTAGAAAATTGTACCAAATAAAATTATAAATCTATTATGACATATTTTATCTACAAATAAGAAAGTTATTACCTCTCAATATCTCAAAATAAACCTCTTTTTATAAAGACAAATTTCTGCCGATTCAGGTGAAATCGGGCCAAATTTGAACTACAGGTGCCTCAAAGTTTGCTCATGATTTTTTGTGAAAATCATATTTAGATACAAAAATATCTATTTCTTCGGAGATATACAATTTGTTTTGCGATATTCAACATTTATATAGGAACAATCATGTCCCCCGTTTAGACTCCAAAGCGTAATTCAAAATCCCTTAAAGTCTCGATAAATATATGCTCGTGGATATGATTGTGTATTTTCACAAAATGGTTGAAAATGATCTATAATTACTGTAAATTATTTATTTATTTTTGCAAAATTGATTTCCTTCAATTTGAAGATCAAATTTGTATTATAGAAAGTGAAAACAGAAAAAACGAAAAAAAAATCGAGCCATCCATGCTAGAGCCCATGCCAGCACTTGCTTCATAGGCCGAATTTGAGACCACGCAGCGACGGAGGTAGAGCATGGCCCATGTTCCTGCGCTCATGTTTGGTGGCCCATGTTCGCGTGTGGCCGAGTCAAGTAGGTGCGGTGCGCTTAGTTTTCAACAAGCAATGTTTGGCATAGTGGTTAGGATGTGCGGTGGTGAACGTGAGGTCGCGGGTTCGACTCCCGACTCAGCCTTATTTTGCGACATTAGTCCCGAATTTGACCAGATTTCGGGCGGGTTCCACATGGCAGGTCGTTGTGTGTCTATGTGCTGTGTGCTGTTGCGGGTCTAGCTGGACGGGTCCCACATGGCAGGTCGCTGTGTGTCTGTGTGCTGTGTGCTGTTGCGGGTCTAGCTGGACGGGTCCCACATTGCTGGACATGCCAGGTCGCTGTGTGGGGGTTACAGACGGGTGCCACGTGTTTGGAAATTGATTATGTGGACATCCAATAGACATGACACTTAGGCGGGGTTGATGATGTGGCCATCCAATAGACATGACACGTAGGAAAATTTGATGATGTGCTCGTCTAGTCATATCAACAGATCCATATTTACTATGTCATGACGATTTAAATTCTTCGTGATTGGTTGGAAATAAGTGCATGATGGTTCATGACGATATCATTTTATAAAATTATGACGTTTCTTAGCCAAATCGTCGTGAAAATTCAGTGTTTTGATCCCCTCTAACGGCTAAGGACGATTTGGCACAGAATCGTCATAACTTTATGACGATATCATTCACCGTCATTGCGAGAACGTCACGTATCAACACATTTCTTGTAGTGCACCTGCTTTGCTCCGGTTTCATGCCCGACTATAATGTTTGCACTAAGCATGGAGAAAGAGGGGTTATGATGGAAGAGGGCGATGAAGAAGAGAACGATGACGATAATAACCGATCTATGTTCCCTGAATACGTTGATACCGCAATGGAAGACATTGAAGAAAAAGTCGTGCAGAACGGGCACCAGATGAGCCTGCTGATGATCTTGGTCTTGTTGTTTCTGATGCAAGGCGAGGTTGGGACACCGAAAAGGGGAAGTTGTAGTTCGAGCAGATGTTACAGGACCACAACAAATTGTTGTATCCAATTGGTGAAGATGGCCAGAAAAAGCTGGGTAGCACACTGGAATTGCAGAAGTGGAAGGAAGAGACCGGTGTGACTGACTCGTCATTTGTAAATTTGCTGGTACTAATGAAGAATATGCTTCCAAGAAAGAACGAATTGCCCACCAGCACTTACGAAGCAAATAAGTTTGTATGCCCTCTAGGATTAGACGTGCAGAAGATACACGCATGCCCTAATTACTGCATCCTCTATTGCGGTATAAGATCAGAAAAAGATGACCCTAGTGATATTGATGGCGAGCCACCCAGGAAGAGGGTTCATGTGAAGCTGATGTGGTATCCTCCTATAATACCAGAGTTGAAACGTCTGTTCAGAAACAAAGAGCATGCCAAATTGTTGCGATGGCACATGAAAGACCGTAAGAAAGACGACAAGTTGAGGCGCCCGCTGATGGTCGGCAGTGGAGAAAAATATAGAGAGAGTACGAGGACTTTGCAGGTGACACAAGGAACTTATGGTTTGGTATGAGTACAGATGGCATGACTCCTTTGGAGGAGCAGAGTTGCAATCACAACACCTAGCCCGTGACTCTATGTATCTACAACCTTCCTCCTTGGTTGTGCATGAAGCGGAAGTTCATTATGTTGTCAGTGCTTATCCAAGGCCCGAAGTAACCCATCAACGACATTGATATGTACCTTATGTCATTAGTCGATGAACTTTTGCAGTTTTGTGCCAAACCAGGTGTACGTTTGTGGGATGAGCACAAACAAAATCCATTTTACCTATGAGCGTTGCTTTTCATAACCATCATTGATTGGCCTACTTTAATAACATTTCAGGACAGACGAACAAGGGATACAATGTATGCACGCATTATTTGGATCAGACAGAAAGTATATATATATATATCTGGATAAATGTAGGAAGATTGTGTACATGTACAACCGTTGTTTTCTTCCTCCCGGGCATTCCTTAAGCAAAAAAGATAGCATTTCGATGGCAAGGCAGAAACTCGGACGAAGCATGCCTGATGTACTAGTGGTGAAGTATTTGGTATGGTCAAGGATTTAAATGTAATCTTTGTAAAGGGTCCTTGCATCCAACCGTTTCCGAACGGTGCTGATAAGCGCGCACCCATGTGGAAGAATAAATCTATATCTTGGGAGCTACCCTATTGGGAAGTTCTTGAGTTCTGTTTTGCAATCGATGTAATGCACCCGACGAAGAATGTTTGTGTGAATATTCTAGGCTTCCTAGGCTTGTATGGGAAGTAAAAAGACACACCGGGATCAAGGGAGGACCAGAATGTCATAAAGGACGATGCGACATGCATCCATGGTAGTTTCAAGGGGTGTGCCAACTACGTTCTTACCTAGGAAGAGAAGGAAAACTTTTTGAAGTCCTTTTCAGTATCACGGTCCCGTCTGGCTTTTCATAGAATATGAAGGGAATATTAAATGTGAAAGAGAAAAAATTCCAAAACCTAAAGTCTCATGACTGCCACGTGCGTATGACGCAATTGCTTCCAGATGCATTGAGGGAAATTCTACCGAAAAATGTTCGACTGGCCATTGTGAAGATATGTGCATTCACCAATGAAATTTCTCAGAAGGTAATCAATCGACAAAGTCTATCAGGGTTACAGATTGATGGGGTCCAATGTCTGGTCTCCTTCGATTTGTTGTTACCGCCATACTTCTTTAATATTATGATGCACCTCCTAGTTCAGCTAGTAGAAGAGATTAGAATTCTCGGTCTTGTGTTTCTACACAATATGTTCCCCTTCGAGAGGTTCATGGGAGTCTTAAAGAAATATGTTCATAACTGTGCTAGGCCAGAAGGAAGCATCTCCAAGGGATATTGATCTAAAGAGGTACTTGAGTTTTGTGTTCATTTTCTTCCTCACCTTGAGCCGATCTGTATGAGGGGAAGCTTACTGGAAAAGGCACACTAGGAAGGAAAGCAACGGTATGTAGGGACATGCATTCTTTCATTCAAGCACACTACACCGTTCTACACAATTCAACCTTGGTGGCTCTATATACCTAGAAACAAAAGAATATTGTACACTCTGAAAACCAGGGGAAGGATGACTCCTGCATCAAAGGGAAACACGAGGCGAATTTCGGCAGTTGGTTGCAGACACATCTCATGAATAACAACACTTTTGAAGATCAGCTATGCTTGTTGTCTAGGTCACCATCTTCCACTATATGGACTTTCCAAAGGTAGGAGATAAATCGGAATACATTTTACACGATCACCCAAGCTAAAAAGAGCACCAACCAAAACAATGGTGTATGCTTTGATGCAAGAGACAACAATGGGCAGAAGGACACATATTATGGGTACATAGAGGATATATGGGAACTTGACTATGGACCTACTTTTAAGGCACCTTTGTTTCCGTGCAAATGGGTCAAGATGACATGAGGCGGAGTATATGTAGACCAAAAGTACGGCATGACGATAGTTGATCCGAACAATCTTGCATACATGGATGAACCATTCGTCCTAGCCAATGATGTGGCTTAAGTTTTCTATGCGAACGACGTGTCTACCGAACCGAGAAAATAACTCAGCAAAATAATACATGGTGCGATGAGGCAAAGCGCCACATAGTTCTTCGAGGAAAAAGAAACATCGTGGGAGTAGATGAGAAGACAGACATGTAAGTAGATTATAAAAAATTTCATGAAATTCCGCCCTTCATAATGAGAACTGACCCAAGCTTCATGTTACATGATGAAGAGTTCCCTGGCTACGACGCCGAAGAAAACATAATCAATAGATAGGGATGTTGGTGATCTGTACTAATGTATTAATTTTGTAATTCTCCATGGCGTAGTTTGTTGAAATGAGGTATCTCCTCCAAAGATTCTAGGGTTCAGACGAAATGAGGGTGTTGTGGCCAAATCCATGGCATAGTTTGTTGAAATATGCCCATATTCCACACAACATGCCTCTTGGAAGCACATACAATGTTGATAGAGGAAGTTTTCCTTTTCATTGAATAAAAAACCCAATTTTCATTTTCTGAGTGTGAAAATGAGTTTTTTTTCTGAAGGACGATCCACAAATATGTTGCACCACTTGGGTGCTGCATTTTTTGAAAATACTAGGCCATGTTATATGCACAAATAACCAATTTGTTGCCGATGAAAAGTTTTCCATGCACCTATTTTGAAAAACAAAAGTTTCTGCTGATTCTGCTGAAAATAGGTCAAATTTGAACTACATGTGCCTCTATGTTCAACCTCTAGCTATGAACGGTCACGCCCACCATCTTGACTTTTTCCTGAAATGGGCATACAAAATTTCAGAAAATTCAAAAAAACTCAAAATGATGCAAGACCTTTGCGTCGTGTCATTATATATGTCCTACTACCCACAAAAAATAATAAACTTGAAATACGACACTTGGGTTAAAAAGGTGTGCACAGAAACGAGCTATTTCTCTTCGGGCCAAATGACAGGTGTTATGGCGAAATCCATGGCATAGTTCGTTGAAATGTGCCCATATTCCACTTTACATGCATCTTGGAAGCATGAACAATGTTGGCGGAGGAAGTTTTCCTTTTCATTGAATAAAAAAATAATTTTCTATTTTCTGAGTGCAAAAAATAAGATTTTTTGTGAAGGACCAACCACAAATATGTTGCAAAACTTTGGAGATGCATTTTTTGAAAATACTAGACTATGCTATATGCAAAAATAACCAATTTTTTCCTATGAAAAGGTTTCCATCCACCTCTTTTGAAAAACACAAGTTTCTACTGATTTAGTTGGAAACGGGTTTGAACTACAGGTGCCAAGTAGGTTGCTCGTGGTTTTTGGAAAAAAAATCATTTTTAAGTACACAACTACCTATTTCATAACAGATACACCAAGAGTTTCTCAATATTCAACCCCTAGCTACGAACAATCATGCCCGCCGCATTGACTTTTTCATGTGTTAATAACAATAAGATTACTAACAAAATTACTAACACCAAAATTACTATAATAATATTACTATCAAAGTTGTTTTTAGGTGTTAATAATTTAGTCATGATGCATGGAAAAAGTTTATGGATCATAAAACAAAATTGAACATTAATAATCGTCAAATATGGGCTATAAGTGGAAATCTATTGTTATTGCCGAGAAACTATTTATTAATGAATTTCTTATGTTTCTACTGGATAGGGGACATAAAAACTAAATCATAGAAATTGGATTCACCCTAAAACGGTTATTAGATTAAAAGATATGCCTAAAATAGTGATTTAAATAGATCTACAAATAACATGTGAGTGCACGTTATAAAGTTAAAATATTACTGGCTTTCTGCTTCGTGCTCATGGTCTGTAGATCTCTAGATCATTCATTGTTTGAGCTTATACTTGATGATTACGTGTTCACCCCTTTCCATTTGATCTAGTTGTTTGTGTGTTCATCCATGTTTGTTTTCGTCATCGATGTAGGTCATGTTCGACGATGAACAGTTTAGTCAAGCACTTGTTCCGTTTGGGGAATCGCAGGTCCCTTCCTCTATCTACGACTTCCAGCCTATGTCTCAGAATGCCAAGGTCACTCCAACGCGGGCTAGTAGCACCGCTGTTCACGAGGTTGTTCGCTCTGTGTCGAACAACGTGAACGCATCCATTTCTAAGACCAAGGCCTAGGTCAAAGGCACCATGAAATGGTTGCCACACCAATCCAAGTTCGTCCCACGCAGATGCCCTCTCTCATCAGGACCGGGGTGAGGACCGACAAGGGGTTCAAGGAAGTACATCTCCATGTCTACGCGAAGGCTCTGTTTGAGCATTATGGAGCGAAGGCGACTTCCACTTAGGTGTACAACCACCTGAGGAAATGGAGGATGCGGTGGATCTAGGTGAGCATGCCGGGGGATCTAAGAGGAACAGGATGGGACGAGGAAGCCTACACCATCATATTGGAAGAGATGCACAACCGTGGGCATGTCTCGGTTAGCTAACTGCCCCTCCACGTACTATTGTTCATCTACTTGACTTGATCCACCAATCTACGTGACCGCTAACAATTCGTACTCCTAATTTTTAGGATCACTCAAAGGAGGCGGAGTTCGTGAACAAGCCCATTCTGAACTATGTTCAGATGCAGGTCATCATCTCCTACGGGTTGGCCACCGGAAAAATATGACATGGGATTAGGGGATCCCATTGGCACGCCCCTCCCGGAGGATGCCGACTCACAGGAGCCTGACACCGTCCTCAACGATGGTGCGGACAAGGACAAGTCTGTTGATGCCCCCATCATCAGTACTAAGAGGAAGATATGTGCCCTGGGTGACTATGAGATCCAGGCCTTCTCAAGCATGACCAAAGCGGTGAAGGAGGTGGCCACGGCCATCAGGGAGAACAAGCCTACGGACCTGCTCCTTGACCTCTACGCTGCTGTCATGGACGTCGTTGGCTTCAACGAAGAGGCCCTCTCATAGCGCCTCTCGGCCACCTCGTCGACCACAAGTCCCAAGGTGCGAACTTCGTCGGCATGGTGGAGAAGCACATGAACCTCTGGATCAGGACCTTTCTGGGCACGTACTGCTACAACTAAGTGTTCCTTGTGGGGGTGGAGGTGGCATCAGCATGATGGCGAGGATGATGATGTTTATGATGATGATGATGATGTATATTTTGGTTTAGCTAGGGTTTAAAAACTCCTCTTATGGCCTGTATATTTTGATGAGTTGGTATACTAACCTCTCATATGATGGTGAACTTGGTGGTGATGGTGGTTGTAGGATGACACCCACTTTTAATGTGGTGATAGGTTAACACCATAGTAGTAGGATGAACTTGTGATCTTGTTTTGATAATGGACATGCATCCTGTTTTAGGTTTATGTTGTCTAGAACTTGTGATGCTTGATCTGATGATGATTTAACCATGTTGTACTGATGATCTTCTCATGTTTGCGATCTCTTTGCAAATGAACTTCTATGCCGTGTACACAAGGAGGCGTCCAGCAGTATATAGTTCGTGGAGGAGCTGCTAGGAACAAGTCAATAAGTATCCAAACAACACTATGAAGGGTTTAAAACTTTGGAGGAGGCACAACGAAACTACTCCTACTTACTCAAATCCATTGATGAGTTACCTCATGAGCTACCATCTCATAAAGTTGTATAGTGGCAAATGAGGTCCCAGGTAGTAAGATCAAATACTTCATCATCGTCGTCCTGGTTGTGGTGATTGTAAAACTTCTTTTTTTCTAGCTCTGTCGTAGTATGATCGGATGTAGTGGTGACACTGGTAAACTCACCATATTTGAACTAGGTAATCATATCTTGTGTACTGCATGCAACCAAACACGGCACCGCCGTTTCAGCTTGCCTCTAAAGCAAGCTATGCAGCCAACCAAATATAGTGCACTCAAATTACAAACTTATACATAAAAGTTCAATGCAGTCTACCTAACAAGTTGCACAACACGTATACTTCTCATCTCTTAACAGCCAAGCCCTCCCGTCCTGCCCCGCTGCATCCCTAAAAGGCCTGCAAGCTACCAAACACAGTGTTTGTCGGCTAAGCACATTATACCCTTGCCTGTAGCAGGTCACATGCATAGCGAGCACACACATCAAAGTCGGAATGTACCACGATCATTTAGCGTTGCGCACAAACTGTCTGCCATGTTCTTGGTCCCATGTCCTGCCATCCACCTTCTACGCGGCTACGCCTGTGCGCATGTGCTGCGGGATGTGAACTTTTCCGAATCTTGGTGCGCCGCAAGGATGTAGCGCGGGTACGGCGCCTCTAATTAGATTTTCCCTTTTATCTACGGGCCACGTACAAAGGTTGTATTTCAAGCGTTAAATCAATACGTATACAGACTATTTATCGTCAAATAGATTTGGCCGTTGTACGTACATGCTTGTGCCTTGTAGTTGCATCTACTGCGCTTGTTTTTTAAGGATACGTCAAGGATTGACATATCGATTTCATAGAAGGAGAAGCCAAAGAAGGCTGAATACAACGCGTTCGACACAAACGTCGAGGACGCAACCCACCCGGAACAAGGAAGGGGGGGAACTACTCTCCAACCCGCCACCTTTCTACACACTAGCACACGCCTAAACAGTCTAGCTGAGCGCCAACGGTCGGTTTCCTCCAAGATCGCCCTAACCACAGACAAGGCTGAAGGTCTCGCCCCTTCGAAAACATTGTCATTCCGATGCCTCCAGAGGCTCCACGCGACTAGTGCCACAAAAGTCGACCAGTCTCTATCCGCACGATCCTCTCCTCTCAGCAAGGATAGCCATTCGCCCAGACACACATCTGGCGCAGGAATCCAGGCGCCCCTCCCCCAAGGCAGCAGGAAGGTGGTCCAGAATCCCCGTGCAAGGACACAACCAAGAAGGAGGTGGTCGATGCTCTCCCCCTGCTGGTCACAGAAGGGACAAGCTGTCGGTGCGGGCAGACCACGCCTAAGGAGGCGGTCTGCGGTCCAGCAGCGGTCACACAGGGAAAGCCAAAGGAAGAACTTGCACTTAGCTGGTGCCCGGGATTTCCAAACCTGATCTGCACCACACAACCCGGTGGTGCCCTCGAACCACGCAATGTAGGCAGATTTGGCCGAAAAGGTGCTCCCTTGCTCCCAGTTCCAATTAAAGGAGTCTCTGGCGCCTTCCACCAAGTTGATGTTGGTGAGCTGTGCAGCCACCTCGAACAGCTCGTTAATCGCCCTTGCTCCCAGATCTAGGGAGATGTCTTCCAGCCACCTACCCTGGATGGCATCCCGGACTCTCCGTCCTTTGATGGCTTGCCTTGAGACTTTGCTGAAAAGATTAGGGGCCTAGTCTTTCAAGCGTCCGCCTGGCAACCACTTGTCCGTCCAGAAGAAAGTGTCAGCCTCCCTCGAAGAGCTGTCTCGTGAGTTCTGGAACCTATATGTTGAACTTCTTCCACGGCTTGGAGGTGTCGACCCTCTGAAGCCACAACCATCTGGTCTTGAGAGCCAGGTTCCAGAGCCGAAGGTTGGGTTTACCAAGCCCACCAGGATTTCTCGGCATACACACCTTGTTCCATGCCACCAGACAATGTCCACCATGTACCTCTTTGCGCCCTTTCCAAAGGAATCCCCTTATAATCTTTTCAATAGCAGACAACGTCTTGACTGGCAGGTCCAAAGACATCATGGCAAAGACGGGTACTGTCGAGACATCGTAGTAGTTTTCATAGACTGGGGTGCCATGAGACTACGGTAGAGACGTGGGGTAACGGAACGGCGTAGCAACACAGAACACGGGATTTTACCCAGGTTCGGTACGTCGCGACAGTACGGCGTACCTACTCCTGCCTTTCTCACTATAAGGGACTAAAGCCCGTAATTCTGGGTTTACAGTGTGAGGGAATAGATCTAGCTTTACTCGGCGAGGATCAGCTTCTCGGCGAGATAACCTAGAACTTAGAGCTTATTCAACTTAGAACTTTTTAAATCTATCCTCTGTCCGGCTTTATATAATAGCCGGACTAGGGCTTACAGATTAGGAAACCTAGAAGACTACGTTTAACTTGTAACTTGGACGGTAAAGAATCCGTCTTCTCCTCCAAGCCAGATCACGCGGGCCGTGATCTGGGTTCTTCTAGAATCCGGCTTCTGCGCGTCGGCCTACTGGGCCGCCCAATGGACCTAAGCCCACTACCGCTTGGGCCACCCTGGTAGTCCGGCACTTTTGTCTACCATCTTCTATACCCCTATTCGGTATATATCCGACAGTAGCCCCCAGGAAGGATCAAAACTCTGAAACTCCGCCTTTCGTCAAATACATTTTGTCCGGGAAACTTGATTCAGCAGTCTTGATTCTTTCTTCTTTCCTTTCAAAGGAGATGGTAACATAAAACTCGGAACTATGAAAATCCGGCTTTTCTTCTCGCGATCCTTCGCGGAAAAGGAACACGTGACATCAGCGCTTTAATCATGCTGACGCAAGCGCCGCTTGGTTTCACGCGGGAAACCCTGCAACGTATCTCTGACAGATTCTCACGAGAAACGAGGAGATAGCCATCATTCCTCTGTCGTTCCGTTTCCCGGATTTTCCGGCGAGCGACACGCGTCGAACATCCAACGGTCAAAAGAGCCGTTGGCGCGTATCTAGAGGATTTCCGGCTATAAATGGCTATCCTCGAGCCCATCGGCAACCTTCTTCACTCCCCTCACTGCCTTCACCATTGGTACGAACGCAAGCTCGAGAGCGAAAGCTAGTTCCTGCCCCGACGAGCCCTTGCTACGCCGGAGCGCACCAGCACCACCAAGTACGATGGCGTCCCCGAAATCATCACCGGCCCGCGCCTCCATCGACGAACTCCTGGGCGATCTAGATCCCCAAGTTGGGTCGCCCAAGCACGCCGGCGGCGAGCCAGAGAAGAACGTGGCGTCCGCGGCGGGCGGCGGAGGAAATGCTTCCGCCACCGCAAATGTTGCGGGGTCCAGCACCAAATCGACTCCACCGTTCGCTCCCGAAACGGTGGAGGAGAAAGTAGAGCTCCTTGACGAGCAGCTCGCCGCCGCAAGGGCCGCGTCCGCTGCCGCCGCCGGTGGAGACGAAGAAGAGGAAACTGCAGGCAACTGGAGTGCCTGCAGTATTCCTCCGGCTCTTCTTCCTAACTTAGAGAAGGAGGGCCTGGTGCTGAAGAAGAAGTGGCGGGTCCCAGAAGAGGAGACCGAGCCTACGCCCCAGGAGAACGAAAGAGTGCTCCTTACCTCCCACCTTCTGCGAGGTATGGGGCTTCCACCCTCTTCCTTTTTTCTCCAGGTTTTATCCCACTATAACATCCAACCACATAATCTCCCTCCCAACTCTATTCTGTACATGGCCGGCTTTCAGGCCTTGTTTGAGGGTTACCTAGGAATAGAGCCTAGGTTAGATTTTTGGTTGTACTGCTTTGGGGTTAAGCGTAACTCTTCGGAGGGCGCACTCCCAAATTGCGGAACCATTTCCTTTACTCTTCGGAGATTCCGAGAGGATTGGTTCCCCAAAATAAAAACCTCGGAATCCGTCAAATTCTGGACGGGTTCCTTCTTTTATCACCCCGACGTGCCTTTTCCTAAAAAAGCCGTCGGGGTTCCACCTTTCGTGAACTCCGCCGCTGTTCCCCAGGATAACTGGGTGACAGAGGCCGTCCAGGTTCTGCCTCCTGATCTACTAAGGATCAAAAGGCGCATCGCCAAGCTCACCTCCTCGAAGCCTCCTTTGACCGGTATGGACACGGTCTTTTGCTGGCTGAATAGGCGGATTCAGCCATTAGCAAACCACGGAGGCCGTCTCCTGTGCGAATACACAGGAGCCAAGGATCCAATGCGGACAACCGACAAGGATTGGCCCGCAAAGGAGCTCAGGCGGCGCATCAATCAGTTGGTCGCTTCGCGCGACCAATACACGGAGAGTCGGCCAATGTACACGGCCGACAACCCCGCTCCCAAGGTAAATTTTCCGTCATTTAGGTACAATCTCAATTCTTGGATAATCTACCTTTTGATTCTGATTGATTTTTCCGACAGCTTGCGGATCTTCCAGACTCGGAGTTAGCCTCCGAGGCTGAGCTGGACGCGCTGCGCACCGCTGCTACTGGTGGCCGCAAGCGTAAGAAGATAGTTTCCTCTGAGGAAATTATCGATCTTGACGGCATCCCCGTCGCCACGTCCAGGTTAGTTCTTCTGGATTTTTCTTTCATGGGAGCTTTTTTCATCCATCTTCGGTGTTTTGACTTTTATCCGGGTTTTGGTTTTTAGCTTGCCCCCCTCCACCTTGAAGCCGAGGAAGTTGAAGAAGCTCAAAGCTGCTTCCAACCGAGGCAGCCAACCATCTCCCGCCGTCGCCCCGGATACGCCGCAGTCAATGGCGGAGGAACTTACTGCCACCACCACCACTACCAAGCCCCCAGAGCCCAGCCAGCCCGTTGTGTCCGAGTCGGACACGAGGGAAAGGGCGGCTCCAAAAGTGGGGGAATCTTCTCGGACATTCGACGAGGAAATCCCCACTTTTGACAAGGATTTTAAAGCTATAAATGATGGCTTGAACGCGGCCGAAAGTCATTTCGCGGAATACGCGAAGGAATTCCGGGAAAACTTAGCAGGTTTGCAACGCATGAGCCAGGTATGTAACTCTAGCCCCCAAGCATTAAACAAAATGCATGCTTTTTTGCTTTGATGTTTTTTATTAACCATACTTTTCCTTGCTGTGTTTCAGCAAACCTCCGAGGCCATAAACCTGGAAGTTTTCCGGAAGCTCACTATCAAGAATAAAGAAGTTCGAAGTCTTCTTTCTATTCTTGAGGAGAGAGAGGCGGAGCTGGAATCGTCTCAGCTTGCTTTGACGGAAACGAAAGGTAGGCTTTTTCGTTTTGAAATTTCCGACTTAAAACTTTGCTGTGGTTTTCTTCTCGAGGAAATTGATCAACTCGGATTTACCCTTTGCTTTTTCAGCTGCTTTAGCTGAAGCTAAACAAGCAGCGGAAGATTCCGGCAACGCCGAAATTCTCCGCAATGAGAATATTGAGCTTCACAAGAATCTTGTGAAGGCTCAAAAAGACCTGGAAGCCAGCAATCTGGCCCTTGGAGTGGCTAACTCCAAGGCTTCCGAGCAGGCGGAGAAAGACAAATCCGCTATCCAGGATTTGACTGAAGCTCTGAACCTTCGCCTGGAGGAAGTTTCGGAAATCGATAAACTCATCGGTAAAATTTTACCCTTATCTTCGTCTTTCCATGTTTTGCTTTCTCTGTTTTGTCTCCTTAACCCTTTTGTATGCTTTATCGGATCAAACAGGAGACACCCCAGATGGCGCTCGGGCTGCAGGCATCCGAGCTTTCGGGGAAACATGGAACTTGATGAAGGCTGCTGCAACGCAGTTGGTAGGCAAGTTTCTTCCGAAAAATCTGGGGAGTGCTCGGAAGTTGAAAAACTTCCGGGTATCATCATGGAGGTGGCGGAGTCCAAGGAGTCCGTTCTTCGCTCCGCTGCACGGGGTGGTGCGCGAATGGCCTTAGGCCTTATGCGCATGCACTACCCTAGTGCCAAATCTTGGCGTGTGGCCACCGGTGTCCCTCAGGGATACACGGATGCACACCGATCCACCATCTTTGGTGAAGTTAAGGGCCACGCCACCCAGATTGCCGCCATGGTGAATGTCGGCGTCCACTATCCAGAAGAAGAAGTTCCTCCGATTCCGATGAAGAAAGCAGCGAGGAGGAGTCGGATTCTTGAAGGGTTACCTGGAACCTGATAGAAGAATTAGAGAATAGGAGCATTACTGTTCTTTCATTTGTAATCCAAAATGTAATGCTTCTATGTATTAATGAAAATTCGCCTTTTGCAGTTTAAACTACGAAATTACTTTGCAAGTTGTTTGAATTTTATCATTCCTTTATCTTCTAAGTTCTCTGGTGTATATGCTTTAACTGTCCTTAGTGTTTGAAATGGCTCAAATAGCATTATGACTCGTTATGCCGAGTAACTGGGGACGAACCAAGCAGTTTTGAAACTCGAAAACATGAATCATGCTAAAGGCATTTTTACTAACTAGTTCTAGTAACCCAGCATACGCACGATCAGATAAGACTTAGAGAAACAAGGAAAGTTTTTAGTGAAACTTGGGCACGCAGGCAATTCAAGTTTCCTTTAGCCGTTAAAAGGCTGAAAAATCATTCAGTTATGTAACGCCGAGTACGCAAGCACAATTCGGGTTAACATTGAGAAATTTGTAAGATCATTGGGAAATAGATGAGGCGGAAACACTTTGCACTTATAAGAAATATGGATGACAGCATTCCGACAACTTTATTTCATGATCTCAAAAGATGTTTACATAGATTTGAACTAAGTACAGAAGGGGGACATAACTTGTAAGGCGCTTCCAAGCTTCTGTAATCCACTTGACTTTGTCGAATTTCTCCAGCAACTTGTAGATTTGCAGGGTTTTAGCCCCCAGCCGATTAATAGATCTTTTCACGGCTGTGGCATAACCCAGCAATTCTTGAACACCTTTTCCATGCGTAGGATTTGAAATGTCCGAGATTGCTTTGATCTTTTCCGAGTTTGTTTCTTTTCCTCTATGAGAAGTGATGAAACCCGGAAGTTTACTTGAGGGAACCCCGAATACACACTTAGATGGATTTAACTTCATCTGATAGGTGCGCAAGTTATCGAATGTTTCTCGCAAATCCTCAAGGAGGTGAATCTTTTTCCTTGGTTACGACAGCAATATCGTCCACGTAAACATGGACGTTTTTTCCAATCTGACTATTGCAAACAACGTTGCATGCAACGCTGGTATGTTGCACCTGCGGTCTTCAGGCCAACAGGCATGGTTTACGTAGTAATACGTTCCCGTACGGGGTATAAAACGAAGTCTTGATTTTGATCCTCTTTTTCATGCAGTATTTGGTGGTACCCGGAGTATGCATCCAAAAAGCATAAAAGTTCAGAGCCTGCAGTGGTGTCTAATTATTTTGATCGATTCGCCGGCAGCGTCCAAACCTATCTTACGGACATACATGTTCAATCCAGTGTAATCTATACACCATTCTGAGTGCAGTTGTGTCTTTCTTCGGTACTAATACCGGATTTGCGGACCAGTCAGTATGGATTACCTCCTTGATGAAATCCGCTGCTAAAAGCCGGATAATTTCCTTGCCAATAGCCTTCCGTCTTCTTCCGTCAAATCGACGGAGACCCTGTTTGACGGGTTTTGATCCAGGAATAACCTTGAGTTGGTGCTCAGCAAGTTCCCTGGGTACGCCTGGCATGTCAGCTGGACACCAGGCAAAAATATCCCAGTTCTCACGGAGGAACTTGATGAGCTCGCCTTCCTATTTGTCGGTCATCCCAGTCCCTACAACGACGAATTTTGTCGGATCTTTGGGATCTAGGATTACCTGTCTTGTATTCTCGGATGCCTTGAAGCTATCAGTTGGCTTCCGGGTTTCTTTTCCTGCCGGCATTTCTTTCGGCGATACCTCCTTGGCTAACTCCTTCAGTTCTTCCTGAGCTATAACTCTTTGAGCGCAAAGGGCGTTTTGCTTCTCCAACTCGTTTGCCAGCTTGAAATCACCGGCAATGGTGATTACTCCTCCCTTGGGTCCTGGCATCTTCAGCTTGTTGTAGATATAGCAAGATCTTGCCATAAACTTGGCGAAAGCCGGACGTCCGAGTATTGCGTGATACACGCTCTCGAACGGCACAACTTCGAAGGATACTTTTTCCTGACGGAAGTGATCTTTATCTCCGAAGGTGACATCTAGGGAAATTTCTCCTAGGGAGCGTGCTTGCCTGCCAGGAACAATGCCATGGAAGCGTATATTGCTGTAATTGAGCTGGGACTCGGATATCTTCAAGTGTTTCAGTGTATCCAGGTACATTATGTTGATGCTGGATCCTCCGTCCATCAGCACTCTTCTTAGCCTAGTGTTTTGAACAATAGGGCTTACGACAAGAGCTTGTGTGCCGGGTTCCGGGATATTTCCAGGATGATCAGACTGATCCCAGACTATTGGTGTATTGGAGTACTTCAAGAATTTCGGGGTTGCAGGAATGACTGCGTTTATCTCCCGGAGTGTTCTTTTGGCCACCTTTGCTGATGGAGTTGCTAGGAAAGTTAACATTGCTTCTCCATCGACTCTCGGAAATTTGGGTTCGCCTTGCCGCTGTTGTTCCTGGATTTTGTTATCAGTGTCCGATTCACTGTCTTCTTTGTCAGCTTCTGGCTTTTGTCTGGCGGGCTTCCTCTTGGAACCCTTCCCCTTATTCCCGGATCCTGCATTGCCTTTCATATGCTTATTTAGCCGGCATTGCGCGTTTGTATGGGTAGGTTTGCCAAATTGGGAGTGGTGGACGCAGGGTTCCGACTTAATTCTCTCCCATTCTTCAGGAGTGTAATTGATGGGATCCGGACTGCGGCCTTTCCACTTGTTCCCTTTTTCTCCTCCAAAGGCTAAGTTGACCTCCTTGGGCTTTGTTGTTGACTCCGGGGTTCCTTTTTTATCAGAACGAGGTGTTTTCTTGGCCAGTATCAGTGACTCAATATTGCCTCCTCTTGCTCTGATATCGTCTTCGGCTGCAGCATGCTCATTAGCGGTTGTAAGCATAGATCCGAGATCTTTGTGCTTTTTAGAACCAACCATGAACGGTACAAGTCCGGGTTTTAGGCCGTTGACGAAAGCATGCATTGCTTGTACGTCAGTTACCCCAGAGCAACTATTCTTCATTGCAGTCCATCTGGAGATGAAATCCACGTATGGTTCGTCTTCAAATTGGGTGCAACGGTTCAGCTGGTTGATGCTGTTTGGGCGTTTGTATGTTCCTCGAAAATGCTGAGTAAATACTCTCGCCATATCATCCCAACTGTCGACAGTTCTTGACGGTAAACCATTAATCCAATCTCTGGCTCCGTCTAGCAACATTAGGGGAAGAAACTTGACAGCTTCCAGGTCTGTCCCGTTGTTGATCTGGACGGCTGTGTAATAGTCTGAAAGCCAGGTATCCGGGTTTGTACTGCCGGTATATTTTTGGTAGGTTGGACCAACTTTGGCAAAGCCAGAATGCAGGGTTATCCTTCGGATCCTGTCAGTGAAACACTTAGGACCAAAGTATAGATCATCCTTTTCTGCTCTGTCAATATGCGCAGAATATCTCCCGGCTGAATGGACAGAAGGGGATCTACTCCTTTCTTTTCCATTGTTACGCGGACGCGTTTTTCCGAGGTTATCTCTATCTCTTCCGTTGTCACGCCCTCTGGGATTAGGTGGAGTCCTGCTCCTGTACCTTTCCTTATCTTTGGGCGGTGTCCGAGATCTTTCACGCCTTTGAGGTGTATCGTATCTTCCAGCTTTCTCAGCTGGGTTTCTCGGAGGTGGCATTATTTTGCCGTCGTTCCGGTGTTTGTCTTCCCGATCGTGTGGTTTATATCCATCTTTCGGGAGATGAGGTCCGGTTCTAGACGCTGCGTCCCGGTTGTCGGGGTTTTTCTTGTCTTTTCTCGGATCCTCTTTTTTATCCGAATTTCCGGGTTCTTCCGGTCCAGGTGCTCCAGCAGCGCAAGTAACAGTTTTGCAGAGGGCGGAATTGTCATGCAGCCTCCCTGATCGCTCTTGTCCTCGCTGTTGCTGCTGTAATGCTTTTCCTAGGAAAGCATACACCCCTTGGAGTTTTTCCCCGTTAGAATACAGATCATTGTTCAAGATGGCGAACGCTGCTTCCGCATTTTCAGCTGCGGTTTTGTATATTGGCTCGCCCTTAGCATCTTTGCCGTTTAACTGCTTTTGCCAAGATGGGTTATAGAACCTTTCTTTCGGCGGCAGTTCTTCCGGTTTTGTAATTCCGGGTAACCTTGTAGGTTTTAAGACAGATCTGTGCTTTCTCTCGTACTCCTCAATTTCTTCCTTCATAATTTTGATGTCATTATGGGTTTGTTGGAGGTGTTGCCGAGATCTAAGCAGTTGTTGCTGTTGCCGTTGGAAAGCTTGTCTCCTGGCTTCCAGCATCTCAGGGGGTTCATTGGGTCCCACTGGAGTTTGTAATAGTTCTTGCTCTTCCAGTTCTGTCATTGGCGGAGCAGTGATTTCCTTAGATTTCTTTTCCGTAGGCTTTGTGCCACTAATATCTCCAACTTCCAGGTTTTCATCAGCGAGATCAGCTGACTTTTTCTTCCGGAGTTTGTACTGGAGTTTTTTAGAGGCACGGTGCTTTTTCTTGGAAGATGGAGGTTTTTTGACAGGTTCATCCTCTGTCATCTCCTTGACATTAGGAAATATCGGAGAAGTTTCTCCGTCTTCCCTCTCCTCAGCTGGCGGAGGGGTTTTAGGGCTTTCCTGGCTATCGGCACCCGTTGTATCGGCTGGTTTTGCCATTAGCACTTCATGGAATCCCTCTTGGAAGGATTTAACTTTTCGTACGAAGGCATCGTCATCTTCGTCTTCGGAGAAGTTATCCGATCCAGTTTCCGACTCCAATCTCGCCTCAATGGCGGCAAGCACGGATTCTGTTTCCGAGTTCATCGTCTGGTTGACAGATGTCGGATCTTCCGTCTCTGTGACGGGTATTGGTTCTTCCGTCTCTGAGACGGGTGTATTGTTGTCTGCCTCTTGCACGGGATTTCCGTCATCCGTGTTTTCGGCGATCTCGGATTGCACCATGCCGATAAAGTGGGTATCACTGTTTTGTCGGCGATCTGAGCAAAATCCGGCATCATAGTCGTCTTCGACTGGGTATAGGGCGGGTGGGAGATGATTGCTTTCACCGCAAAACCCCATTGCTTCCGCGGTTAATCCGATAAAGATATTTGCAGATCCAATCGGTAAAACGCAGGCACTTACCAGATGGTTTTGCGCCGGGATTTAGGATCCGTTGTCGAGGAAGCGCCCGACGTCGTTGTCGAATTCCAAGCTTCCGACAGTGATCGATCTTCCGATTCCGCCTAATATCCCAGATCGGAACTTCACGCCTGACGTCGTCGGCCCCACGGTGGGCGCCAACTGTCGAGACATCGTAGTAGTTTTCATAGACTGGGGTGCCATGAGACTACGGTAGAGACGTGGGGTAACGGAACGGCGTAGCAACACAGAACACGGGATTTTACCCAGGTTCGGTACGTCGCGACAGTACGGCGTACCTACTCCTGCCTTTCTCACTATAAGGGACTAAAGCCCGTAATTCTGGGTTTACAGTGTGAGGGAATAGATCTAGCTTTACTCGGCGAGGATCAGCTTCTCGGCGAGATAACCTAGAACTTAGAGCTTATTCAACTTAGAACTTTTTAAATCTATCCTCTGTCCGGCTTTATATAATAGCCGGACTAGGGCTTACAGATTAGGAAACCTAGAAGACTACGTTTAACTTGTAACTTGGACGGTAAAGAATCCGTCTTCTCCTCCAAGCCAGATCACGCGGGCCGTGATCTGGGTTCTTCTAGAATCCGGCTTCTGCGCGTCGGCCTACTGGGCCGCCCAATGGACCTAAGCCCACTACCGCTTGGGCCACCCTGGTAGTCCGGCACTTTTGTCTACCATCTTCTATACCCCTATTCGGTATATATCCGACAGGTACCGCAGATAGAGTGGATTTTACCAGCTCCAGTCTCCCACCCCGGTTCAACAGGTTGGTGCACCAACCCGGAAGGTTTCCCGCCACCCTGTCCACCAAGTACTGTAGTTGGGCGGCAGAGGGCTTCCTCAGAGACATAGGTAGCCCGAGGTAGCGAAAGGGGAAGGGGCTAACCGGGCACCCCAACTCCTGGGCGACCAACTCCTCCACTGTTATGTCTCCTCTAATCAGGTGAGCCGAACATTGTCCATGTTCGTCCTGAGGCCCGACGCCTCCCCGAAATCTCCAATGAGGGCCGCAAGAGTCTGCACATCTGACAGGGAGGGGCGAAGAAAGGTGACAACATCATCCGCATAAATGGAAGTCCTGTGCTGCAGCCCATCACTCGCGAGTGGCGTAAGGAAGCCCCACCTGGCCGCCAACTCGATAAGATGATGTAAAACTTCCATTAAGAGAATGAAGAGCTGGGGAGAGAGGGGATCCCCTTGTCTGAAACCACGCCTGTTCGAAATGCGTCCCCCTGGCAGTCCATTTAGGAGCATCCGCGTGGATGCCGAGGCGAGCAACGCACAAATCCACGCGATCATATGATCGCCAAAGCCCAGTTTCTTTAGAACCTCCACTAGGAAAGACCAATTGACCGTGTCGAATGCCTTTGCGCGCTTGTTGATTTGTTTTCTTGTCTGGAGCGCTTGTAGTTGCATCTGCTCCACTTGTTGCTTTCTTTTGTTTTGTTTTCTTGTCTGTACAAACAGAAGAGAAATTCTTCGAATAATTGCTTGGGCCCCGCGCATGTTTAGCTATAGGCCTGCACGGAAGAAACGTACGCGACCTGGACACTGTAAGAAGGAACCATATATATGACACATCACTCCATACCGAAACTCCAGGCCCTAATCCCGATTCCCGCATATTAGGTTTACAAATACGAAAGACAGTAGTATCCACAATGTTGCCGCTGTGGCGTGCAGCCCAACAAAGCCTCGGCCGGCTGCCCTCCGTCGCGGCAACGACCGGCCGTCGCACCATGGCCTCCTCCTCCTCCACAGCCGACTCTCTTGTCAGCATTGGGGTTCGTTCGCTGGCTCGCTCATATTTACCGGCTACCTCTTGAGACGATGCGTGCAGGATGTGCTAATGATTAATTTCACCGTGCGCTGTGCAGGGCTCCTTGACAGCCATTGTGCTCATCTTGCAAGGTTGGATTTTGTCGCACCCGGACTTCTAGAGGATACTCACCGCACGAACTGAACAGTATTCTGATGGGATTACGGGGCTTACCGGCACCCGGGTCCTCTTACGAGTAGGCCAACACTTATGTGTGACAACCCATCGCTACTGTTCACCGTCGATGTAAACTATCCCGTAGAAATCAGGACACTACCATTGACGTACTTCATACCATACACACATGGTACGTCAACGGCTTTGAACAAAAGGATAACACAACATGCCTCTACGACACAAAAGATTGAAATAAGTTGCAATTGGCCCTCACTAGGGCAGAGATAGCAAATACAATCATCCAGAGGACACATGTCCCAACATAGCATCATTACATCTCAGCGGAAGCATTCAAAGGGGTCTGAGTACAGACAAAATCCAAATAGGCTTAAGAAGCCGGAAACTGAAATAAAGACGGAGCCCATCCACGATGTCTCGGATCCTGCCCGGGTCCGCTAACTACTCGTCAGCAGCCTCGTCAAACTCCACGTAGTAGCCGTCACCTGGATCCTCGTAATCGTAGTCTGCGGAAACCACAGCCCCAAAGGGGTCAGTACATAGACGTACTGGCAAGCAAGACTCACAGTTCACCAAAGTATAGCCCGTCAACACAAGCACAGATGACTTGGGTTCAACGGAAAGAAAGGGGTATATAAGATGCTGCAACTGGCTGCGCTAACCAACTACAGAGATTCTATCACTTCCAACTAACAGAAAGGGGATAAGATCGAGTATTGTAACCAACTGAAAGCTAACATCAAACAAACCCATCCTGGATCTCGCCCCTTATCCAAAGAAGCAATCCGAGGATAACTCACACAGTTGGATTAAGATGAAACAAGTTATTGTGACAATAATCCTATTACTAGTCAAATTGTAATCATGGGGTGTGAGATTGTGAATCATTAGGTTTAAGTTGTCCTGAGTACTTGTTAGCCAGTACTTTCACCAAGTTAACCAAAACCGCGGAAAACACGGCTTCTCGAGAAGATTATCCCTGCAGGGTTGCACCAATTTGGCCGTACACGTATGAATAACCCGCCAGATGGGATGCCTCCCACCAAGCGGGGCACTCAACACAACTCGACTCTTCTTCGCATCAAGCCCAAAGCACCTTGGGCGCACGGCTAATCAAGCCCCGAAGAAAAGGGACCCTCATAGCACTCTAAGACCGTGTCCCCCTATATGCCGACTACGAAAGTTCCACCCTGCGCTGGGCTCGCAAAAACATGCATGCGGCAAATAGAAAGCACGAACTAAATGAGATGATTTGGACGAGATGCGAATCGAATCAAATTGAGGGGGGCGCCCATACTCGCTTCCCACATGCGGGTAGTGCGCTCATCATGGATCAGTAGACAAGACCCTTTTCCTATTAGGGTCGACACTAGCAGGCCTCAAAACCACACAGGGCCTCATGCCGGTGCCTTATCATCAAATTATTATTAAGTAATAACATTAGCATGATTGATTGATTGATTAAACATCGAGCCCCCAGAACATAATGAAATATAGTAACTGAAAGTAACGGGTAACAGACTCGAGCCAAAACAACCTAAGCATACTAGTAAGACACTGGCTCAATCAATAGGGTGGTAGGAGGGGTGGTGAGGCAATATCAGGTTTAAAGGATTCATGTGATAGGTTCGTAACAGAAACAACTACCACTAAGGCTAGCAGAAATAGACAACGGAAAGTATCGGTAACCAGGGTTGAAAGGAACACAATGGTTCATGTGAGTGATAACTTGCCTGCGAACTCAGCAGCCTGGTACTGAGCTAGATCCTCAGAAGGGGTGCTGTAAAGATCGTCTGTCTCAACGTCGTCGTCTATTCGAGAAGAAGCAAAACAAACAAAACAGGAATGTAAACAATCACTTTCATGGCATAGTGCACAATCAAAGATGATGCATGACAATTTAATGGTTGCAAAAAATTAAACTAGCTAACATAATAACACAATTTATATGGACCCATATGCCATTGGATTGCATATGGAAAAGGGTCCCTGAATTAAGTGGAACAAATGATTTACAACTAATTATTATGTGAAAGTTGTTAGCATGATGCATGCATGATGGTAACAACAAAATAACAACAAATAACAATAATAGTTGCAAGTGATAAAAGGAGTTAACAAGTTTTGGAAATCATTTATTAAGTTTGGAAAGTTTGGTTACTTAAACATGTCACACAAACAATTATTGTTTTCATCAATTTAAAGTGGGCAAAACAATTAACAAAATTTATATTTGAAAAGAACATCAAATTTTAGTTGGATTACATGTTTCAATTATTGAAATTTGAATTAGGATGAATTTATTATGAATTAAACAATATTAAACAAGTTTTAATTGAATTTAAAACAAGTGTGAATTTTTATTTGAATTTTATTTATTCAAAACATAATTTCAAACTCACATTTGAAAGGTTCACACTTTGATGGTTTGAAAACATATTTTGCATGTTCAAAAATATTTTATTTTGAGCAAGTTATGATTTTGATCAAATTTAAATGAATTAAACAAGTATTAAATTATTTAGGCAATTTAAATTATTCAAACAATGAAACAAATTTTATATTTGAATAGGATATTCAAAATGGTATGAAAAACATATTTTATTTGCCTTATTTGGAATTAGTATGAATTATTTATGAATTGTTGCACATTACATTTGAATTACTCAAATTTGAATTTTAACTACATTTTGAAAATTCAAAACAGTACACCAATGGAATAATTGGATAGACAGTTAAATTTGGAGCAATAAACATATACAACTTTTATTAGTTGGACTTATAAATTAAAAGATATTAAAGTTTAAAGTTTGGGGTTTAAATCTGTTATTTAAATTGATTTAGGAATTAAACAGAAATTGCGCAGAAACTTTTGGTGCCGCGCTGTTAGCCAGCCCCAGCCACTGCAGCGTGGGCCTGGGGGGCCAGCGTGTCGCTGCGCGCCTGCGTGGCAGCTGGGTGGCTGACAGGGGGCCCTCCCTGTCAGCACCTGGTGGAAAAAAGACGGGAAAAATCCCGCGAGGGCAGGGGCTCGAACCCTGCACCTCTAGCTCGCTGCGCTGTGACTGAACCAGTGGAGCTGATCGAGTGTTTCTGTTAGATACAGATGCGCGGTGAGGAAAAGGTTACCAAGCGTTATCTGAACTTTCTGAAGATCAAATCCTTCCGCGACTGACAGGACATCGCGGCTCGCCGGCGACGAGCTGGGCGTGTGGAAGGATACGGTGTGTGCACGGATGCGTGGCAGTGCTGCGTGCAAGATGCAGATAGGAGGAGGGGACGGTGGCTTGCTCACCACCGGGAGTAGCCGATGCGGAGGCTTGGTGACGTACGGTGACGGAGGCGACGGCGGCGTGGTCGGAGACGACGGCGCGGATCCAGTGGCCCTTCTTGCTCCCTTCGGTGTCCAACGCGTAGAGGAAGAAGAGGTGGAACGAATCCAGCGAACGATCAGCGTCGAGGGGCTCTGCAACGTAGTAGACGACCACGGGTTCAGAAAGAATGGTGCCACGGTGGTCGGAGAGGGCGAGGATCGCGGCGGCGAATCAGAAGCTCACCGAGTGCGTGCGGGTGTTCAACGGAGAGAGGAGATGACGGTGACTTGGTTCCAGGGTTTAGGTAGGGTAGAGGAGCGACATGGCGACGGTGGCTACCGGAAATTCAGAGCGGCGTTCTTCCGGTGGGCGACAGAGGAGAAAAATCCGGCGAGGGAGAGAGAGGTGGCGGCGGATCCGAGGGAGAGAACGGAAACCTAGGGCTAGGGTGCTGCGCCAGGGGGTCTAGGGTTCTTATAGAGTGCGGAGACCAAGGGTGGCCGTCGGTGGCGTCGCGGTGCCGCCGTGGCACCGCTGCGATTCGTGCCGTACGGGGAGACGACGGTGGCGGCGATCTAACTGAAGCGGTACGCGCATTAGGTGGGCTGGGTTGCGCGTTAGTTGGCTTAGGTGGGCTGGGCCAGCTGCTAGCTGCCGCGCGCGCAGCTGGCTTGCTTCTTTTATTTTTCCTTTTCTGTTTTTTTTTTGTAGGTTTTGGTTTTGGAAGAAAAGGATGGGTTTTAATTTAGTAAAAATTCTAGGAAAATTAGGTTAAGTTATTTAGGTAATTAGGAAACAACTTCCAAGATTTGATTTCAAAAAGTTGAGATTAAAAGTGCTGTTTGCATTTGAACCAAATTGAATGAATTTTCAATATTAATTTAACATTATGGAAACAAGGCATTTTTAGTAGGGTTACCCCTAAGGTTTAAAGTGATTTAAAGATTATAATTGTGTGGTGAACCTCATGGATTCAAAAGGGTGCTGATTTGAAGACTTGGTTTGAATTGAAAATGATTTAGAATTAATTGGTTGAATTAATTGATTGAATTGAAGCAACAATTTAATAGGTGATCATTAATGAATTGTTTGGAAGCAATTGAGGTTTTTGATTTGCAATTCTTTATTTGAAAAGATTGTAACAGACAAGTATGAATACAAAGGTTGAATAAGGTTTGAATTTCATTATGAAAACAATGCAAACAGAAATAAAGCAAATGCAATGAGATGATGACATGATGCATTGCTTTAATTAAAACAAGAAACAAAACATTCTAAGGGATATTTCATACTTGGGATGTTACAAAACGCCCCCCCTTGAAGGAATCGCGCCCCGAGATTCCTTACTGAGAAGTGAAAAGGTCCGGATACTTCTTGCGAAGATCCTCTTCGGTCTCCCACGTTGCCTCTTTATCGGAATGATGCGACCACTGCACTTTCAAGAACTTGGTGCTCTTGTTGTGAGTCTTACGCTCGGTCTCATCGAGAATACGAATAGGGTGCTCCTCATAAGATAGATCATCTTGCAGTTCAATGGAGTCATGATCAACTGCACGATCTGGATCTTTGAAACACTTCTTGAGCTGGGACACGTGGAACACATCGTGCACCTTGGATAGTTTTTCTGGAAGTTCAAGACGATAGGCATTTTCTGCCCGCCTTGAGAGGATGTTGAAAGGACCAATGTATCTTGGTGCAAGCTTTCCTTTCACACCAAAACGATGAGTGCCTCTGAGGGGAGTTACACGGAGATATGCCTTATCACCAGGTGGATAGATCATATCCCTGTGCTTGCTATCATAATAGCTCTTCTGACGAGACTGAGCAATCCTGAGATTGTCACGAATGATACGAACTTTCTCCTCGGCTTCCTTAACAATGTCAGGGCCTAAGAGTGAACGTTCACCAGCTCCAGACCAATTGATTGGACTCCTGCATCTGCGACCATACAGTGCCTCAAATGGTGCCATGCCTAGGCTTGCCTGGTATCTGTTGTTGTAGGAGAATTCAGCATATGGAAGGCAATCCTCCCATTTCATGCCAAAGGAGAGTCCACATGCTCTGAGCATATCCTCGAGAATCTAATTGACTCTTTCGACTTGCCCCTGAGACTGAGGGTGATAAGCTGTTCTGAACAGAAGTTTGGTGCCCAATGCTTCTTGAAAGCTTTTTCCAGAAATGAGAAGTGAATATGCTTCCACGGTCTGAGCTTATTTCCAATGGAACACCATGAAGAGGAACAACCTTTGCTGTGTAGAGCTCTGCTAATTGGCTAGCTGAGATAGTTTCCTTGACAGCAAAGAAGTGAGCTACCTTAGTGAGACGATCAATAACAACGAAGATTGCATCGTTGCCCTTCTTGGACTTTGGAAACCCAGTAACGAAGTCCATTTCAATCATGTCCCACTTCCACTCAGGAATTTTCAGAGGTTGGAGTAGACCTGCTGTTTTCTGATGGACTGCCTTAACACGTTGACAAACGTCGCATTCAGAAACATATTGAGCAATTTCACGTTTCATGCCAGGCCACCAATACAGAGTCTTGAGATCCTGGTACATCTTTGTACTTCCAGGGTGGATGGAGAGAGGAGTTTCATGAACCTCCTTGAGAATGACATCCTTGAGACTTTGAATCTGAGGAACTGCAATGCGTCCTTCGAAGAACACAGTTCCCTTGTCATCAATTGAGAAGGACTTGAATTTATCATTGCCTTCCTTGATGTGCTCTACAATCTTCTTGATTTCAGTATCACGAAGTTGTTCAAAACGAATCTTGTCCTCGAGAGTTGGACTGGCTGTCAAGCTAGCAAGGTATCCTTCAGGGACAAGACCAAGGTTCAGTTTCTGGAATTCTTCATGAAGTGGAGGTTGGCTTTCCATGATCATGAGATTATTGCAATATGATTTGCGACTGAGAGCATCGGCCATAACATTAGCCTTGCCTGGAGTGTAAGAAATGGTGAGATCAAAGTCTTTAATCTTCTCAATCCATCTCCTTTGCCTGAGGTTCAGATCTGGCTGAGTGAAGATGTATTTCAGACTCTTGTGATCGGAAAAGATTTCAGTTTTGTTACCCAACAAGTATTGTCTCCATTTCTTGAGGGCAAACACCACAGCTGCAAGTTCAAGATCATGTGTGGGATAGTTTTTCTCATGTGGGTTCAACTGACGTGATGCATAAGCCACAACTTGACGTTCTTGCATAAGAACTGCACCCAGACCTTGGAGAGATGCATCGCAGAATATCTGGAAAGGTTTGGTAGTATCTGGGCCAACCAGAACTGGGTTGGAAGTGAGTTTAGTCTTCAGGAGGTTGAAACTCTCATCACACTGTGGAGTCCAAACGAACTTCTTGTCCTTCTTTGTGAGATCAGTGAGAGGTTTCGCAATCTTGGAAAAGTTTTGGACGAAACGACGGCAATAGCTAGCCAAGCCAAGAAAACTTCTGACTTGCTTCACCGTCTTAGGGGGTTTCCAATCAACAATTGCCTTAACCTTTTCAGGATCAATGGCTATGCCTTTAGCAGAGATGATATGACCAAGATATGCAACTTCTGGAATCCAGAACTCACATTTGGAGAACTTGGCATACAGACGATTCTCGCGAAGTTTCATGAGAGTGAGACGAAGGTGTTCTCCATGCTCTTCCTCGGATTTTGAGTAGACTAGAATGTCATCAAGATATACCACAACGAACTTGTCGAGGTATTCATGGAAGACATAATTCATGAGTCTTGAGAACGTTGCCGGTGCATTGGTGAGACCAAAGGACATGACGGTGTATTCATATAGACCGTAACGGGTGGTGAAAGCTGTCTTAGGAATATCTTCCTTTCTGATCTTTATCTGATGGTACCCCATCCTCAAGTCCAATTTTGAGAATATTGCGGCTCCAGCAAGTTGATCAAAAAGATCATCGATACGAGGAATTGGATACTTGTTCTTGATGGTTTTCTCGTTGAGAGGACGATAGTCAACCACGAGTCTTTTTGTTTGATCCTTCTTGGCAACAAACAGAGTTGGGCAACCCCAAGCGGAGGAACTAGGCTGAATGTAACCTTTCTCCATGTACATATCGATTTGCTCCTTCAACAATTTCAGTTCAGGAGGAGCTATCTTGTATGGATGCTTAGAGATTGGAGCAGTACCTGGCTCAAGCTCGATCACGAACTCAACTGCTCTGTCCGGAGGCATCCCTGGCAACTCTTCTGGAAAGACGTCAGGGAATTCACAAACCACCGGAACATTTTCAATTGCAGGAAGGGGTTTGGCATCTAGGTTGAACAGCTGAACAGAACTTGATCCATATGGAGAATAGACTATCTGGCCTGAAGTGTGGGAGAGAGTTATTGACTTTTGAGCGCAGTCAATTTTGGCTTTGTGGGTCTTCAACCAATCCATACCTAGAATGACATCAATGTCAGAATTTCCCAGCAACATGAGTGAAGCAAGGAATATGCGACCTCCAATTAGGATCTGATTGTCCATGCTTATCTTGGAAGTCAACATTTGCGGTCCCGGAGAGTGAACAGTCATTTGATTGCTTAGCGGAACCAGAACTAGGTTGTATGCTTTTGCAAAAATCTTTGACACAAAAGAATGCGATGCTCCAGTATCAAACAACACTTTAGCTGGAATAGAGTTTACGGGTAATATACCGAGAACGACGTCAGCAGCTTCCTCAGCTTTGTCGGCCTTGATATGGTTCACCCTCGCGGTCCTCCCGACAGGCCTGTTGTTGGAGTTGAAGGCTTTAGCCGGGGGAGCACGAACCATTGCCTGGTTGGTGTTGGGGCGAGGAGGTGGCGGAGGTAGCTGCATCTGAGTGCACTTATCAGCGTAGTGTCCAGTCTCCTTGCACTTGTAGCAAGTGACGACACGAGGAGGACCTGGCCTTGGCTGCCCCATTGGAACCCTCTGACCCTGCATCTGAGATGGGTTGGGTGGGCGGGGACCAAAGCCTGGAGAAGCTTGGGCATTTGGAGCCCGAGTGACAGCACCATTTGGCACCCAGATGCGGCGCTTCTGCGGAGGGGTGGTCATGTTGGAGGAGGAACCACCCTCACGCGAGTGCTTACGGGACTCCTCGAACGCCTTGCGCCCATTCTCCTCATTGAGCGCGGTGTTCACGAGCTCCACGAAGTCCTTGCACTTGACGTTGGTGAGAGCGTACTTCAGTTCCGGGTTAAAACCTCGGCGGAACCTTGCCATCTTCTTGGCTTCAGTGGATACCTCGTCACCAGCGTATCGAGCGAGACGATTGAACTCGTTCTGGTAGCCGAGGACGTCCAGCTTGCCCTGTTTGAGAGAGCAGAATTCCTCACGCATCCTTTCCATGAGATCATCTGGGATGTGGTGCTTCAGGAAGGCATCCTTGAAACATCCCCAGGTGATAGGATAGCCAGCTCTCATGGTCTGGTAGTTCTCCCACCAGGTAGCTGCCTGACCCTTCAGTAGGTAGGTGGCATACTTGACTTTATCCTCCTCAGCAACATGAGCTATCTCCAGAGCCCTGTTCATCTCCCTGATCCAGTCATCAGCATCCAAAGGCTCACGTGTTGCCACGAAAGCTCTCGGCCCCATGCTCAGAAACTCCTTGATGCTGACTCGCGGAGCATTCTGGTTGTTGTGCTGGTTAGCCTGGATCTGGGCCATCTGAGCCACGACCTGAGTCATCTGAGTTAACAGCTCCGTGAGCGGAGGTGGTTCAGGCGGGTTGCTCCTTGTTGGCGGCATCCTGAATAGACATGCATTTTAGCACAACAATAGAAAAGGATAGACTTGGTAACCGAAAGATAGATTATTCTGACGCATGAATAGATAACCAACAGGTACATCATCACATGTTCAAATACATCAGAATATCCAACAGACCAATACATGGTTCGAAAGACAAAGGATAACTAAACATAGATAGGAATGGATACATCGGTACTCCCATGCTCATCACGCAGGACGGCGGTGAGTAGTACGACGAGAGATACGGTGCGGAGGAATCCCCCGGAAGTAGGTATAACGACGATCCACGTAGAGCGGGACTGCTCTGAGAGGGACTCTCGGTGTGGTGAAGTAGAAAGCGTCGTCTCCCTGTGCTCCAAAGCGGGGAATCCCAGTGTAACCAGGACCAAGGTCGAGAAGTGGACCTCTGATCGGCTCGTAACCTCCAGCATCTGGCAGAGGAAGACCAGCTGGCTGAGTGAAACGCGCAAAGCGCTCGTCTCCAACAAAGTCTGTGGTGTACGTATCCAGACGAGTCAAAGCAAGATAGAGCTGCTCCCTGACTGAGGCCAACTCCTGAGAAAGTGTGGAAGCAACTGCGTCACTGTGCCTCACAAACTGAGCAGTGGTGTGCAGCCTGGAGCTATCATCCTCGTAGGTATCCAGGTTGCCGTGGAGAGTGAAGTGAACTCCCGCTGACGTGATGTAACCACGGGGGATGTGGCGATAGATGGAATCGTCAAATCCCCAGTAGTCAGCACGGAGGACGGTGAGACTCACGTAAGCTGCCTGCTGCACTGCCATATCCACTGTGGAACCTACTGCCTCGTAGCGGTGGACAACGCTCATGCCATCATCTAACAGAATGTAGACGATAGCCTGGTAGTAGGTCTGGTCAAACTCTCGCTGCTGCTCGTAGACCTGGTACTCTGGTGCCCAATGGAACCCCAGATAGGTAACCATGTCTCTCAGCATCTCCGGATAACCGGCGGTACTCTCACAGCGAGTCATCCGAACCACCTGTGGGAAGAACCTGAGATCCATCTGCAGATGATTTGGGAGGTTTTGATTAGACGCCGGTAGGGAACTGAAGTGGAAAGCAACAACAAGGTTCAACGGACGAAAAGGATGTTGAAAAGAACAGGATATTGAAGCAACATCGGGAAACACGAGACCAAAAACTCCTGAGGTACTACGGAGAACCCAAAACACGTGAAATCCTAACTTGAAAGTTTAGGTGAGAACAGAAAACAACGTTGCACTTCCTTACCAGAAAAGGGTGGGTGGGTGGGGAAAGAAGAAAAATGGCAGAATTCCTACTCTCACGTTTCATTTTTCCTATATAGCTACAAAATAGTTTCTAGACTCAACTGCGACCAGTAAAAGGGGATCCTACAGGCAGACAGGCTCTGATACCATTTGTCGCACCCGGACTTCTAGAGGATACTCACCGCACGAACTGAACAGTATTCTGATGGGATTACGGGGCTTACCGGCACCCGCGTCCTCTTACGAGTAGGCCAACACTTATGTGTGACAACCCATCGCTACTGTTCACCGTCGATGTAAACTATCCCGTAGAAATCAGGACACTACCATTGACGTACTTCATACCATACACACATGGTACGTCAACGACTTTGAACAAAAGGATAACACAACATGCCTCTACGACACAAAAGATTGAAATAAGTTGCAATTGGCCCTCACTAGGGCAGAGATAGCAAATACAATCATCCAGAGGACACATGTCCCAACATAGCATCATTACATCTCAGCGGAAGCATTCAAAGGGGTCTGAGTACAGACAAAATCCAAATAGGCTTAAGAAGCCGGAAACTGAAATAAAGACGGAGCCCATCCACGATGTCTCGGATCCTGCCCGGGTCCGCTAACTACTCGTCAGCAGCCTCGTCAAACTCCACGTAGTAGCCGTCACCTGGATCCTCGTAATCGTAGTCTGCGGAAACCACAGCCCCAAAGGGGTCAGTACATAGACGTACTGGCAAGCAAGACTCACAGTTCACCAAAGTATAGCCCGTCAACACAAGCACAGATGACTTGGGTTAAACGGAAAGAAAGTGGTATATAAGATGCTGCAACTGGCTGCGCTAACCAACTACAGAGATTCTATCACTTCCAACTAACAGAAATGGGATAAGATCGAGTATTGTAACCAACTGAAAGCTAACATCAAACAAACCCATCCTGGATCTCGCCCCTTATCCAAAGAAGCAATCCGAGGATAACTCACACAGTTGGATTAAGATGAAACAAGTTATTGTGACAATAATCCTATTACTAGTCAAATTGTAATCATGGGGTGTGAGATTGTGAATCATTAGGTTTAAGTTGTCCTGAGTACTTGTTAGCCAGTACTTTCACCAAGTTAACCAAAACCGCGGAAAACACGGCTTCTCGAGAAGATTATCCCTGCAGGGTTGCACCAATTTGGCCGTACACGTATGAATAACCCGCCAGATGGGATGCCTCCCACCAAGCGGGGCACTCAACACAACTCGACTCTTCTTCGCATCAAGCCCAAAGCACCTTGGGCGCACGGCTAATCAAGCCCCGAAGAAAAGGGACCCTCATAGCACTCTAAGACCGTGTCCCCCTATATGCCGACTACGAAAGTTCCACCCTGCGCTGGGCTCGCAAAAACATGCATGCGGCAAATAGAAAGCATGAACTAAATGAGATGATTTGGACGAGATGCGAATCGAATCAAATTGAGGGGGGCGCCCATACTCGCTTCCCACATGCGGGTAGTGCGCTCATCATGGATCAGTAGACAAGACCCTTTTCCTATTAGGGTCGACACTAGCAGGCCTCAAAACCACACAGGGCCTCATGCCGGTGCCTTATCATCAAATTATTATTAAGTAATAACATTAGCATGATTGATTGATTGATTAAACATCGAGCCCCCAGAACATAATGAAATATAGTAACTGAAAGTAACGGGTAACAGACTCGAGCCAAAACAACCTAAGCATACTAGTAAGACACTGGCTCAATCAATAGGGTGGTAGGAGGGGTGGTGAGGCAATATCAGGTTTAAAGGATTCATGTGATAGGTTCGTAACAGAAACAACTACCACTAAGGCTAGCAGAAATAGACAACGGAAAGTATCGGTAACCAGGGTTGAAAGGAACACAATGGTTCATGTGAGTGATAACTTGCCTGCGAACTCAGCAGCCTGGTACTGAGCTAGATCCTCAGAAGGGGTGCTGTAAAGATCGTTTGTCTCAACGTCGTCGTCTATTCGAGAAGAAGCAAAACAAACAAAACAGGAATGTAAACAATCACTTTCATGGCATAGTGCACAATCAAAGATGATGCATGACAATTTAATGGTTGCAACAAATTAAACTAGCTAACATAATAACACAATTTATATGGACCCATATGCAATTGGATTGCATATGGAAAAGGGTCCCTAAATTAAGTGGAACAAATGATTTACAACTAATTATTATGTGAAAGTTGTTAGCATGATGCATGCATGATGGTAACAACAAAATAACAACAAATAACAATAATAGTTGCAAGTGATAAAAGGAGTTAACAAGTTTTGGAAATCATTTATTAAGTTTGGAAAGTTTGGTTACTTAAACATGTCACACAAACAATTATTGTTTTCATCAATTTAAAGTGGGCAAAACAATTAACAAAATTTATATTTGAAAAGAACATCAAATTTTAGTTGGATTACATGTTTCAATTATTGAAATTTGAATTAGGATGAATTTATTATGAATTAAACAATATTAAACAAGTTTTAATTGAATTTAAAACAAGTGTGAATTTTTATTTGAATTTTATTTATTCAAAACATAATTTCAAACTCACATTTGAAAGGTTCACACTTTGATGGTTTGAAAACATATTTTGCATGTTCAAAAATATTTTATTTTGAGCAAGTTATGATTTTTATAAAATTTAAATGAATTAAACAAGTATTAAATTATTTAGGCAATTTAAATTATTCAAACAATGAAACAAATTTTATATTTGAATAGGATATTCAAAATGGTATGAAAAACATATTTTATTTGCCTTATTTGGAATTAGTATGAATTATTTATGAATTGTTGCACATTACATTTGAATTACTCAAATTTGAATTTTAACTGCATTTTGAAAATTCAAAACAGTACACCAATGGAATAATTGGATAGACAATTAAATTTGGAGCAATAAACATATACAACTTTTATTAGTTGGACTTATAAATTAAAAGATATTAAAGTTTAAAGTTTGGGGTTTAAATCTGTTATTTAAATTGATTTAGGAATTAAACAGAAATTGCGCAGAAACTTTTGGTACCGCGCTGTTAGCCAGCCCCAGCCACTGCAGCGTGGGCCTGGGGGGCCAGCGTGTCGCTGCGCGCCTGCGTGGCAGCTGGGTGGCTGACAGGGGGCCCTCCCTGTCAGCACCTGGTGGAAAAAAGACGGGAAAAATCCCGCGAGGGCAGGGGCTCGAACCCTGCACCTCTAGCTCGCTGCGCTGTGACTGAACCAGTGGAGCTGATCGAGTGTTTCTGTCAGATACAGATGCGCGGTGAGGAAAAGGTTACCAAGCGTTATCTGAACTTTCTGAAGATCAAATCCTTCCGCGACTGACAGGACATCGCGGCTCGCCGGCGACGAGCTGGGCGTGTGGAAGGATACGGTGTGTGCACGGATGCGTGGCAGTGCTGCGTGCAAGATGCAGATAGGAGGAGGGGACGGTGGCTTGCTCACCACCGGGAGTAGCCGATGCGGAGGCTCGGTGACGTACGGTGACGGAGGCGACGGCGGCGTGGTCAGAGACGACGGCGCGGATCCAGTGGCCCTTCTTGCTCCCTTCGGTGTCCAACGCGTAGAGGAAGAAGAGGTGGAACGAATCCAGCGAACGATCAGCGTCGAGGGGCTCTGCAACGTAGTAGACGACCACGGGTTCAGAAAGAATGGTGCCACGGTGGTCGGAGAGGGCGAGGATCGCGGCGGCGAATCAGAAGCTCACCGAGTGCGTGCGGGTGTTCAACGGAGAGAGGAGATGACGGTGACTTGGTTCCAGGGTTTAGGTAGGGTAGAGGAGCGACATGGCGACGGTGGCTACCGGAAATTCAGAGCGGCGTTCTTCCGGTGGGCGACAGAGGAGAAAAATCCGGCGAGGGAGAGAGAGGTGGCGGCGGATCCGAGGGAGAGAACGGAAACCTAGGGCTAGGGTGCTGCGCCAGGGGGTCTAGGGTTCTTATAGAGTGCGGAGACCAAGGGTGGCCGTCGGTGGCGTCGCGGTGCCGCCGTGGCACCGCTGCGATTCGTGCCGTACGGGGAGACGACGGTGGCGGCGATCTAACTGAAGCGGTACGCGCGTTAGGTGGGCTGGGTTGCGCGTTAGTTGGCTTAGGTGGGCTGGGCCAGCTGCTAGCTGCCGCGCGCGCAGCTGGCTTGCTTCTTTTATTTTTCCTTTTCTGTTTTTTTTTGTAGGTTTTGGTTTTGGAAGAAAAGGATGGGTTTTAATTTAGTAAAAATTCTAGGAAAATTAGGTTAAGTTATTTAGGTAATTAGGAAACAACTTCCAAGATTTGATTTCAAAAAGTTGAGATTAAAAGTGTTGTTTGCATTTGAACCAAATTGAATGAATTTTCAATATTAATTTAACATTATGGAAACAAGGCATTTTTAGTAGGGTTACCCCTAAGGTTTAAAGTGATTTAAAGATTATAATTCTGTGGTGAACCTCATGGATTCAAAAGGGTGCTGATTTGAAGACTTGGTTTGAATTGAAAATGATTTAGAATTAATTGATTGATTTGAAGCAACAATTTAATAGGTGATCATTAATGAATTGTTTGGAAGCAATTGAGGTTTTTGATTTGCAATTCTTTATTTGAAAAGACTGTAACAGACAAGTATGAATACAAAGGTTGAATAAGGTTTGAATTTCATTATGAAAACAATGCAAACAGAAATAAAGCAAATGCAATGAGATGATGACATGATGCATTGCTTGAATTAAAACAAGAAACAAAACATTCTAAGGGATATTTCATACTTGGGATGTTACAGATTACGAAGCGGAACGTCACGGACATCCACGAAAAGATGAAGACCCTGCAAGCATCCAATGATGAGATCCTGGCGCTGCTCAAGAAAGATAGCACTCGCGAGAGATGATCTATCGGTCGTGGTGCATGACCCACCTTCACCACCAGATATAGCAACCTCCTAAAGCATATATATATATATATATATATATATATATATATATAGGGAAAATGGTTTCTACTCCCGGGTGTAGCTACACCCACGTCTCATATACTACCGTACGGAGGTATGTGTCATAGTTTTTCGGTCTGAGTATGTTCATATACTATATCTAAGATACTACAAAACAAATTACGTGAAAATTATAAATTTTTAGCATGTAGTTTGCACTATGTATTCAAAATACCGGTATATATGTACGTATAAAAGGAGTATGTAGAAAAATTACACATAGTACATAAAAAGTAGTATATATATTGCCGAAACAGTAATATATACTTCATACTATACATACATACTCTTCGGTATGATTGATACTACATACATCATACTAAACGCATGCGGGTGTAGCTACACCCGTGAGTAGCATAAATTTGTCATATATATATATATATATATATATATATATATATATATACACTAGCAAATTGCCCGTGCGCACTAGTAGAAAACAGGACATTGAGCCAAGCACATTCGAACTGGATTGGATACAAACCGGTTCTAAAGGGTCTGTCCCCTGGGCCCCCTCCCTGCAGCAAATGGCCACAAGGCCTTTAGTACCGGTTTGTGTTACAAACCGGTCCTAAAGGCCCAGGGGACAGACCCTTTAGAACCGGTTTGTATCACAAACCGATTCTAAAGGTTTTCTCATTTTTTGCAGCAACTGCGGGACCCGCTGTCAGACCCTTTAGCACCGGTTTGTAATACAAACCGGTCCTAAAGCCCTCCCCTAAACCCTATATTCCACCCTGAGCTCAGCTCCATTTTTTCCAGCTCGAGCTCAACTCCATTTTTGCTCTCTCCTTCCTCTTGTGAGCTCTAATCCATCCCCATTTTCTCCACCATTTGTCAAGATTGTTGGTAGCCATCGGTTCTACGGTTAGCATCAACATTCTCTCTTCCGGCATTGCAAGTTTTGCTCGTTTTCTTGCTCATTTCATTTTTTTTGTGCTAGCTAGGTGTTTGATGAAATGCCTAAGCTAGAATTTGTTATTCATTTGTTATGTATACAATTTGATGCAATTTGAGCTCAAATTTAATTATGATTTGTGGTTTTTTTTAGTGTCGCGCGCCTTGTCCCCTTCCTCACCGCCGTCGATCGCCCCGTCACCGACACAACCTTGGTGAGCATATTGTTTTTATTTACCAAAACAAATTTTGATTTGTATGATTTACATATTTACTTGTATATAATTTTCTTATTGTGCAAGATTTTATATATATATATAGCGCCATAGTTTTGATATCCGTCCCCGTTGGCCCTCGTCCAGTCTATGATTCCGATGTGGTATATTATCTTTTATAACTACATATTTTCATTTCCTGATTATATGACAATTAATTACGCCGACCAACTTGACATAGATATTTTTATCTAGGAGGTAGTGGAACCGGAAATGCCAATCGACCCTATTGTTGAGAAGTTATACTTAGTTGCACAAGAAAATGTTGGCTTGAAAGAAAGATTCAAAAAAACTGAAGAAAGGTTGGAAAAAACTGAAAGAGAGAAGATAACCTTGGAAAAGGTTCTTGCCGGTGTCGTCGATGGTCACAAGAGCGAGATGGACGCCATGCGCCTGAAGATTAGAAAAATTAGAAAATATGCAATTAGTAAAGAGGCTTGGTATCATTATGCCGTCGGGTCAATTGTTACCTTTGTTGCGATTTTGATCGCATTTGTTGTTGTTTTTAAATGCATTAATTAGAGAGAGTTTTTATGGATGGTTTCAGTGTGTATTTTTATGAGAACTATATATGTATAGTCACTACGCTACTTTGATTTTAACGTGTGATGAACTTTTTGTATTAATTAATTAATTTAGTCATGATGATTTAGCATAATGGTTGTTGATAAATTTATATAATGTAGATGAACCGGCAATGGATATACAGTGATCGATGTCGTCCCGAATTCTTTAATGACATGCATAGTTTTCTCAATGTGGCTGAGAAAAACAGGCAGAATGGATTTATTTATTTTCCATGTAAAAAATGCCAGAATAAGAGGAATTTACCTAATTCAAGAACCATACACACCCACCGGTTGCAAGAAGGCTTCATGACCAGTTATTTTTGTTGGACCAAGCACGGAGAAAGAGGGGTTGTAATGGAAGGCAATGAAGAAGAAGAGGATAATGATAATTATCCTATGTTCGGTGAACACGGTGATATTGAATTGGGGGAAGACGAGCCTGAACTTGAGGACATTGTTGATGAGTCTGATGATGATCTTCGTCAGGTCATTCGTGAAGAACAGATAAACTGCGCAAGTGAAAACGAGAGGTTGAAGTTGGAGCACATGTTAGAAGACCACAAAAAATTGTTGTACGCAAATTGCGAAGATGGCCAGAAAAAGCTGGGCACCACCCTGGAATTGCTGCAATGGAAGGCAGAGAATGGATTATCTGACAAGGGATTTGAAAAGCTGCTGAAAATAATGAAGAAGATGCTTCCAAGCGATAACGTGCTACCCTGCAGTACATACGAAGCAAAGAAGATTGTCTGCCCTCTAGGATTGGAAGTGCATAAGATACATGCATGCATCAATGACTGCATCCTCTACCGCGGTCAGCACGAGAATTTGAATGCCTGCCCGATAAGCGGTGTATTTCGGTATAAGATCAGGCGAGATGACCCTGGTGATGTTGAGGGCGACGATCGCCCCAGGAAGAGGGTTCCTGCCAAGATGATGTGGCATGCTCCTATAATACCACGGTTGAAACGTTTGTTCCGAAACAAAGAGCATGCCAAGTTGCTGCGATGGCACATAGAAGACCGTAAGGAAGACGATATGCTGAGACACCCCGCTGATGGGTCGCAGTGGAGAAACATCAACGATAAGTACGAGGACTTTGCACGTGACGCAAGAAACTTAAGGTTTGGTCTGAGTACAGATGGCCTGAATCCGTTTGGGGAGCAGAGTAGCAGTCATAGCACCTGGCCCGTGACTCTATGTATCTATAACCTTCCTCCTTGGTTATGCATGAAGCGTAAGTTTATTATGATGCCAGTGCTTATCCCAGGCACGTCGCAACCTGGCAACAACATTGATGTGTACCTGAGGCCACTGGTTGATGAACTTTAATTTTAGAGTTGTGGGCTGACGAAGGTGTACGTGTGTGGGACGAGTACAAACAAGAGGAATTTGACCTACGAGGTTTGCTGTTTGTAACCATCTATGATTGGCCCGCTCTTAGTAACATCTCAGGACAGTCAAACAAGGGATACAGCGCACGCACACACTGTTTAGGCGAGACTGAAAGTATACATATAGGCAAGAATGTGTACCCGGGGCATCGTCAATTTCTTCAAGACAGGCATCCCGTAAGAAAGAAAGGAAAGCATTTCAAAGACGAGGCAGATACACGGAGGAAGCCAACCCTCCCTAAAGGTACTGATATATATGACATGGTCAAAGATATAAAAGTAATCTTTGGTAAGGGTCCTGGCGCACAATCTATATTCTGGGAACTACCCTATTGGAAATTCCTAGAAGTTCGCTCTGCGATCGACGTGATGCACGTGACGAAAAATATTTGTGTGAACCTGCTAAACTTATTGGGCGTGCATGGGAACAAGTCGAGAGATACACCAAAAGCACGGCTGCACCACCAACGTATGCACGAACGAGACGACCTGATTAATCCAGAGAATTTCAAAGGTCCTGCCAGCTACGCTCTTACCAAGCAAGAGAAGGAGATCTTTTTCCAAGTCCTGAGTAGTATCAAGGTCCCGTCTGGCCACTCGTCGAACATAAAAGGAATACTAAACCTGGAAGAGAAAAAGTTCCAAAACCTAAAGTCTCATGACTGCCACGTGATCATGACCCAGTTACTTCCGATTGCATTGAGGGGGCTTCTGCCAGAAAACGTGCGAGTAGCCACTGTGAAGCTATGTGCATTCCTCAAGCAATTTCTCAGAAGACAATCGATCCAGCAACTCTACCAAGTTTACAGAAGGACATGGTCCAATGTCTTGTCAGCTTCGAGTTGGTGTTCCCACCAACCTTCTTCAATATTATGACGCACCTCATAGTTCACCTAGTCCAAGAGATTTCCGTTCTCGGTCCTGTATTCTTACACAATATGTTCCCCTTTGAGAGGTTCATGGGAGTCTTGAAGAATTATGTTAAAAACCGTGCTAGGCCAGAAGGAAGCATAGTCAAGGGCTATGGAACAGAGGAGGTCATTGAGTTTTGTGTTAACTTTATTCCTGACCTGAACCAAATCGGTGTTCCTCAGTCGCGCCATGAGGGGAGACTGCGTGGAAAAGGCACGCTAGGAAAGAAATCAACAACATGTATGGACGAGCAATCTTTCTCTGAAGCACACTACACAGTTCTAGTTAATTCCAGCTTGGTGGCTCCATATATCCAGGAACACAAGGATATTTTACGCTCGGAATACCCGGAGCAACCTGAAGATTTCATTGCTAAAGAACACGCGAAGACTTTCGGCGGTTGGTTGCAAAGACGTCTCATTAATGACAACATTGTTGAAGATGAGCTATACTTGTTGGCCAAGCAACCATCTTCGACTGTATTGACCTTTAAAGGGTACGAGATAAATGGTAACATATTTTACACGGCAGACCAAGATAAAAAGAGACCAACCAAAACAGTGGCATCCGGTTTGATGCAAAAGACGACAACGGGCAAAGGGTCACATACTATGGTTACATAGAGCAGATATGGGAACTTGACTACGGACCTTACTTTAAGGTCCCTTTGTTCTGGTGCAAATGGTTCAACCTGTCAGGCGTGAAGGTAGACCCGAAGTACGGAATGACAACAGCGGATCAGAAGAATCTTGGGTACGGCAATGATCAATTCGTCCTAGCCAATGATGTGGCTCAGGTTTTCTATGTGAAGGAAATGTCTAGAAGACCGAGAAAAAGGAAAGATAAGGAAGCGAATACATCAGACGATGAGCCAAGGCGCCACATAGTTCTTTCAGGGAAAAGAAACATCGTGGGAGTCGAGGACAAGACAGACATGTCAGAAGATTACAATAAATTTGATGAAATTCCTCCCTTCAAAGTCAAAGATGATCCAAGCATTCAGTTAAATGATGAAGATGTTCCATGGTTACGACGCAATCAGAAGAAAGGCAAGAAGAAAAATAGAAACGGATCATCCCTTTAGTCCCGGTTGGGGACACCAACCGGGACTAAATGGGTTAGGGTTTTGTTTGGACCAATCAGATAGAATCACACGAATCGTGTGTTTCTTTCAAGCGCTTGTGAGTCGTTGGATCCGGGGTGTGTTTCTTTCGAGGTGTTGTGAGCCGTTCGATCAGGGCTACGGTGTGTTTCTTTCGAGCTGTTGTGAGCCGTTGGATGAGGGTGTTTCTTAACCGTTAGATCAAAACCCTAGCTCAACACTTTGTGAGCCAGAGGACCCTATATATAGCCCACCTTCATACACCGGTCAGTTCATCGAGCAAATACAAAACATCCAGAGTCGCCATCATACGTCCTGCCGTGCATTTGGTATGCATATATGCACCCAGTAGCCACGGTAGGGCTGTATGATGGTGATACCGATTGTTTTGTTCTACACCTCCCTTTAAGGTTTGATACATCATATATTCAATTCATCGAGCAAATACAAAACATCCGGATTCGCCATCATACGTCCTGCCGTGCATTTGGTATGCATATATGCACCCAGTAGACACGGTTGGGCTGTATGATGGAGATACCGTTTGTTTTGTTCTACACCCCCCTTTAAGGTTTGATACATCATATATTCAGTTCATCGAGCAAATACAAAACATCCGGATTCGCCATCATACGTCCTGCCGTGCATTTGGTATGCATATATGCACCCAGTAGACACGGTTGGGCTGTATGATGGCGATACTGTCTATTTTGTTCTACAACCCCCTTTAAGGATTGATACATCATGTATTCAGTTTGTCGAGCAAATACAAAACATCCGGATTCGCCATCATACGTCCTGCCGTGCATTTATATGCATCCAGTAGCCACGGTTGGGCTATATGATGGCGATACCGTTTGTTTTGAGTCTACTTTGATTTTATAAATAAATGTAAAAGAAAATAGCAAAGGGAAACAAAAAAGAAAAATAAAAGAAGAAAAATAAAAGAAGAAACAGGAAAAAGAAAGGAAACAAAAAAATTTCTTTATATTTTCAAATTAGTTTGATAAATACATTAGTTTTTATTTTTTAATTGTTTTAAAAGACATTTAGACAATTTTTACACAAAATATGAGAAAATATAAATGTGTTTTTATAAATATTTGATTTTACAATTTTTTGAGTCTACTTTGATTTTATAAATAAATGTAAAAGAAAACAGAAAAGGGAAAAAAAAATAAAATAAAAGAAGAAACAGAAAAAAGAAAAAGGAAACAGAAAAAAGAAAAAAAAAGATAAAGTGTGGCCCCTGTACAGGACCTTTACCGGTGCTAAAGCACCTTTCGCACCGGTTGTTTCGCACCGGTGCTAAAGGTCTGTACAAGGGGCGCGCAGTCTGAAAGTGGCTCCTGTACAGACCCTTTAGCGCAGGTTTGTGTTAACAACCGGTGCTAAAGACCCTTTCGCACCGGTTGTTAACACAAACCGGTGCTAAAGGGTCTGTACAGGGGCAGTTATCCAGGACTTAGCGAAATTTTTTCACTTTATTATTCGCGCGCGTCCTCTCTGCTTCTATTACGGCGAAGCCCTGCTCCGGCGAAGCCCTGATCATCTTCTCCCCGCCGTCCCCGTCAGCTCCTCGTCGCCGTCCGCCCCGGCGCCCCGGGCGCGCCCCGACGCCGCGCCGCCTCCCTCTGCCTCCCACCGCCGACCCGACGCCGCGCGCACGCCTCCCCACCGCGGCCCCGCCTCCGTCGCCGTCGCCGTCCGCCTCCGCCGCGCCGCCTCCGCCCCGTCGCCGCCCACACGCGGCCCCGACGCCGCCGCGGCCTCTGCCTTCCCACCGCGCGCCTCCCTCTGCCTCTCACCGCGCGCCGTCCCGCCTCCGGCCGCCCCAACAGTGACGTACACGTGACGTCACCCCCCAACAGTAAGTTTTTTTTCCTGTTTAGTTCTAATTAGAATTAGAATTATTATTTGTAGTTAGAATTATTATTAGAATTACATTTAGAATTAGAATTAGATTTAGATTTAGAATTAGAATTAGCTAGAAATAGAATTTTTAAAATTAGAAAAATATTTGGACATATAAATATAAAATATATTAGCTAGAATTAGAATTTTTAGTAATTATAATTAGCTAGACTTGGAGAATTTTTTCTGTTTAAATTCAAAATATACCACATTCTCTATATAAATAACCGATGAAATAATTTCGCTAAGTGTCCGATGAAATAATTTGGCTAAGTGTCCGATGAAATAATTTGGCTAAGTGTCCGATGAAATAATTCGGCTAAGTGTCCGATGAAATAATTTGGCTAAGTGTCCGATGAAATAATTTTGCTAAGTGTCCGATGAAATAATTTGGCTAAGTGTCCGATGAAATAATTTCGCTAAGTGTCCGATGAAATAGTTTCGCTAAGTGTCCGATGAAATAGTTTCGCTAAGTGTCCGATGAAATAATTTCGCTAAGTGTACGATGAAATAATTTCGCTAAGTGTCCGATGAAATAATTTCGCTAAGTGTCTGATGAAATAATTTCGCTAAGTGTCGGATGAAATAATTTCTCTAAGTGTCCGATGAAATAATTTCGCTAAGTGTCCGATGAAATAATTTTGCTAAGTGTTCTTCATTTTATAAATTTTACTAGCAGGTGTTGAGCTATGGATTCCCACGCCGATCAGCTCGCGGGAATGGGTGAGGCGGAGAAGGAAACATACATGTGCCAGATGATTTTTGAAGATGCAACGGCCATATATCATGATCACGACGGTGGACAGGCGTTTAGCAATCAATTTTTGAACGACTCCGGTGACGGAGCTGAGAATATAGAAGATGTAGTAAATGATGACGACGACAACGTAAATGATGCAGAAGTGCCCTCCAGAACAAACTCTGCCAATGTATATCTCAAGTCACTGTTGACGCAACAATTAATTTGTATTGCACTTACTAACGAATCATTATTTTTCCCGTTTAGGCGCCCTCCGGAACAGCTAGCGCAAGTACTGAGACAAAGTCAAAACGAGGCCCGGCCGCAAGGTTGAAAGATACCGCAAGGTTCCCGATCGATACAGTTGCTGCTGATGGCAAACCACTGGAGCCCCCAGAAACTTATCGCAAATTCGTAAATCAGTGCGGAGTTGTTGTAAGAGACCTGGTCCCGATCAACTTAATAGAATGGAATAAGCCGAAGACCGGCGCCAACGTTGGAGCTACTTATGTCGATGACAGATTGAAAAAAAAATTCTTTGCGACACGGTATGGCTAAATTTCAGCGTAGCGGAAGATAAGAAGAAGAAAGTCGAGGAGTGGGCTTTGAAGAAGATGGCCACAGAATTCCAGAGGTGGAAGAAAGACCTATGGAAGAAATATAAGGACGAAGATCCAGTTTTCACTGAGCACCTAGTGAAGATAAGAGACGCTTGGGATGATTTTAAGGCGTATAAGAAATCGGGTGTCTTTGCATCCCGATCAGCCACAAATAAGGAGAATGCGAAGAAGAAGAAATATCACCATATTTTGGGATCAGGTGGCTACATGACTGCCCTGCCTAGGTGGCGAAGATATGAAGATGCGCTTCTGAAAAGAGGTATCATTCCACAGACACATGACTGGCCCGATAGGTCCAAGTTCTGGTTGTTCGCGCATGGGGCAACGTTGGACGCTGAGACTGGGATGATTGTTGCGGAGGGACCATGGTCGGAAAAAATAACAAATGTCGTAGCAGAACTAGAGAAGGCAATAGAAGCTGTTCGAAAAGGAACTTTTGTTCCCAATAGAGAGAACGACGAGCTGACGAAGGCACTCGGGAACCCCGAAAAGTGGGGACGAACACGAGGCTTTGGAGCCACTACCCCGTGGAGCCAAGGCTTTCCAGCGGACCTTGGCACTTACAGAAGACGTGGTAGAAGCAAGAAGAAGGCGCTGGAACGGATATCGACATTAGAAGAGAAGGTGGCGTTTCTCTTGGAGAAAGGGGGACACCCTGTACCTGACACTGAAGAGGAGGTAGAACATCGTCCTGCACCTGATTAGCTGCAAATAGAAGACGATCATGTAGCAGATGCCGTCCCATCTCAGCATAGAAGCAGCGTGGGTTCCACGCAGCTGCAGCTAGAAGACGGTCGTGCAGTCGAACCATCGGCGCCTCACTACCCCGTGGATGATATCACGGAGAAGACAAACTGTGAGATACATATGCCAATGGGGAACATATCCTTCAGGGTGGCGTCAGTCTATGCTTTACCGAATCAACCTGGAGCAACCTACCATGGTGGTAAGATTCCAGCATCCCATGCTCGTGTCGGGTTGTCAACAATTACGCCGGGATGCCATTCAATTGAGCTCCATATTCCTGGAGGTGAAGGCGAAAAGACACTGGGAGAAATGGAGCTTGGTATCATCTTGTGGAATAAGAAACACATCGTGTTTCCTAACGCGGCGCCAAGGCCACCGACTCCTCCAGGTACAAATGCACCACCTCCATCAATTACTGAATGATGCACCACATGTAAGCCTATTTTTAAAAGTTTTTTCACTTTCGTACAGAGAATGCACGACCTCCAAGTCCACCCCCAACGCACATCCAAGTCCACCCCACAACGAAGATTGGGAGCCCGGGGCCGAGGGTCCATCGCCCGTGCACTCCCGTGAGCCGACGGATGCGCCCACTATGGGTACGGCAAAGCGGAAGCTGCAGTTCAGAAGAAACGGGACTCCTCCCAAGAAGAGAGTTCATTCACAGGGTTATCAATGAGAAATCCCGTACTTCCAGAAATCTAGAGGTACGTAACCGGATCTTCACAACTTTATTTATGTTGCCATCAATTATGTTTAGTTTTGTTCATAACTTAATTGTTTTCATCTACTTCTTTTAAAGATGCAACGAAAGCGGGCGATGCTCAAACCAATCCAACGTTGCAAGGCAGTTGCAGAGGAATTGGCAGGATTTCTCCTCACGCAAGTCATAGATGAAGGCGGAGAATTTTTCCATCCTATGAACCAATAGACTGCTCACTTCTCTATGCAAGTATACAGCTATTGGAAACGAACTTCAGATTATGTAATGCTCGGTCGAGTACTTCGTGTTACATGTATATATATATATATATATATATATATATATATATATATATATATATATATATGTACTTTTATTTGGTGCATCAACATTTAACCGCAAACACGGAATCGGAAACACTTAACCGCAAATACGGAATCGGTGTTTCCGGATACGTATTTCCGATTACGTGTTTCCGATTCCGTGTTCGTAAAAAACGAAACACGGACACACGGAATCGGAAAAACTAAACGGAAACACGTAAACGGAAACCCTGAAAATACGGAACACGCCCTAAACCCTAAACCCTGAATACGGAATCGGAAACCCTGAAAAGAAAAGGAAAAAAAAGCTTTAGGACCGGTTGATGTTACCAACCGGTTCTAAAGGTCCTCCGCCTGCGCGCGCTCTTCGGCGCCCACGTGGAGGCCTTTAGCACCGGTTTGTGACAGACCGGTTCTAAAGGGGGGGCCTTTAGTCCCGGATATGTAGCACCGGATTTGTATCCGGGTCCAAAGGCCCTTACAAACCGGTGCTAATGCCCTGTTCTCCACCAGTGGCGTTTCAACGTGGATAAATTATCATATTATGTTATTAACATTCAGAGAAGCAAATCATATTTTCCGGGTGACATAGTCCATGTTCAGCGATGAAGCATCTAATAGTATGCATCAATATTTATCGAAAACAGAAAATATAAAGTTAAGAATGCTATTTTTACGTACATACATAACGAGAACTGCAATATGGAAGACTGCTCTATTATTGGGTGATAGTAATTGAAATACTCAACAAAACGGAATTGAAATATTCGACATCTATCATGGCACATTGCCAAGCAGAACTATGGGAAGCCTGAAATTTTAGCAGCCGACCGAAACAAATTGAGTTAATCCCCAAATCCTCCTCTCCCATGCAAAGTAGCAAAATCGTACGGGCACATGTAACCCACCGTACATATCTCCCACCCCTATGGCACGTCACGTGCATGAACATTATTTGTAAGGGTGGGGAATGCTAGGTGATGTCATCCACACCAATTGCCAGATGGCGGTGTGGCGGTCGCGAAACATTGAGGCGAGGTAAGCGACCTGTGGGCGGAGCTAGGCCGTTTTTTGAGCATGGACATAGTTTAGCTGAAGGTGATTTGCTAAATGTTTGCGAGGGCAAATCTCTTTTTTACACCATGTTTCTTTATAATATTTTAATGGAATTAATCAGCTGAGTTTGGGCAGCCGCTCGGGCATATGCCGGGCTTTGGCTCCGCCACTATCGGCGACTGTCTCCTTGAAGAGCTATTTCAACGTTGAGTGGACCTCCGGGCATGGCGTGGCAATGTCGAGCTGGAGCGGACTGGACTGTCGTGTTTGGAAGAAAGGATTACATACCTTTTATCTGTTCGCCTCAAACATAATCCGTCGGGCCGGTCCAGATTTCTATTCACGTTTCTTTTCTCTATCTTCTCTATCTCTACTAGTAAAATGCACGTGCGCTGCTACGGGATTGTGAATATTTTATAGGTACCAATTGGTGATTATTTCTGCTGGTGATGATTTATTTAGTAAGTGATCAAAATTTGCTACAACACGGTACGTGGAACGCGAAAGAACCCCTCTTAACACTTTGTAGCATTACATATTTTGTTAACATAAGCACAAATGCATATACAAAGCAAAGAGAAAGTAAACCCTTCTTATTTTCATTTTCCTTCAAGAAACGCTACTTGTTTGCAGATTGCTTTTTTATCTCATAGTGGACAGACCAAAATTTGGGTCATGTGATTCGAAGGAGGCAGCGAAACAAGAAATCTTACTTGTTTTTTTAATATAAGAAAGAGTATATTTATATTTTATTTGTGTCCTTGGGGTACCACAATAAATCACATACTTAAGGTGGTATGGTTTCGTATAGGAAGATGCGACTGGTGGACTACCCGGCTAAAAATAAGAAAGGTTACAATTTACTCAGGTTCAAGGACCTCGTGGAGGTGAAACCCCTATTTCTGTTTGTTTGATCTTGTATTGATGTCGAGATTAAAAAAGTCGCCGAAATGGTTATGGTAGTTCTAGATTGTACTCCCTTTTTTCTATCCTCCCTCCTGACTTTATATAGATACTCAAACATGGTTTACATTAGTTCTAGTTGACTATGTATTGAAGTCTTTGTCTTATGCTCCAAGAGATTTCTCATAACTTCTTGTGCTTCATAAGTATTGACAGGCCACCAGTTAGGCCCTTGGTTAGTTCATATCCGGTATACCAACAGTGGACACCCGATTAGTTATGTCCACGTCAATTTGTTAATGAAGTGAAATGGTGGAGCTAGTCATGACTCTTGACAGCTAGCCACTACTTGTCGAGCTGGCTCCGCTGCTCAATGCCAATGTGTGTGCCGCAGAAGCACTCTCTGCTCTACTGCAGCCTACAGGAAAATATATGAAAAGAGGTTGAAACAAAAGCATGGAAGGAAGTTTTACTATTTTAGTGGTTCACTTGCCTCATATGCATCCTGAAAAAATTGTTTGAGGTTACCTCAAGTGTTCAGAGGGCACTAAATATCAAGCACCAGGGAGAGAATAAAGTACAATGTTGTATTGGGGTCAGAGTAATATACTATACCATTCAATTCATTCCCTGGATTCTACTCCACACAATTGCCCAAACCTACATTCTACAAATAAAACCATATAAGCTGCAAGTACAATCCATGCATGACAGTCAATTATGATGAAGACAAACGGAAGATACCACCACACCCTATTGTTTTGGGGCTAAATGAATCGACTTGCCAATTGCAATTTAGTGTACACTGCCCACATCTGTTAACATAGGAACTCATAGGGTAGTTGTGTGTCTGATCTTTTCCCTCCCTCATTCTTCTACAGAGCCAATTCAATAATCTCTAATGATCAGAGAACTGAACATGAAGCATAAGAGTGCATTTTGTATAACTCACCTTAAAATAAATAAATGGAAATAGCTTCATGGAAGCTGAAATCTGAAAGCTTTCTATAAACGAAGAGTTTGTTGGATTCAGAAGTCTACAATTAAATGAAAAGAAAAGAAAGGTACTCCAGCTATCAGTTTCTTCTCTAAACTGTTTTAGTTTTATCTATGAGGAATTATATGAGGGCATCTCTTGCTAGCTTCTATGCCTCAGTCCGTACGCATAAAAAAGATTGTAATAAAACAGGTTTGGTAGGCATCATACCATGATCAAACAACATAGCTTCCATGATCTCCATGTTTCTTTGGTAAACCATTTTACAAAACAATTTCCATAGCCAAATTCACCATCTGCTTTCTTACCTGCAAGACGGTAGAGCAAAGACACAGTTACAATTAGCTAGCCTGAGAGTTTTTTTTTTACTTTCTTACAATAAGACTGCCCATGCTAAAAGTAAATCAACTGAAGAGTATGGAAACCTGAATATCCAAAGTCAAAAATAGTTGAATATACCATCACACACCTGAACCGAAACTATCGGCAAGCTGAACTGTAACTGTGCATTCAAAACCAGTGCAAGAAGCCTTAATTTTGAATAAAGGCTTCACAAAAATCAAATAATCCTTTCAATAGATGCCTCTTATCATGATTCCATGCACATTATAGTCGTTCTATTCCTTCATGAACCATGCACATTCTTTGCATGGATTCTACCGCATGGGGAGATCAGAACGGCTCATAACCTTGCTTTGCATGATTACCCGATTTGCAACCTTGGTTTCATTCACTCTAATTATAAAAATCACGCCAAACTATTATGGTAACAACAACGATGCCATTACAACCTTACTAAATTTAAAGCCATCTTATGCACTCGAGGTTCAGATGATCTAGAAGTTATTGGAATCATAGGCTTAGGACAAACTTCAACAAGAACTAATATTTCCTAGTGTATTCGTTAGCATCCACTCATTTTACTGATGAAAATCACACTACATTTTAATGGTTACAGCAGCAATTACAACCGTATTGACTTCAAAGCCACCTTATGCAGCTCAGATTTAGGTGATCAACTAAAATCACAGTGTAACAAAAAACTGGATCTCCTCATTGCCTACTACTACTGGATGCCAAACGGGTTAAACCTATACCAACTGGGGCTATCCCCTTTTCCATTAATTTTCATCAACGGAAATAACAGAGTCTTTTTAACGGAACCAAAAGATGAAAACCAAAAGAAGGAAAAGGGAAGGAGACTATAGCCCAAACGGTAGGAAAACCCGCTGAGAAGTCTCGGCTCGAGACCCCTCTACGGGACAAAAAACCTACCACCTAAACTACAGCAAAGTTCAGGATACAATCACAACCAGGAGTCCAAAAAACAGGAAAAACGGAGTCCACAGTACTCAAAAGCCACTGGAACAAACGACCACGTCAACTTCCCGGGAAACGCTAGCTGAAGAATCACGCCTCCGATCCATCGGTGAGGCGCAGCATCCCCCGAGCCTCCGTCCATCTGTTCGCGACCCTCTCCACCACCTTGATGATTTGGTCAGCTCCTCCCTTGATCTTCTCCTTGTCATCAGGTTTGTATAAACCTGCCCAATAACATAAGAAAGCACACCAAGAATAAACTATAACCACAGGAGTCCTCACGATTTTTCCATCAAAAGTTATGCCATTTCTCGTGGTCCAAATAGCCCAGCACAAGGATGCAAACAACAACATATGAAACCTCTTCCCACCAGGGAAGAATTTATGCAACCAAGCAATACCTTGCCAAAGCGACCTGGGACAAGTATTAGTCCCTAACACCGAGCCTAACACACTCCAAAGAAATTTGGCACTAGCACAGCCGAAGAACAAGTGATTTGCCGTTTCATTTTGATTGCAAAATGAGCATGAGGGGCATCCCGTCCAATTCCTGCTTCTCATGTTATCACGAGTTAATATTGCATTTCTGAAAACTTGCCATAGAAAAATCTTTATTTTCAGGGGGAGTTTGGATTTCCAAATCCACTTATTATTGGCACCTGCTAGATTTCTTTCCAGGAGTTTATACACGGACTTGGTTGAGAAACAACCATTTGCATTCTCCTTCCAGGAGACTTTATCAGGCTCCTCACTCACACCAACATTACGAGCAGCCTCCACAATAAGGTCCCAATCCCCGACCATGTCAGGTAAAAAACGTCTACGAAAAGGAAGGTTTAGATTGGCCATTATGCATTTTTCAAAAGTCCAATCTTGTGCCTGACAAATATCAAACAGAGAGGGGAAGGACACACATAGTGAGCAACCATTAAGCCAAGGATCCTTCCAGAATCTCACAAGGTTCCCTTTATTCAAAATGAGTTTCCTTCCCAACATGTATGTATCTTTCACCTTCATGATAGCCTTCCAACAAGGAGAATCTGTCACCCGACAACCAATAGAGGCAACTGTTTTATTTCTAAAGTATTTTGCTTTTATAATTTGTTGCCAGAGACCTTCCTGTGTCTCGAGCTTCCACCACCACTTGCAAAGTAAACTCACATTTTGCCGATGCAAATTTTTTATACCCAACCCTCCTTTCTCTTTGGATCTACAAATTCTGTCCCATTTAACCAAACAATACTTCCTCTTTTTGCTTTTGCCAGCCCAAAAAAACTTCCTCCTGTGCTTATCAAGTTTCTCGACAAACGTTTTATTCAACATAAACATCGACATATAGTAATAAGGAATACCAGATAGGCTAGAATCTAGTAGGGTCACTCTACCCCCAGAGGAAGCTGAGTCACAAATCCAGGTGTCCAATTTTTTAATAAATTTCTCATCTAAAAACTCCCAATCAATATTTTTAAGGCTAGAAAAAGTAACAGGCACTCCCAAATATCTCATAGGCAGTTGGCCAATTTTGCAACCAAACATAGCAGAATAGAACTGTGTAGTTTCATTATCACCTCCCAAAACAAAAATCTCACTCTTGTCATAATTGATTTTCAACCCAGACATTAATTCAAAAAGATAAAGGAGGAGTTTGACATTAAGAGCTTTATCTTTGTCATGAGAGAAACATAAAACTGTATCATCCGCATACTGTAATATTGCCACTCCATTAGTTATCAAATCAGGAGCCAAACCACAAATGAGGCCATTTTGCTGGGCCTGAAAGACCATTTTGGATAAGGCCTCTCCAATCATATTGAAAAGAAAAGGGGAAAGGGGGTCCCCCTGCCTAACCCCTCGAGCACTTTGAAAATAACTGCCCACTTTGTCATTCAACTTGACACTAACAGTACCATTATGAAGCACTTGTTGGATCCAGTCACAACTCTGATCAAGGAAACCTCTTTCTTTGAGACAGGAGATTAAAAACCCCCAATTTACTTTATCGTATGCTTTTTCAAAATCAAGTTTCAACACTACACCATTTTGCTTTTTCACATGTGTATGATGCATAATCTCATGAAGGGAGTGGATGCCATCCATGATACTTCTCGTTTTGATGAAGGCATTTTGATGCAAACTAAAGAGTTTATGAGCAAAGGGTTCCAGCCTAAGCGTAAGTGTTTTGGTAATTAATTTGTAAATACACCGCAACAGGCAAATGGGACGAAATTGCTGAATTTTACTCGCAGAGGACACTTTAGGAAGCAGCGTAATAATCCCATAATTCAAACGCTGAACATCTAATAACCCCCCATGAAACCTGTGAAACAGGCTCATAATATCGTCTCCAACTACTTCCCAGCAATGTTGATAAAACTCTGTGGGAATATTGTCAGGTCCCGGAGCCCGATTTATATCCATAGAGAATAGGGCCTTTTTAACTTCTTCTCTAGAAAAAGGTTTGGTGAGTTGAACATTATCCTCAGCAGTGAGCCTTTCATTCTCACCCCACATGCCAGGTTTCAGTTTAAACACATTTCCTGGTGCAGGACCGAAGAGGTCCTTATAGTAACTAGTGGCCACATTAATAAGATTATCAGTCCCTTCAACCATGACACCATTATCCTCCAAAGACAGCACTAAATTTTTTCTTCTCCTTCCATTTGCTATTTTATGGAAATAGGAAGTGTTGAGATCCCCTTGAAGCAGCCATCTGGCATGAGATCTCTGATACCAATATAATTCCTCCTCTGCATTCATTTCATACAACTCAACTTGTATTTTCGATTTCCTGAGGAAAGAGTCAGGAGACAAGACCATTTCCTCTTCTTTTTTTTCCAAGGACTCCAATTCTTCTTTTAATTCTTTTTTCTTTTTCTTAAAGTTCCCAAAGATATTGGATCCCCAGCCTTTAAAATATTTCTTGATTCTTTTCAACTTAACATTCAAAATATCAATAGGGTCCACACTGTTAACAGGTTGACTCCAAATCTCAGCAACCAGGGGGAGAAATTGTTCATTATTAAGCCAAGAAGCATCAAATTTGAAACCCCTCTTGACATTAGGTGCAACATTATCTCCCGAGTCCAAAATCAGAAGGTTATGATCAGATTGGTCTCGAACCAACTTTTTTAAAGTAACCAAAGGAAACATAGCTTCCCAGCCAGGAGACATAAGGACTCTGTCAAGCCTAGCCAGGATGGGGTCTTTCTGTTTGTTTGACCAAGTATATTTGCCCCCAATCAGGTCCACATCCCTAAGACAAAGGGTACTAATCACAGAATTAAACACATGGGAAGAATGAGGTAGGACCGTAGGTTTATTTTTTTCAGATATATGTCTCAAAATATTAAAATCTCCTCCCACAATATAGGGACAGTCAATCATGTTACAAAAGGCCGCAAGCTCCACAAGGAAATCACTTTTAAACTCTTCATGGGCTGGCCCATAAACCACAATACAGGCCCACCTACACTTTTTAATTTTGTCCCACATGTATAAAAGCACCATATGATTACCTAACTTAACAGTCTGCACTTCCAGTGTGTCATATTTAACACCACAAAGGATACCTCCAGATTTTCCTACCGAGGGGATCCATTTCCAAAAGAAGTTATTAAAAGGATCAATTTTCCTAAAGAAATTTTGATTATAAGACTGTTTCATAGTTTCCAGTAGCCCAATAAAATCAAGATTGTTCTCCTTTATAGTGTCAAGGATACAGGTTGAAATCCCTTTCTTTCCTGCCCCCCTAATGTTCCAAATACCACCAATCATGATTTAAACTTAGCAGGAACACTTTTATTCCTAACAGGCCTACCAGGAGCCATGGCAGCCATGTCTTTATTATTTTGACTTCTTGTTGTAGGCCTAGCCACAACCACATTACATTTTCTGTTTTTTTTCCTGCTTTTTCTCGACTGGACTACAGTGAATGATTCATCAAGATCCTCATCATTTAGCCAGGTTAAGCAAAGAGGTGTCCTCTCTCCCCCATTATGAACAGCTACAAGAGGAGTATTATCAATACTAGGCATTTTATCAGACAAATTGTTCCTAGCATTCTCAAGTTCTCTAAGCAAATCAATTTTCTCGAAATCATCAGAAGGAATATCCACCCCCATAAGTGAAGCACGAGACATAATTTCCATATTGGATAACACAGCAAAAGAATTCATAGAAGTGTTTTGAGATGACTCACATTCCAGGTTCCTTTTCCTTGATTGGACAGCAGCTTGATGAAGAACATGATCCATCTTCCCCTCCATATTCCTAGCAGCAGGCTCCCTCACCTCCACCTGTTCTCCCACCTCCACCACAGAATCACCAGAAGAAGGAGAAAGCACAGTGTAATCCTGTCTATCATTAGCAACAGGAGACAGTTCCCCCTCCACCTCTGTAACAATAAGGCCATCACCACTGTGGTTACCTTGCACCACTTCCACATAAGAAACCAAAGATTTGCCCACATTAACATCACCAGGAGACACAACTTCTTTATCAACCACAGGATTGATAAAGAAGTTGGTGAGTTGAACATTATCCTCAGCAGTGAGCCTTATCTGAAGGCTGAATAGAAGTACGAGGTATGCTGCTGACATTTAACCAAAAGTAAGTTGTAATTATTCCTAAACACAAATATGTTTATTACTCCAGATATCTTACCTGTGTATCATCTCGATCTTGATACTTTGGCTCATAAAAAATCAGATTGTGTGGTGAGAAGAGGACTCTCAAGTGAAGGTTGGATAAATCTTGTGAAATTATGTTTAAAAATAAATATATGAAGATACGTACGGATGTGACACAATCATATACTATTTATGACACTGTATTAACAGCGACACAACTGCATGTATATCGAAGGTGTCAGCTCACATCATTGATTTTTTAAACCATTCACCAAGTATGTACTAAATTTGTACTCGTTATTTTACAGTGCTCATAAGGAATGGGAGCATGTGTTGCAAATTCTCTTGCTCTTTAAATCAAGAAGCGGGGCATTTGTAGAATCTATTTTTTCTCTAAATTGACAGGCATGACTAACGTTTGCTAATCTTCGAGGTAAAGGTCACTATAATGTTTGTTCCTCAGTCATGACAATGAAGATCTGATATGTGATATTCAAGTGCATTTTTGGTTCCGATCTTATATTTTGCTTGGCTGATGTCTGATCTTATTTGATTTTTTGTTGACAATAACATTCAAGTTCTCGTCTGACATCTGATCGGATTTGATTGTTTTTGTTGACAGTAATATTCAAGTGCTCGGCTGATGTCATCGTCAAGCCCTCCAGCTTGCTGGAGGCAGCAAGAAAGAGCAGGAGTGAATGGGTCGGGTTGCTGTCTCTGGCAGCTGTAGTAAATAGGCTGGAATTATTAGCTCAGGATGATCGTGATTTAAACTATTATTGGTGCACAAGCATATATGATCCTATTTAAACTATTATTGGTGCACACACATATAGCAAGAAAGAGCAGGAGTGAACTGGAAGTCTTTCCCAAGCGCAGTAGGAGAGTCGTTGCATTTGCATGAACCTTTTAGTGAATCAACTAAAATTTTCTGCATTTCTTATGATTTGTACAAGACACCTTCAGCTATTTCCATCATTTTGTTAAATAGGGTTACAAATTTGGAGCAATTAACAACACTATATTTCCATGTCTATTTAATATGCCCATATTATTGTCAAGCAACATGCATCTTAGTTTTAAATGGTTCTTTCTCCCTTTAACCTGTAGGTTTTTAGTATGTGGCCTTTGTTTTCCTTGCTCATAGTTATACTACAACTATAATGGATTTGCCAAAAACTTTCTAGAACAATTGTTTTTTCTATAACAACCCGTTGTATGTCATGAAGTTGGGATTACAAATGTCAGTGAATTATAATATATTGATAATAATGATGTTTGATGTGCATAATAATCCTAGAACATTTATGATCATGTTGCAACAACAACAAATGAGGAGCAGTTCTGGGGCGTCAGTGGCGGTTAGGCAAGCAATTCTAGGGCCACAAAATATAAGAAAGACGGGAAATATGAGGAGCGGTTAGGTGAGCAGTTATAGGGCTGCGGAATCCCCAAAGGCGGGAAAATGAGGAGAGTTGGGTGCTTCGTGCGGCTGTGGTTTTGTCATTATGAGACCGGAAAACAACTCGGTGTATGCATTTTCTTTGTTGCTATCAATACATGTATTTGTTGCTCCCTGTGTTATGAGGTCTCTTACAAATTGAGCTCCTAAATCTCATGTTGTGCATAAAAGAAGGAAATGAGAGGTAAATAGAGCCTTCTTTTTGTGCATAATGAACCTTGAGAAAATATTTTTTAAATATGCTACAAAACTGTGAGGCGGGAATGGAGACCACCACGATTAGTATCGTTGAAATTGGGACGAAGATTGCAGTTACGGACTATGGCGATTTGCTATAGTTAGAAAAACACCGGGGCACAACAGTGCATGTTGAATAAAGAGTGACTACAAAGTTCAATCGCCGCATTGTTGGAGTGAGGTGACTATGAAAGGGGAAGAGATGATTGGAAAGAAATGATCAAGAACTGATTGTACCCTGAATAGTATGAGCTGCATGCTCCTGCTCTTGGCTGCATAATATTGTCATTTAAATTTTACTTGCATCATATTTACATATTTAACAGGAAAACAAATTTGAAAACCCGTGGCATCGCACGGGCATTTAACTAGTTTCCTTAAAAATGGAAGCAATTGTTATGTTTTTTTTTAGCAATGTGTAAATGTTTTCAGCTGGGCCGGTCTAATCGTGAATGGGCCACATGGTTAGCCAGCAATGTAACGCATCCGTTTTTGACTGATGTTTCTACCGATGGTACGTACGCCTCCAGGTTTCTTTACGGATCTTACGACGACCACCGCTAGATGGGGGATGTTGTATTTTGCCTCCATCCTAGACCATGCATTTTTAATTTACTTGCAATTCTCATCACCAATTAAAAAAATAAAATCTCATCACGATGTATACGAGTTAGTTTACATAATTGTAGCTGTTGGAGCCGAATATGTGATATTTTTTTAATCAGGACAGTGCTGCTAAAAAGCGGAGAAGCCGTTTTCCTAGCAAGGGAGTTTTCTATACTAGACGAAGCCGCGCGCTTCGCTGCGCCGGTTTTTCGCGTGTTCGTGCACTGCGTGGTCATTGTGTCGTGATGTGTTGTGGCCAGGTGTCGTGAAGACGTGTCGTCTTTTGGGAGAGGCCCTGGCTGGCGTGTCGGTCACCGGGCGTCCGCATGCGCGCTTGTGCGTTGCCGCTAGCGCTGCAGTCTCTCTTCCTCCTGGCTCCTTTGTTAATTTTTGTAGAACACCCCTTATAGTTGCAGTTTTTATAATAGTTCCACGTTTCATTTTTTGAATTACATTTCAAAAGTATTATAATTTAGCAGTGAAGCCCGTCGTCAATCATTAGATTTCTCCGTCACAAGATCAGGATCTCATATCTGATAAAGTTAATGATATATGTTTGACATTAGATGAAAACGTACTATTAGATATTGATGCACTACTCCTAGTGTTATGTAAACGACCAGAAGTTGTGGCCCAAAAATGAAAGAGGAGACCTCTGTCCACTCCAATGAGATTTCATTTCTACTCACTGCATGTATGGCTCTATGGATGTATCCATTTGTGACGGCCACTTTGCCCTTGTGTAATCAAATATCACAACAAAAATACACATTGCATAATTTTTTTTTGAAAAATCCATCAAATATATAAACTCTTATTCAAATACACACTTATCTGATATAAGAATTGCACCAGGCAATAACACTGGCTAAATGGGAGTACAGGTACCATATTTCCACTTCTATAGAGTCGCCTCTTATAGGGCACGCATTATGGGGCCGTAACAAGCTATGAAAAATAAGGAAAAATTGGCACCCAACACATGCAACAACAGTTATGGGCCCATGGTCTCACACACTCTCTCTCTCTCTCTTCTCTCTTCTCTCTCCACGGCCTAGATTTAACTCATATCTTCATATCTCTCTCCTTGTTTCTCTCTGCCTCCCCCTTTTCTTTTTTCCTTTTCGGGATGAGGAGGCGTGTTCTTCTGCATGAGGTGGTTTTGCTCCGCAAGCGCTAGTCTTTCTACATGTCTTGTCCATCTCACCTGCTTCTCCGACATGAACCTCCGAGGGAAGGGTCCAAGCTGGAGGGTTGGTGATAGCATTAAGAGGCGACACCACAAAACTTGTCGCGCCTAACTCTCTCCTACTGGAGTTCCACTTTGCAACCCTAGGAATCATGTGCTCACATAACTTTTCGACCCCACTGTCGATACGTATTTCTTCAAGAACCATGGCATTCTCAGCGAAAATTTTGATGAGCTTGACACCAAGACAGTCCTTCTTCTCGAGCTGGAATTGCAAGTCCACTCTCCTAAGGGAGCTCTGCAAGCATTGGAACAAGTAGCGCGGTCCTACCATGGCAGCGGCCAGAATTTCCTTCCGAGTAGTTCGTTTGCGTACCTCTTCTTTATCTGATGCACTCTCCTCGTACTTTGCAGTGAGGTTTATCCGAAGGACACTGAGCACATGACAGTAGTGGAGTAGATTCAAGATGGTTGTCAGTGCAGCAGTCTTGTCCTTCGTCCAATAAGCTCCTTGTAACACGAGACGCTCGAGGCGTCGGAATGCCGAGAGGAGCTTGACCTGCCTTGCCTCGCTGTGGATAGCGATATCTTCGAGGTGGTCCACCTTGAGCCTAATCTCCTTGGTGCTGGTGAAGTTCCGAACGAAAAGCCAGAAGGTTTCTAAGTCTTGGTTTGGGTCCTTTACCCGATAGCCTTCTTCGAAAAATTCTAGATCAACTTGTTCCAACTCTAGAGGCCGTGGTCTGAAATTGTAAGAACGGAGTGACCCCTTGTAGCTGAAGCAGCGCAGCTTGGGCGCGCCGATTCTTAAGCGATCGATGGTCTTTTGAAAGTACCCGCCGTGGCCAGGGGGTTGTATCTTCACACCCCAGCTGCAGTGGTCAAGCACGAGCACGGTGGTTGCGGGGCATCGGAGGTGGCGCCATTTGGCTTCTATGGCTTCCTCGTGTTGTATCCCGACAGACTCGAGCCGGAGAGCAGCGAGCACCGGCGCCGCGTCAATAACGTGTTGGAGGGAGCCTAGAGTAATTCCGAAGCAATCGATGAGGCGTAGGGAGGAAAGCCGCGGGAGCACGGCGTCCCCGTGGTAGAGTAGTCCACTGCACTTGGTGAGTTCTAGGATACGGAGTGTGTCGAACGGCAGGGAGTGGAGGGCGACCGCAGGGAGCCAGCCGCGGTCTTCTTTGGCGACGAGCAGGAGCTCCTCCACGCGGCGCACCGCTGGGTGGGAGAGGACGAGTTTCACCAAGTCATTGTAGCACGACAGGACCTCGTCATAGTCGGGGAAACAAGTGATCAAACCTAGCCTCGTGACGGGGACATGGGCGGCATCGAGCGCCCCCATGGCCGCGGAGACGAAGTCATGGTGCCCGGAGAAGAAGCGGGCGTTGCCTTTGTCGTTGTGACTATGTCGCCGTCGTCGTTGTCTGTCCGGCTTCTCAACGACGACAACTCCCGTCTCCAAGTTTAGAGCGCCCGAGGAGAGCCAGAGCGGGGCGCGCCAACGCCGCGAGAGGGCGGTAGTGGAGGCGGCCTCCTTGAGTGGGGCGAAGTGGAGGATGCGCCGGAGGATGTCATTGGGGAGCTCGGACAGGCGGTCCATGCCACCTTCGGCGGCGGCGGCGCGAGAGGAGAGGATCCGATGCGATCGTGATCACGATGAGTCGCTTTCCGGCTTCCAGTCCTTAGCGTATCGATCGGGTTAAGACTAATCGGCGAGGCGAGTCCAAATAGAAGGGTACGTACGTGTCCGACTCGTTTTTGGTCATGCTTTGCTCCAGCCAATCGTGTAGACACAGACACGACAGGGCTGCAACAGAATATTATTGTACCTTGAGGGCATAAGAAAAATATACTCCGATATGCATACCAAAAAAAAAAGTTGCAAACTGACTTGCTGAGATCTTTCACGGAGAGTGATGCAAAAGAAAAAGGGGCGTGCTGGGCGTCCCAGGGGATGAAAAATTTTCATCCCCCGCCTCCCCCTGCTGACACGTGGCAGCTTTTGACCAAATCTCTGTATATGCTCTGTGTAGCAAAAAATTCTCCCGTTTTTGCTCCTGTGTAGCAAAAAACTGTTCGGCCAAAAAATAAAGAAATGTCAGACCTCGCCGGAGAGTTCGCCGGAGACCTCGCCGGAGTTACTGTAGTAAAAAAAAAATTTGCTACGGTAGCAAAAAAAGGATTTCGCCGGAGCTGTCACCGGAGACTTTTGCTCGCCAGAGAGCAAAAAATTTATTGTAAAAAAGCAAAAAAATAACCTTATTGTAGCAACAAAAATGTGCTATTAGAGCAAAAAATTGGACCTCGCCGGAGACACCGTAGCAATTAAAAAAACTATTGTAGCAAAAATCAACTCGCCGGAGACATCGCCGGAAAATCTTATACCAAAAAAATTGTACCATAATAGCAAAAAATTATAATTATTATAGCAAAAAAAATATTGTATTGTAGCAAAAATTGACCTCGCCCGGAGATATTGCCGGAGTTTCCGTAGCAAAAAAGTTGTACAAAAAAAGCAAAAAAAACAAGTATGTAGCAATTTTCTGGCAATGCATAAAAATCACACAAAAAAACAAGTGCAGCCTTCGATTAGCACGCCGTTGGGAGCATCGGGCGGCACCGCCGGTGGGAGCATCTCTCGCCGGCCATAGGAGCATCGCGATGGTAGCACTGCCTTGAGCGCCGACGGCACCTCCTCCTCCTCGTGCAAGTTACAGCGACCCGACACCTCTGCAGGTCGAGGGGAATGGGGTGCGGCGGCGGCGGGCGGGTGCCTCCCGGGGAGCGGGATCCGCAGCTTCTTGTGCGCGAACATCTGCAGGTCGGCGGTGAGGCATCAGTTCTTCGATCACCGTCTACCTCGGTTGGCATCTTCCACCGTCTTCATGGCCAGCAAGCGTAATCTGATGAAGAATTGCAGCCGCGTCAATCAGCGCCTCCTTGTCCTGAGCAACAACGCATAACTTAATCAGCACAACTTGAAGTCGATGATGACTTCTTGATACACACACGACATGCAACCCAAGAAAGAGGAAAACAGGCAGCTCAGCTGCAGATGTACTAGTAGCAGCTCACATCGGTAGACTCCATGTCCTTGAGCAGCTCGTCCACCTGCTGCCACTCCGCCGCCGAGAGATCGTCGCGCTGCGTACCTGGCACGACACTGCTGTCCGGACCGAAGTTGGTGACAGCACGCGCGCCGTGCAGCTCGACGGCCGCGGCGTCGTACGCTCTGGCGGCCTCCTCGGCGGTACCGAAGGTGCCGAGCCACGTCTGGGTGAACTTGGAGCGTGTGATCCGCGCGACGTACCTGCCGCTGTGGATACGGGACACGCCGCGGAACTTGGACCGCTTCCTCGCGCAGGCCAGCTTGACGACAGCGGCGGCGGCGTACGCTCTGGCCGCGTCCTCGGCCGTGCCGAATCTGCCGAGCCACACCCGGGTGTCGAACCTGCAGACCCGGTGCAGGATGTAGCGGCCGCAGGAGGACATGGCGGCGCCCCCGCCGACTGGTCCACCTCCGGCATGGCGGCGCCCCCGCCGACGAGGAAGGGAGGGAACGCGTGGCAGGCCTCCGCCTCCGCCTCCCGTCTCGCTCGCGTGGAAGGGAGGGAACGCGCGGCGCCCCCGCCGACGAGGAAGGGAGGGGACGCCCATGGCTCGCTCGCTCGCTCCGTGGCCCTCACCCGGCGATCCGGCGCCTATTTTTGGGGGTGGCGCGCGTCGTCGGTGGCGAGCCGAGCGAGACGAGACGAGAGACAGGGGAGGACAGGGAGCGAGGCAGGAGATGGGCCGTGTGATGGGGAGGAAGAAAAGCCATTGCGAGAGGATAAGGCTGCGTGGGCTAGTGGGGCCAAGGCATTGCATACGCATGATGACGCGACCCGGAGGATGATCCTCCGGGGGATTAGGGCATCTCCAGTCGTCGAGCCCCCCCAGGGCCCAAAACGCCGCCGTTTTGGTGCCGCCGCGGCGCTAAACGGCGCTATTCTGGAACCTGGGGGGGCGCGTTTCCCAGTCGCGTCCCGAGCCCAACAATCGGCCCAAACAAATGCATTTGAAAAACTAGACGAATTTTATTGAAAATTAAAAAACTTCGGTACATATTCGGCGCGATTTTGAACCTAAACGATAAATTTAAACCTAAACTAAGCTAGCCCGAGGCTGGCGGCGATCGCCTGGCTGTAGTCGCCGCCGTCGTCGTCGTCGTCGTCGCTGGGGGGGTCGCCGGGGCGCCTGCTTCCCCCCTGTCCCTCGTCGCCGCCACCGCAGTCCCACCTGCTCACCTCGAGGGCGTTCTGGATCACGCCCTCGTCGTCGGAGTCCGGGTCGAGTATGATGTACTCGTTCTCCTTCTGCGGCGGCGGGGGAGGGACGCGGAGGCGAGCCGCGGCGGCGGCGGCCTCACGCTCGCGCGCCGCCTTGCGCTGCTCTGCTTCAGCCAGCAGGCGGCGCTGAAGGGCGAGCTCGGCCTCCGTGGTCTCGCGCAGACTCCAACGGGCGGCGGTGTCGACGTCGAGCGGCTGCAGCGTGTCCAGGGACATCTGCTCCGCCACCCTTTGGTCCGGCCATTCGTCCTCGCTTTCGTCGGCGTCCTCCGTCTTCGGGCGGACCACGCGCTGTGGCTCGCCGATGCGGAGCGCGCCGCCGCTGCGCCTGCGGGAGGACGCTCCGGCGTTCAGAAAGGGGGGGTGGTGGAGAGGGAATGGCCGGCGGAGGACGAGGACGTGGCGGACGACGAGGACGCGCCGGGATGCCGCGCCACCCACGGCTGGGTGGCCTCCAGCGGCGGCATCTGGAGACGCGGCTGGTTGCCGCGGCGGATGTGCTCGAGGACCTCCTCGAGCGTCCTGCCAGGGGCGCTCCACCAGTTCCGGCGCCCTTTCGAGTTGAAACGGCCCTCGACAGGGCCGTTGTCGTTCTCGTCCTCGAGTTCCTGGTTGCGGCGCGCCGTCAGACGCTGCCACCAGAACTCATCCGCTCCGGTGAGCGGGTAGTTCTCGGGGTTGTTCATCCCGGCGCGCATGTCGTAGATGGCGCGGCGGAACTCCTGGTTGGTGTTGGGAAGGGGAGGGATTGGGACACCGCCGGCGCTGAGCTGCCACCGGCTCGCCCCCGCGGCGGAGCTAGGGAGGCGCGTATCCGGCGGGCAAGGGTAGCCCGCGCGGTATAGCGCCATCGCCTGGCCCCGGCGCAGGTTGTGGCGTGGGAAACCGTTCGCTGCCGCGCCGTCAGCCATTGTCGTGGAAGAAAGGGGGAAGAAGGGAGGGAGAGATCGCCGGTGTGAAGAATGCGGGGCGGGGCACGCGGCGGGGGGAATTTTATAGCGCGGCGAGCGGCCGGGCATTTACTGCGCGCACCCGTCCCCTCGCTGCCGCCACGCCATTACGCCGGCAGCCTTTGGGCGGGGCGCATGCACTGGGCGGCCGCCACGCCATAAACGCCGGCAGCCTTTTGACCGCGCGGAAGCCGAGAAGATGATCACGCGCGGTTTCTGTTCCCGCGCTTTCCCGCCGCGTCGCTGACCGATCGGGCCCACGCGCGCAGCCGCGCAGTTTCGCCCCCCCAGGCCGAACCCAGCGGGCTGGGTTTGGCCTGGGTGCCGCGGCGCTATTTAGCGCCGAAACGGCGCTATTTGGGCCGCTGGGGGGGCCGAGTGGTGAAGAAGCGGCGCTTTTGGTCGCTTCCGCCGCTAAAAAAACCCCCTGGGGGGGCTCTGGGGGGGACGACTGGAGATGCCCTTACAAGCGTTTCCCAAAGAAAAAAATGATCTTTCACGGAGAGTATATTACAATGTTATTTTTTGACTGTTTATAAACAAAATACCCCATATGTTATTTCAATAATAAATCTCATGTCAAATAAACCGGGGTACATGTATGCTGAGACCCTGACTAAGTCGCAACTTTCACTTGTTCAACATTATAAAATATTTGTTCTTCCGCTCCCTACCATCATCTCCAAGTTTGGCGTCCACCCGTACTCCGACGTCACCGCAACATCATCAGTAGCACCGCAAGCTGTCCACCTCCCCCGTCGTGCGGAAGGCCCGACTCTAGATATTCTGCAAGCACTCTAATTAGCCCCCGCCAGCCTTTAATAGAGGAATTAGCGGCCACACTCATTCTATTCAACACGGGTGCCCTCACGAGAACCGGTGTTGAATAGAATGATTGTGGCCCCCAATTCCTCTATTAAAAAAACACCAGTGACCTCACGAGCAGCGGGTGTACAATGTCGAGGCAGCAGTAGTCCTTCCCAGAGACGCCACATAACTTCACCTCACTGATGTGCTCCAACGAGATTTTGTCGTCTTTCCAGCTCCCACAGAGGTCCCAGGCATCGCACCCCTCGTTGCAGTGAGGGAAACACTAAATCAATTCAAATTCAAATTTTAAATACATACAAATTATACCTATGAATTCACCATATTAACAAAAAGCATACGTATGAGATATATTTGTGAAATTTACTCACTACGTTAATTCAGTATTCTCCGCATAGCTATTCTAGATTGCTGCATTGCTCAAGATTGCTCCCAAATAGTGGAAACTTTATGCACGAAGTCGTTGAGCCGCATGTCGTCCAAATTGGCGTGGCGGCCATTGTGGTTCCAATTCCCCATGGGGAGCATGAGATGCACATCCAGAGGCTGGGCCACCGGGTAGAGAGCACGGAGGTGCAGACCACGTCCCGAGCCTGGTAGGAAGAAGATGACGTGGAGGAGGAGGTCGTCGCTGATGATATCCATGGTGGCGGCCCCGTCGCCATCCCTTTCCACTGACCGCATCATGTGGATTTGCTTGTTTCTCGGTGTTTTTTTTTAGCTAAAACAACCCCACTTTATTAATGAATAATTATAGATTTGTTTACAACGTCTAGTGGGCTGAATGATGATCCCACAAGTGTAGCGGGTGTATCGTAGTACTTACGATAAATAAGAGTATAGAACCCAACGAGGAACAGAAGGTGTTGATAAGCACGTTGGATAGAGGATTCACTTTAAACACTAGGAAACAAGTTTTTGGAGGTTTTTTGATATAGCAGATAAATAAAGTACGAGTAAATAAAATGCAGTAAATTATATTGCAGCGATTGGCCAAATCCTTTTGAGAGCAAAGGACAAACCGGTTGTTCTACTTATGATTACCAAACGTTCTCGAGGACACATGGAAATCTCGTCAAGTACTTTCGCTTCATACGGTTGATTAATATTTATTGGTTCGTGAAGTTGCTAATGCACCGCCCAGCTAGGACTAATACATACTTGTGATTACACCCCTCGTAAGGATCCGCAAATACAAGAAAATAATTAAGATAAATCTAACCACAGACTTAAATCTCCGAGATCCTACACTCCCTCGTGCATCGGTTACCTTATGGGGGTTTGGTTTCTGTCAGTCCGGCAACCCCATAATTAGTAGCCAAATACACAATGTATCCTCCTAGGCCCATAAAGGTGAAATCTCATGTAGTTGGCGTTCACATGATACGACTAGAAGAATAGCACCACAACTTAAATACCGAACCACGAGATATTACTTCAACATAATTCAACTACTAACATCATGACTTCTCCCATGTCCTCAAGAACTAAACGAACTACTCACAAGCCATCATATGGATCATAATCAGAGGTGATATGATGGATAATAACAATCTGGTCATAAAGTGTAAACACCGATAAATCTCACAAGCATCAACTACTAACAAGTAATCCACACCGGGAGAGAGTTCTAGTGAAGAGTAACGATAAAGACCCTTAATTGTTACAGCGGGATGAAGCTGGGTGATGAGGGCGATGGTGCTGGTGGTGATGATGATGACGAAGACGATCTTGATGATGCCTGGAGCGATGACGGTGACGATGGCTGTCGCACCCGGACTTCTAGAGGATACTCGCCGTTCCGTTGAACAGTAGTAGATTGGATTACGGGGCTTACTGGCACCCGCGTCCTCTTACGAGTAGGCCAACACACGTATGTGTGACAACCAACCCATATTTGTTCATCGTCGACGTAAACTATCCCATAGAAATCAGGATACTTCCGTTGACGTACTTCAAAACATACACACATGGTACGTCAACGGCGTTTGAACAAGTGATATCACAACAGATCTCTACGACACAAAAGATTGAAATAAGTTGCAAAAAGCTCTCATTAGAGCAGAGATAGCAAATACAATCATCCATAGGACACATGTCCCAACAATTCATCATTACATCACAGCGGAAGCATTCAAAAGGTCTGAGTACAGACAAGATCCAAATAGGCCTAAGAGGCCGGAAACGAAAAGACGGAGCCCATCCACGAAGTCTCGGATCCTGCCCGGGTCCGCTATCTACTCGTCAGCAGTCTCGTCGTACTCCACGTAGTAGCCACCATGTAGATCCTCGGAAACGTCGTCTGCGGAAACCACAGCCCCAAAGGGGGTCAGTACATAAACGTACTGGCAAGCAAGACTCACAATTCACCAAAGTGTAACCCGTCAACACCAAGCACAGATGCTTTGGGTTCAACGGAAGAAAGGGGATATAAAAGATGCGGCAACTGGCTGCTCTAACCAACTACAGAGTTACTACCACTTCCGGCTATCAGAAAGGAGATAAGATCGTGTATCGTAACCCACTATAACTAACTCCAAGCAAACCCATCCTGGATCTCGCCCCTTATCCAAAGAAGCAATCCGAGGATAACTCACACAGTTGAAATAATGATGGTTCAGATTATTGTGTCAATAAGCCTATTACTAGTCAAGTTGTTAATCATTGGGTGAAAGGTTGTTAATTGTTAGGTTTAAGTTGTCCTGAGTACTTGTTAGCCAGTACTTTCACCAAGTAGTCCATAACCGCGGAAAACACGGCTTCTCGAGAAGATTTATCCCTGCAGGGTTGCACCAATTTGGCCGTACACGCAAGAATAACCCGCCAGATGGGATGCCTCCCACCAAGCGAGGTACTCTACACAACTCAACTCTTCTTCGCATCAAGCCCAAAGAACCTTGGGCGCACGGCTAATCGAGCCCCGAAGAAATGGGACCCTCATAGCACTCTAAGAACGTGTCCCCCTATATGCCGACTACAAAAGTTCCACCCTGGCCTGGGCTCGCAAAAACATGCATGCGGCAAATGGAAAACACGAACTAAATGAGGCGATTTGGACGAGATGCGAATCGAATCAAATTGAGGGGGCGCCCATACTCTCTTCCCACATGCGGTTAGTGCGCTCATCATGGATCAGTAGACAAGACCCTTTTCCTATTAGGGTCGACACTAGCAGGCCTCAAAACCACACAGGGCCTCCTGCCGGTGCCTTATCATCAAATTATTATTTAACAATAACATTAGCATGATTGATTCATTAAACATCGAGCCCCCAGAACATAATAGAAATAGTAACAGAAAGTAACGGGTAACAGACTCGAGCAAAACAACCCTAAGCATGCTAGTAAGACACGGGCTCAAACAAGGGGTTATAGGAGTGGAGGTGAGGCAATATCAGGGTTAAGGGATTCATGTGATAGGTTCGTAACAGAAGCAACTATTCATAGGGCTAGCAGAATAGACAACGGAAAGTATCGATATCCAATGTTGAAAGGAACACAATGGTTCATGTGAGTGAATACTTGCCTGCAAACCCAGTAGCCTGGTACTGAGCTAGATCCTTAGAAGGGGGTGTAGTAAGTATCGTCGGTCTCAACGTCGTCGTTTATCCGAGAAGAAGCAAACAAACAATGCAGAAAGATAAACAATCAATAACATGGCATAGTGCACAAACATGGGATGATGCATGACCATTTAATTTATGCATCAGAATAAACTAGTGGACACGATAACAACATGATTAAATGGACCCACATGCAATTGGATTGCATATGGAAAGCCCATGAATTAAATTGAAACATTTGTTTTACAACTAATCAACTTGTGTAAGTGAATTAGCATGATGCATGGATGAGGAAAACAGAATAATAACAACAATAGAACCAATTGGAAAAGAAGTTTAACAAGTTTAGAATTTATTTATTAATTTTTGGAATTTTGGTTTCTTAAAGGTGTCACACAAGCATTTGTTGTTTTCACCAATTTTAATTGCTCAAAATAGATAACAAAGTTCATATTTGAAAAGAACACACAATTTTAGGTGGATTACATGTTTCACTTGTTGAAAAAGGATTTCAAATAAATTATTTATGAATTAAACAAGTTTAAGCAAGAATTAAATGAATTTAATTCAAACATGAACTTATTTGAATTTTTATTTGTTCAAAACATTAAGTGAAGTTCATATTTGAAAAGGTTATGTTTTTATGGTTTGAAAACATATTTTATATGTCCCAAAAGAATTTAATTTGATCAAGTTATGAATTTAGCAATATTAAATGATTTAAACAAGGTTTAAATCATTTAACCAATTTTGATTATTCAAAACATGAAACAAATTTTATATTTTAAAAGGTGGTTTAATTTTGCATGGAAACATATTTCATTTGTGGAAATTGGATTTAAAATGAGCAAGTTATTATTTTGGCAATTTTAAATGCAATAAATAGGAAACAGTTGTTTTCAGCAATTTCAATTATTCAAAACAGCAAACAAAATTTATATTTGGAAAGTACATGAAAAGTTGATTGGAAAACATATTTAGTTTGTGGAATTTGGAATTTTTATGCCCAAGTTATGATTTTTGCAAAATTAAGGGAAATTAACAAGAATTCAAATGTTTCACCAATTTAAAATATTCAAAACAGTAAACAAATTTTATATTTGGATAGACAATTCAATTTGGCACAGAAAACATATTTAAAAAATTAAAATTGGAGTTAAGATGAATTAGTTATGCATTTTAGAAGATTTGGTGCAAATCTGCCTTTCTTTAGTAACTAGGGACTTAGGAAAAATTATTACAGGGGCTAGAAATAATTTGCAAGGACCTATGTGTGATTCTGAGATGTTTCTGTGACCAAACAAATAGTAGAAAAAAGGTTGGGTTTTTTTGGTGCGCAGGGGGGTCGAACCCCTGACCTCTGCCTGCGCGCGCTGGTTGCAGAACCACTGGGGTGTGCTGAAACTTGGTGATGGAAAGGGGGCAGCGGGGTGTATGTGTTGTGGTTGCGCGCTGCTTAACTTAATTTCCAGAATTCAGATCGCTGGCAGACAGAGGGCGGACGGAGGGCGCTGGAGCTCGCTGCCCGCTCGCCGGAGGGGGGCGCCGTGGGCGGCGCTGTGGGGTGTATGGGTGCTGCAAGGGGGAGGAAAGGCGAGGGGAGGGAGAGCGCTCACCGAGCGGCAGGAGGAGGTCGGGGCGGACAGGAGGTTGGCGCAGGTGGCGATGCAGGGAGTTGGCCGGCGGAAAACCTCGACGCCGCGGCCGCCCGGAGCCTCCTCGGACCATGGCGCCTTCACCAAACCTGACGAGGACCACTCCCCGGTTCCATTCCCAACGACGGCTAAGCCCCGAGGTGGCTGTGGCAGGGGGCGGCAGCGAGCTCACCGCCCTCTATAACTCGCGCCTGCAGGTTTCAGGGTTCGGAAACTGGGAGATGAGGGGAAGCAAGGGAAAATGGCGGCGCAGAGATAGGAGAGGTTAGGGTTTGGCTAGGGCAGGCAGAGGGGAGGTGGTTATATGGTGGGGAGGAGCTTGGTACAGCTGCAATCTGGAGGGGGGAGGAGGTGATCGATCGGTGGTGATGCAGTCGTACAGGGATGACGACACCCGAGGAGGAAGACGACAAGCTGAAAGGGTATCGGGCCTAAGGAAAAAAAATGGGTTGGGCCTCTCTCCCTCTGCTAGCTGTTGGTTTTTTCTTTTTATTCTTTTCTGTTATGTATTTTTTTGTGCTGATTGGGAAAGGAAGAAAAGAGAGGGTTTAGGGTTAGAAATTTTAGGGCAAAAATTTTATAATGCTTATTTAAGTAATAGCAACAAATTGCAAGTTTTTGTTTTTCAAAAGTCCAAAATTAAATTGCTGTTATTGGTTTGATTCAAATTTGAATGCATTTGAGTTTAAGTGGTTTATTGAAAACAAGATTTACATGTGGTGATCATATAGTTTTAATTGGAGGCAAAAGATTATAATTGTTTTGGGTAATTTTCAATAATTCCAAAAGGTTGTTGTTTGAAATTTGATTGGATTTGAAGTATCATTTGAATTGAGTGAATTATTCAAAACAACATTTAAATGGTTTGAACCTTATAGATTAATGGAAACAAATGATTGATTTGTTTTGCAATTTTCATAATTTCAACATGGTTGTTGTTTGGAAGAAAAATCATAATTGAATTTGAAAAGGGTTTGATATTAAATGAATTTTTGATAGAAACAAAACAATAGTTTTGGAATCACACTTTAATGGAAACAATTGATTGTTTTATTTTGAAATGTTCATTTGGAAATTGTAACATCACAAGGATGAAACAAAAGTTTTGAATTTTGGTTTGAAATTCAAATAGAAAAACAAAGGAAATCAAAGGAAAACAGTTGGAAAACAAATGAAAACAGAGGAAAACAAAAGGAAAACAAGCAAAACAATTGCAATCAACATGATGCCATGATGCAAAACATGAAATAACAGAGAGCAAACATTCTAAAGGCTATTTTTCATACTTGGGATGTTACAATGGCGTTGATTCCCCCGGAGTTCCCCGGCAGATTTCTCACTGCGGGAGAGGTTTTCTCTCTCTGTTGTTTTCCGCCCCGAGGCGGCGGCAGAATATTTCTTTGATGATGTTATGGGGCTTAGGGTTCCCTTGGGGTCAGTAGGTGAAAGGGGGCACCCAGGAGTGGGCTAGGGGGCCAGACCACCCCCAGGCGCGGCCAGAAGCGGGCGTTGCCTGGTGGTGTGGGCCCTAGGTGGCCCCCCTCAAGGTGCCCTTCTGGCTGACTTCCTCCTCGGGAATTCTAAGACTCCTCCGGTATCCCTACACTTCATCTAATCTTCTGAAAAAGGGCATCTCGACGGCGCTTTTTCCATCAGATTTCTCGTCCCGCTGTTTATTCTCCAAAAATTATGAAACATGCAAAATACGATCAAATAACATAAGTGATGCATCATAAGATGAAATATATCGATGAATAACATAAAATAAAAATATAAAATAGTGATGCAAAATGGACGTATCATTGACCAGTCAAACATTTCGTCCAAAACCTAGGCCTAGAGCGGCCTTAGCTAAGAGCATCTCCAGCCGCCCCCCCCCCCCCCCCCCCCAAGGAGCCCGCAGGGCCACTTTATTTTCACCGGCGCCCGTTTTTTCCCGGGTCGCGCCCCACGAACCCAAATAGCGCCGGATTGGGGCAAAACATCGCCTGGTGAACCCAGGCCAAACCCAACATGCTGGGGGTCAACTGGGGCACCGGATTAAGGGCAAACTGGCGCGAAACCACGCGAAAGAAATTCCCGCCGCATCCCTCGCCCGTGGCCCCGCTCTGTCAGTCAGACCTTGTAATATGATAATGGGCCGAGTGTCACTGATGGGCCAGCAGTCATATTGGTAATTCGGCTTGTGGAAAGGGAGGTTCTAGAAGGCCCGAAGGGCGGTGCAAACCATGGAGTCCAAGACTTGGAGGTCACGGAAAGTAATTAGGGTTACGTGTAGACCCCGAGTAGGGCTCTAGAGGTATCTTGTAAGGAAAGCTAGGAAAACGGGTGTTATATAAACCGGACCTTATGGCGTAGGAAAGGGATTCGAGTTATTCTAGTTATACGAGAGCAAGTACTTGTAACCCTAGATTGGAGTCTCGGCGACATTGCAGCCCAAGCCTCTAGATCGCCAATCAATATGATCCTAGCTGGAAGTAAAATATCATCTACAATGGAGAGGTTGAACCAGGATAAATCTTGTGTCCGATCTGAGCTAAACCCTCTCCCAAACATGAGAGTCTCTTTTCCCCAACCTATGTTACCTCCGGTAACATCTGCCGTGACTTTCCCACGACAGTTGGCGCCCACCATGAGGCCTGCGTCCAAAGGTGATTACATTACGGGAGAAGCTCTGGAAAGCATGAAGAACCTCGTTATCGGCGAGATCATCACCAACCCCAAAGGAGAGAAGATCGTTGATGATTTTGGCTGGAGGCCATAGTCAGACCAGCTGGAAACCGGATATGTCTTCATGATCGGCCGGGTTAACGTCTTCGTGGGTATGGTACGTACATCTGGTTCCATTTTTTACAATAATGAATATGATTCTGTGTCAGGGGCCGCTACCTGTGTTCAATCGGATGGGGAAGAGTCGGTAGGCACGGTAGAACTGGGGAGAGCACCCACCACGAAGAGGGAACAGCCGGAGGAGCCGGTATGGACCCCGCGTGGCAGGGTTACTAGAGATGATGACACCAAATCTATCCTGCACCTGCTCGAATATCGGTATGAAGAAGATAGCTGCGAGGAAGAAGAATATGAATCTTCACCAGGCATTGCGCACCGAGTTGCGGTCTCCACAGCCCTTGCGATAAATTTGAATCAGGATGATCTGTTAGTAGCCGCGGCTGGTGCGGCACAACCGTTGGCCCAACAGACTCCGATCAATGGAAACCCGGCAGGAGCCCGGGTCGATGGTGAGCAGGAACATGTTCGGATTTAGGACGAACAGAACAACTGGTGCGGGAACGTCCCACCCTCCAAATCCGGCTCTGTTCAGCAACAACTTGATCTTGGATCCCACAGTGTTAGCAACGGTGATAACCCCGGAGAACGCGGCGGCCCGGGCCAGAGACTTGGATGTGGCCCGCCGAGCATTGGATCAACAGAGGAGAGATGTAGAAGCCGAGAAACTAGGGATGGCCGTGCGTCAACGTCAGTTGGATGAGTTAGATGATCGCATACAGGCACAAACGACTAGAGCATATAATCAGAGGCATCAGACAAGACTACCTGCGACAGGCGGAGCCTTACAACCGGCCGCGTTATTCATTACGCCTCAAGACCAGCAAATCCCGATCGTGAATCAAGGAACTAGGAACGCAGGAGCAGCGCTCGGGGGACAACCGATTAACATGTCAGTCGGGTCACCTGCGCTACCCGTTGGGGCGGCCGGGGGCAATGTTGTGCAACCACCACCACCGCGATTTCACACCCCGTCGGGTCACTTCAATAACCCTATGAAAAACGTGTACGCCGCAACTTTAGCGCTCGACCGTATTCCACTGGGAGAGTCGCCTCAAGCAATAGAAACCCGGCGGGCTGAATGGCTCAGCAAGCAAATTACCCGGACAACAGGAGCGGCATGCACAGGACGCCGTATATCAGTCGGCAGGACGGTAATACGAGGAACATTCAGTCGAATTCAGCACGACGGAGGGCAGAGCAGCAGCAAATGCCGCCTCCTCCACTTAGACCAGCAACTCCTGCGCTCTCAGCGGCCCAGGCTATCGTGGATAGTTCTCGGGAAAGGCGTGCGGCCGGGTCTGTAGTGAGAGGTCCAGGAGTTGGCGCGCCTCCCGCCGCAGCTGAGATTTTCACGTTTCCAGAGTAAGGCCGGTGTTGACAAACTTAGCCGGGCCCAAATGCTTATCAGACTCTATCAGGGCCGAGCCTTACCCGGACAAGTTCAAAGAGCCTGGTAAAGTTGTCAACTATGAGCCGACCATGGATCCTGAGACCTGGTTAAGCAGCTATGAGATGGCCATGTCTATTCGCAACTCTTCAGAAAAGCTCCAAGCCAAATTTATATATCTCATGATGTCTGAAGGAGCAGCTAAACTATGGTTTAATAACCTGCCTGAGAGGTCTATCAATTCGTGGAGTGAGTTTAAGTCGGCTTTCGGCAAGCATTTTCATGGAACTTGCAGGAAATTATACACGATTGATGACTTGGATCGGTGTGTGCAGAGAAAGGGAGAGTCAGCACGCAGTTCGGTGCGCCGAGTCATGCAAATACTCAACTCTTCCACCGATATCCAGCCAAAAGTATGTGATACAAGCTATGGCGAAAACATGGAGATATACGCCCTTGGTGCAAAAATTGGTACGCATGAAATCCAGCAGGCATGTTTCAGAAATTACTATGGGGGAGTTGATGGACGCGTGCAACAAGCATGCCTCCACCGACACCACAGAAGAAGATATTGAGGATAAGAAGGGAAAAGCTAATGTGAGCAGCAATGGAAGAACCGGTAACGGGGCTGCACCGAATAACAATGGAGGTAACAATGGTGGCAATGGAAACAACCAGCACAAACGTCCGTATGAGGGGGGCTCCGAGTTAGTCGCCAATACTGAGGCTGGGTTTGCAAGGCCCAGAGCGGACGAAAACTTAAATGGAGGAAACTTCAACGGAGGAAGTAATTATCAAGGGCCACCGCGGCCGACTAACCACATAGAAGCCTTCAAGATGCCTTGCCCGCGCCATAGTAGGAATGGCAGGCCGGCTAACCATTCATTGGAGCAATGCGTGGATCTACAAAGGTGGAAAATGAGGAAATACAGAAGACGCTGCAAGGTGTAGGCCGGGGAGGAGGGCCGGGTCTAGGTGGAAACCAGGGCAACGACCCACCCTCCGCAGGCAATGCAGGATCAGGTAGCGCGGGTAATAACCAGGGTGGTGCAGGGGGTTTTCAAAGCAACCCAAAGCAGCTAGGATAGTATCATGTTCACACCACTGGGACCACCAAGAGGGAAAGGAAGATACTCAAAAGAGATGTAAACTCGGTTTCTTCGGGTGTTCCAAGATTCCTGAGATGGTCAGATCAGGAAGTAACATGGAGTAGAAGGGATCACCCGGAAGCAATAGAACATCCGGGTTTGCTAGCTTTGGTAGTAGCGTCGCAGGTCAATGGCTATGAGTTAAAGAAGGTTCTGATGGATGTTGGGAGCAGTATCAATATCCTATATTGGGAGACCTTTTTACGTATGGGGCTCAAAGAATCTCAGCTGCAGAAAAGCTCTACAGTTTTTTCACGGAATTGTACCAGTACATTCAGTCTGCCCTGAGGGAAAGATATCACTGGAGGTTGCTTTTGGAGAATCCAAGGATAATTACAGAGTAGAGTGGCTCACATTCGAGGTGGTGAAATTGCGCGGTCCTTATCACGCACTGTTTGGAAGGCCGGCTTACGCCAAGTTCATGGCAAGACCGTGTTACATTTACCTACAGTTGAAAATTCCGGGCCCTAAACGGACCATCACTATTCATGGGAATAGGGCTGTGGCAGCAGAGTGCGATGAGGGAGATGCGGCCCTCGCAGAACAAGCCTGTGCAAAGGAAGAGCTCAGGTATTACAGGTCTCAGGTAGACCCGAAAGATCGAACAACTTTGAAAAAACCAAATACTGATGACGAGAGAGCTAAGTTTAAAGCAGCCCAAGACACAAAGATGGTGGCTTTCATTGAGGGCGACTCTTCCAAGCAGTTCGCCATAGGGTCCAACTTGGATAACAAGGAGGAAGGCGTGCTCATCAAGTTTATCCGTGAGAATCAGTATGTTTTTGCATGGACGCCTAGCAACATGTCGGGTATCCAGACAGAACTCGCTGAGCACAGTTTGCATGTTGACCCCAAGTCCCGGCCAGTGAAGCAGGGCCTGAGGAAAATGAATGAAGAAAGAAGAAAAGCTATAGGAGCAGAGGTAGCTCGGCTCTTAGCAGCCGGCTTTATCATGGAGGTTTTCCACCCCAAGTGGTTGGCTAATCCGGTTTTAGTGTTGAAAAAGAATAACGAGTGGAGAATGTGCATAAATTACACGAGTCTCAACAAGCATTGTCCAAAATATCCGTTCGCACTTCCAAGGATAGACCAGATCATAGATGCGGTGGCGGGAAGTGACTTGTTATGCTTTCTGTATGCCTATTCAGGGTATCATCAGATAAAGCTCAAAGAGGAAGATTGGGAGAAGACGTCGTTCATAACCCGCTTTGGAGCTTTTTGTTACAAAACAATGACCTTTGGATTGAAAAATGCTGGCGCAACATACCAACGGTGCATTCAGAAGTGCTTCCAGGATCAGATTGGGCGCAATTTCCATGCTTATGTCGACGACGTGGTGATCAAAACAAGGAACGCAGAAACGTTCATTGATGATCTAAAAGAGACCTTGAAGAACCTAAGGAGATACAAAATGAAGCTCAACCCAACAAAATGTGTGTTCGGAGTTCCTGCGGGGAAGCTACTTGGTTTCATCGTTTCTGAGCGAGGGATCTAGGCTAACCCGGAGAAAATCAAAGCTATTCAGAGCCTAAAGAGCCCGGGGAATTGAAACATGTTAAGAAACTTACAGGATGCGTAGCAGCGCTGAGCGGGTTCATATCTCGGCTCGGAGAAAAGACAATAGCCCTATACCGACTATTGAAGAAAACAGACAATTTCGTATGGGATCAAGAGACGGATGAGGCATTTGAAGCTCTGAAGAAGCAGCTATCTGAAGCCCCGGTTTTGGCAGCGCCGGGTCCCAAAGAGCCCAGGTTGCTGTATGGTGCTGCCGGGCCTCGAGCAGTTAGTGCAGTAGTCGTGGTCGAGCGTAAAGAGGATGGAAAGGATTACCCGGTGCAACGGCCGGTTTATTACGTGAGGGAGGTCTTATCAGAGGCAAAGCAGCGGTATCCGCATTAGCAGAAGCAAGTGTTTGGGGTATTCATGGCCAGTCGGAAATTGAAGCCTTATTTTCAAGAACACCCCATAACGGTGGTAAGTTCCATACCCATGGCAGATATCATAAGAAATTCAGATGCTACAGTTAGGGTAGCCAAGTGGGCCATCCAGATGGGTCATTATGACATCAATTATGAGCTCCGATCTACGATCAAGTCCAAGCGCTGGTTGATTTTGTCAATGATTGGACTCAGACAAGCGTGCCCTTGTTAGTGCCAAGTTCAGAATCTTGGGTTACGCATTTCGATGGTTCCAAGCAGTATGAAGGATCATGAGACAGTGTTGTGCTCACATCACCAAAAGGAGATAAGTTGCCTTGCGTTTTGCAAATTCATTTTGATTGCTCTAACAATGTAGCCGAGTACGAGGCCTTGTTGCACTGATTGCGTGTAGCAAAGGAGATGAGCATTAAGCGTATAAAGTGCTACGTAGACTCGGATCTTGTGGTACAATAGGTCTCAGGAACGTGGGACGGGAAGGATGCAACGATGGCAGCATACCACAGAGAGGTGGACAAAGTAGCCGGGTCTTTCTCAGGGTATCAGGTGGAGCACATTGACCGGTGTAAGAACAAGGCTGCGGACGCACTGTCGAGACTCGGCTCCCATCGAGAGCCTGTCCCGCCTAATATTTTCTTGGATGAATTGTGGCAGCCTTCCGTTAAAACTGAGTCAGAAGAAGAGATAGCTCACCGGGACCCAGACTCGGAATTTGTAGTCGCGGTGCGTGCTATTCCAGAATGGACTGAGCCGTTCCTGGCATTTCTACTACGGGGCGAGTTACCACAGCAGGAAGTTGTAGCCCAGCAAATCCAGAGACGGGCAAAAGGTTAATCTATCATTGGCGGTGAGCTTTACAAGAGAAGTGCTACAGGTGTCTTTTTACGCTGTGTAGCTCTAGAAGAAAGCCGACAAATATTGAAAGAAATCCATGAAGGTGATTGTGGACACCATGCCTCCACAAGATCCCTTGTGGCCAAGGCGTATCGGCACGGTTTCTTTTGGCTTACGGCTTTATCAGACGCTGAACGCTTGGTGGCAAGATGTGATGGATGTCAGAGGTATGCTCGACAAACCCATGTGCCGTCTATGGAGCTGCGGACAATTCCATTGACTTGGCCGTTAGCTGTTTGGGGTATAGATATGGTAGGCCCTTTCCACATGTGTCTGTGCAAAAAGACTCATTTACTGGTGGCTGTCGATAAGTTCACAAAGTGGGTTGAGGTCATGCCAGTTACGAACTGTGAAGCGGCCATAGCTATGCAAATCTTGAAAAGGATCATATATCGGTTTGGATACCCCCACAGCATAATCACAGACAATAGAACCAATATGTCCTTAGGATAGATGGAGAAGTTCTATGGAAACAATGGCATTCGAGTTGATGTAGCCTCGGTGGCCCATCCAAAAGCCAATGGTCAGGTGGAAAGAGCAAACCAAGAGCTACTTCGTGGGTTCAAACCACGATTACGAGTCCCGTGTCTCCGAGCTGCTGGAGCATGGGTTGAGGAGTTACCCTCTGTGGTTTGGGGAATCAATACTACACCTACCAGGTCTACTCAAATGACCCCGTTTTTTACGGTTTATGGCGCAGAGGCGGTCCTCCCAAGTGATATTATCCATGACTCGCCACGAGTGGCGGCCTATGTAGAGGTGGAAACGAGAAGACCCGGCAGGACGCTGTGGACATGTTAGAAGAGCACATGGAGCAAGCATTGGAACGGTCCGCAATATATCAGCAGGATTTATGACGATATCATAGCCGCCGGGTCAAGACGCGTGTTTTTCAAGAAGGAGACCTTGTGCTGCGTTTGGCGCAATCCAAAGAGGGAAAACACAAGTTATCTCCCCCATGGGAGGGTCCGTTCATTATAAGCCGAAATCTGCACAACGGGTCGTATTACCTAGTGGATGCAAGGAAAGAGTCGGACCATATGAATGACACTGCTCATTCCACCTTCTGCATGCAAGAGCGTGAACGACCATGGAATGTGGCCCAGTTGCGCCCTTACTACACTTAGCATAGACTCGGTTTGCAAATTGTCCTACACGATATAACAGGCAGCAGGTTTCAGACGTGCTTTTTTCCTATCCAGGATACCTACGGGACTGGAGGGTTTTTAGTGAGGCGGCCTGCTGACCTAACCTTTTCATATCAATAAAGAAATGGTTAAATCATGATAGTTATTATATTCCTTAAATTTTGTCAGTTTCTTGCATATTTTTCTATAATTGATCATGCTTTATATTTACTAGTGTGTTGTTTCAGTCAAATATGTTTTCCAATAGTAAGGCGTATGATTTAGTGGCTCTAAATCTGCACATCTTTTCCTTTTTTTGGTATTCAAGCTATCTGTAAACCGGTAGAGAAGAAAGCCTACTGTTGAGTAATACACATATCTAGGTCTTGGGGGCTGATTGCTTGAATAGCACAGTTGCATACTCAGACCCGGCCACGATGCCACTCGGTTGTGAGGACTGATTACTTGCAATAAGTACAATTGCAATCTCGTAACCCGGACAATAGAGCCAAAAAAAATTATTGGCCTCTTTGGTTTAAACTTGATGTGACTCGCAACAAAATGGCGTGTTTGCTAGCCTATAAATCCAATCAGTCATGACGCCCATTGGGACTTGCCTGACCCTATTTTTATTAGAGTTATAGCAACATTGAAAATCCATGCGAAAACCGGCTTATAGCTTCAGAAGGGTCATCTAAACCATATGTTATGCAGAGCAAAGGCGACAGCCGGAAACTCATTACATATTACGCATAACTTCAAAACGTACAAGCGTACATAGATATCAGGAATTTATAAGGGGTGATGTTGCACAGATTAAGCCTTCACCTTCATGTCCATTAAAGTTTGGGACTTTGGGACTTCAGAAAACAAAATTTCTCAAGTCAAGAATCCTCAGACCCAGAGTCCGGGTCTTGGGGACTTGTGAGTAATTTTTTTCACAATCCTAAGACCAAGACTCGGCATCTTTCTCACAAAGCATATAACAGTAAAATTGTGCAAAAGTGGGTTTATAAAGTGCATACCAAAGCGACAACCAGAAGGGTCATCGAAACCGCAGAAGTTTAAAGTATTACAAGCCTTAGGAAGAATATCAAAAAGTGCACAGATGCACTATCAAATAGCAGCGTTTAAAAGGCATATTACAATGCCCATTGGCCGAATGATTGTTTACTGATAAGAGGGAGTAGCATTACTCGGCCACTGAAGCTGAGCCATCGTGCGTGGTCTTGGTGACCGGGTCTTCAGTAGTCGCCTCTGATGCTTTCTCCGTGTCAATGTCCGGGTCACCCGTGGAGGGAGCACGAGATGGAGGAGGAACTACCGGAGTTGATGAAGTTGGTGCAGTATCGGCCTCGGCCTTTTTCTTGGCAAGCTCCGCCTTGAAGCGAGATAACATGTCAAAGGGCGCAGGAGCATGGAAGGGAACAGGTTCATCCTCATCATCAAATGGGGCGGTAAGCTTGTTCATGTCAAGGTTTTCTGCGATCAAGCTAGCCGAGTGTCGAATCTGGGTGTGGATGGCCTTGAGATCTTTTGGTACCATCTGTCTTGAACTCGGGAAACCCGTCTACAAGCTTTGCCGGCTCAATCTTGGGGTAGTAGGCCTTAGCCAAGGCAAGGCTGCGTATCACGCCAACCCGGCATGCTGAGCGCTTCCAGGCATCAATCCAATCAGGGATTGTCGAGTATGCTCCAAGCATGTGTGTTACACCAGTGTAGTCACCGGCTAACTTCACAGCTTCGAGTGTCCATTTTGTCCATGCCTCAAATTGCCGGATGATATTCTTGAGTATTTTAAGATTCTGGAGGTCGTCGTGTTCGCCAGCAACCTCATTTGGACCTGTAATACAAGAAGGGGAATAAGATAGTGTGGTCCGGGTCAAAACCTCGTAAAATAGGGAAATCCGATTAACACAAAGCGATAGTGGGAAAATAGCTTTTCCTTACCTATGATGGAGTCATAGGTCTCGGTTATGAAAGTTGTGAGTTTCTTGACGAACTCCTCAGTGTTCCGGAGTTTCTTCTTCTGCTTGTTGTGTTTCTTGGACAGATCCTTGAGTTTGGCCTCCAGTTCTTCATGGAGCTTCAAATCAGCTTGCATGAGTTCATTTGTTTTTTCAAGTACTTCGTCGGTACGAGTTACATAAGCCTAAAAAGGGAAAAGCAATATCATTGGGTAATGAGCTTCAAGAGATACATGGGGACTGGATTTGGCTGTCCAGTTTAATGCACGGAAAACAAGTTCTACCGATTCTCAAATATATTTGCAAGTACCGAGTGACTGTGGACAGTTTACTCGGAACTTAGGGACTAGGGTATTCTTAAGATTGTATAAGAAAGACTATAGATTTGCAAGTACCGAGTGACTGTGGATACTTTACTCGGAACTTGGGAACTAGGATAAGCATATAAATAACACCAGTTAAACAAACCTGGTGCTCAGCTGCCAAAGACTCGACAATCTCGTCTTCAATTGCTTTCAAGGCGCGATACTCCTTCAGTAGCTTTTCAAAATCATGGCCACTAAGAGTCGGCCTGGAAGAGCTAGCATCCCGGTCAGCCGGTGGTGGTGTTGCCTTCTGTTCCCTCGCGTCAAATCTGGCAGCGGCGGTCTTTGGAGTAGCAGCTGCGTTTTTTGTTCAAAGGTATTCAACCTCGGTGTCAGTCGGCTGGGAGGCGGGATGAGAAGACTCGGCTCCTGGGTTGGCTTCATCACCCGGCTCTTCGGTGGGCTGGGGATTAGCGCCAAGATTTTCTGGGTCAACCGCCATCGAGTCTTCGGCGGGGGTTTCGACCAGGTCACTGAGTGTGACCTTGGCTCTTAGGGAGGAAAAGCAATATGTTTAGTGGTTGATAAACTTGCAAAGTGTATGGGACGTAGTCGGATAAGTTATAAGATTTACCAGGTGTTCATGACGAAATCGCTCGGGAGATCGTTGCTTGACCCGGAAGACATTGACAGAGAATTGGAAATCGAGACTCGGAGTTTTCCGGCTAAGGGGTGACTCGGAGATGGATATTTTTGAGGAACGCAATCGTGAAGACCGAGTTGCCTGTCGTCACCCGGTGAAGACCGAGTTGCCCGTCGCTTGGTTGGAGAAGATGCAACCTTCTGTGATGATACAATGGTTAGATATTATTAATTTGCTCATACCAGCATATGAGTACGGCTCTGTGGTCATGGAGGAGTATGGCACCTTGAACGTAACTCCCCTGGCTTTCCTCTTCCTGTCTGACTCGGCTTCAGGCTCGGGCTCGCCCTCTTCAGATTGAGAGCCGACTTTTTTAGCCGGCGCTGGCGATGGTGGTGTAATGTCAGGCATGAAGATGGGAGGAGAGTCTTGGTCTAATAAGCCAACAAAAAAGTTGTTTAGTAACTCGGAATCACCTTCTTCGTTGTCCCTCGGCTCTTCGTCTTCCGAGTTTTCTGAAGGAGGAGGGGTCTCAATCTTCCACCAATCATCCGATTTCTGAGTAAGAACAGCAAAGATAAAAGTTAGTATACGCGTGTTTGAAAAATTAACGGGTATAGAGGAGATTAGTCGGTTCTTACTGGTGGAGCCGGGTTTGTGTGGGTGAAGGGGGAGATCCCAGAGATACTCCTGATGACCTCCACCTTCTCAGCCAGAAAGTTCTTCATGGCCTTGTTAACATTGAGGGCCGGATATGACTTCTCCGAGTATCGGAGAGAGTCGGTCAAGTGGCACGAGTATTCGCAAAGAAGTTTCTTGCGAATACTATTGGGCTGGATCCTACAGCTGATCCAGGTCTTGATAAGATTCAACCCACAAAGACCGTGGGCTGTTAAGACAGAGAGTTTGAGAAGGAGGGGTTGGATGGCCTGTCTATCGGCCTCTGGAACGAAGGCGCTAAGATTATCACTAAGAGAAAGGGTTTCAATATAAAAACCCGGCAGAGGCTTCTTGTCGGGTGATGAAGTGTCTTTGCAATAAAATAAGGTTTTTTGCCAATGGGTGTGAAGATTAAGAGTCGGCATCAAAGATTTTTTGCGTCTTTGGATGGCCACGCCTCCACAGACAAGGAGGGGACCATCGTATTTTCGCGGCAAGGTTTGCACTAGAAAAGTTCAAGGAATAATGCGATATTGGGGGTGATGCAGAGGTACGATTCGCAAAAAACAATGAAATGAAAATATTGAGAATCGAATTTGGGCCTATGTCGCGTCGCTCGCCTGCTCCCGGCCGACCCCGCTGTAAGCCACCTCCGCCTCCTTCTCTCTTTCCCCTACGCGCACACGCTCACGTGCGGCCGGCCTCCCCAGTTGCCGTCGTTCTATTCGTCCGTCCCGATCCACGTTCGTAACTGAACGTTGTTCAAGTTTCAGTTATTTCTGCACGAGACCTCACCTCAAATTGTTTTCGCGTCCTAGACCTAACAGAAACACGCAGCCCAGCCCAGTGGCACAAGCCCACGCGCGCGAGCCTGAGGGTGCGGGTTCGAGTCCCCCCCGCACAATTCTTTTTTTGGAATTATTTCCCGCAGCCCAGCCCCAAAGCAGATCAGAATCTTATCTTGTAAATTCCACCAAATATTCATAAATACTCCAATTTTGGTGATTCAAATTTCTGTAGATTCATAACTGTGAGCTCTTTCGAAATATGTAAAAATGTCAACATGTTTCTGTAATAATTTATGCACTAAATATTTAAATACAGAAAATGGAATAAAAACTGAAATCTTGCAAAATTCATAACTTGAGTTCTGTTCACCCAAATTGAGCAAACTTGGGCTCTAAAATTTTGTCTTAACAAACTCCACACAGTGGTATTTTATTTGGTCACAATTGAATTAAATTTGAACATGTTTCCCTCTGTTTACAAAAAGGGGAAGAATAAAAATGCTTATGGAAAAATGCATAATAAATTCAATAATGATCCAAAAATTATGTTTAATATCTCAAAATGTTCAGTGAAACATTGTCCACATGTTTTCAAGTATTTCCCATGCTTTTGTAACTGAAAGTACCTCTTTTTTACATTGTTTACCAAAAGGTTACATTCAACCTAGTTCCTCGGCTTGGGGATGCCCAACTCTGTTCGTTGCGAAGAAGGATAAAACAAAGAGACTCGTTGTTGACTATCGTCCTCTTAACGAGAAGACCATCAAAAATAAGTATCCAATTCCTCGCATCGATGATCTTTTTGATCAACTTGCTGGAGCCTCTATATTCTCCAAGTTGGACTTGAGAATGGGTTACCATCAAATAAAGATCAGAAAAGAGGATATTCCAAAGACAGCCTTCACCACTCGCTACGGTCTATATGAATTCACCGTCATGTCCTTTGGTCTCACCAATGCACCGGCGACCTTCTCTCGACTCATGAATTCTGTCTTCTATGAATACCTAGACAAGTTCGTTGTGGTATATCTTGATGACATTCTTGTCTACTCAAAATTCGAGGAAAAGCAGGAAGAACATCTTCGTCTCACTCTCATGAAGCTTCGCGAGCATCGTCTCTATGCCAAGTTCTCCAAATGTGAGTTTTGGATTTCCGAAGTCGTTTATCTTGGTCATGTCATCTCTGCCAAGGGAATAGCCATTGATCCAGAAAAGGTTAAAGCAATTGTTGATTGGAAACCTCCAAAGACGGTGAAGCAAGTAAGAAGTTTTCTTGGCTTGGCTAGCTATTGCCGTCGCTTCGTCCCAAACTTCTCCAAGATTGCCAAACCTCTCACTGACCTCACAAAGAAGGACAACAAGTTCGTCTGGTCTCCACAATGTGATGAAAGCTTCAATCTCCTGAAGACTAAACTCACTTCTACACCAGTTCTGGTTGGCCCAGATCCTTCCAAACCTTTCCAAATATTTTGTTTGAGGTTAGTGGTAGTTGGCTCCGATGCGCTATCTTATCCCTTTCTTTTAGCCGGATGTTGTAGCGTGTCTCTGTAGTTGGTTAGTGCAGCTCGCTGCTGCACCTTTGTATCCCCTATCTTCTGTTGAACCCAAAGCATCTGTACTTGGTTTTGTCGGGTACACTTTGGTATCTTGTGCGTCTTTCTTGCCAGTACTCGTCCGTACTGAACCCTTTGGGGCTGCTGGTTCTGCAGACTACGTTTCCGAGGATCCCCATGGTGGCTACTACGTGGAGTATGACGAGGCTGCTGACGAGTAGATAGCGGACCCGGGCAGGATCCGAGACTTCGTGGATGGGCTCCGTTCTTTTCGTTTCCGGCCTCTTAGGCCTATTTGGATCTTGTCTGTACTCGGACAATTTGGATGCTTCTGCTGTGATGTAATGATGACTTGTTGGGACATGTGTCCTCTGCATGACTGTATTTGCTATCTCTGCTCTAGTGAGAGCTTTTGCCACTTATTTCTATTTCTTTGTGTCTTAGAGATTTGTTGTGGTATCACTTGCTCAAATGCCGTTGACGTACCATGTGTGTATGTTATGAAGTATGTCAATGGAAGTATTCGGATTCCTATTGGATGGTTTCACATACGATGAATAGTAGAGGATGGTTGTCACACGTTTACGTGTTGACCTAATCATATTGAGATGCGGGTGCAGGTAGGCCCCGTAAGCCAATTATCTACTATTTAGCGGGATGTGTGTATCCTCTAGAAGTCCAGGTGCGACATATCTGTGCTCGAGTGATAGAAACGAGACGGATGGAGGATGTGCTATTGCCATTAGGGAGTAAACAACGATGTTTACTTCTTTTACATTGTTTACATTACACACATTGATTACTGCGATTATCCGTAACTTGCAACTTAATACCCAACATTTGTTCGGATGCTATATTGAAAGGGTGGATTATTAGTCATAGATGCCGTTGGCTGACGATCTATGTATCTTTTTGTAATGCCCGCATGAATCTCATAGTAATCTTTATGTCATGCATGTTATTTATCTGTCAACTGCCCATCTGTAATTTGTTCACCACGCATGTTAGCTATCTTTTTTTGAGAGACACCTCTAGTGAACTGTGAACCTCGGTCCATTTTTTCATACTGATAATACACACACTCCTTCCGCTGTTTTAACACTGCTGCTACCGGCTTCATACTGTTCTCATACTGCTTTCGACACCATACATTTAACCTCTTTGTTATCAGCAAAACCGGTGAGATTGACAACCTCACTGCATCGTTGGGGCAAAGTGAATTGTTTGTGGTGTGTAGGTTCCACGTTGCTGCCGAACCGGTAGTGCGCCCTGCCATCTCAGATGCATCAACCTTCTGAAGTTACTCATTCTTCCTACTGGTCGATTCAACCTTGGTTTCTTTCTGAGAACTTGCTAATGTGCTCTTCGTACCTTCCTATTGGGTTCTCCCAACGAACGTGTGTTACACGCGCATCACGCGTCGCCAAAATCGAGGATATTCGGGCGCGCATGCCGCCGGAGGAGCGGCGCCAGCCTTAGTGACATCCTGACAACGAGGCCTCCGAGACGGCGTTTTTTTAGGAGCGCTTTGAGGCGGAGTTGTCCGAGATACCCGCCCACGGCCCTGTTTTGGGGCGTAACAACGCCGCGGGTCGCGCGCATCTGGTGGAGCAGCTCTCGGGTCCTCGACCACATTGAGCGGCAGGAAGAACCGTCGCACGGCCACGACTGCTCCTGTTCCTATCGCTGTCGTCAAGGAGGAGCCAGAGGAAATGCCACCGCACCGACGGACTCGGAACAAGACCCTCGTCATCAGAATAGGGCGAGCTCCTTCTCAATCGGCGGGCGATGTCATCCTCCTCTCCGACAGCGACGACGACGACGATGTCTGCCCTCCCCCACCGATGTACCACTACGGGAGAAAATCTCTTTACCGTGTGCCAAAAGCACACGGCAAAGGCAACAAAACACACGGCAACGTCTTTGCCGTGTGCTTTTCATCGTGGCACACGGCAAAGATTACACGGTAGAGAATTGCACGGCAACGAACTATTTGCCGTGTGCATTTTTTCGTGGCACACGGCAAAGAAATAAAGTGGGTCCCACCACCACTTGGTCACGCACGAAACGGGAACGGAAAAAAGTGGGTTCCACATGTCAGTCTTTGCCAATCTTTGCCGTGTGCTTGCACACGGCAAGGACTGACATGTGGAACCCACTTTTTTTGCCCACCGTGGGCCACCCATGTCAGTCTTTGTCGTGTGCAAGCACACGGCAAAGAGGTCAAAAATTTAATTTTTTTTGTTTTCATTCAACATTGCAGTTCAAAATGACAAAATACACTTCACATAGCATATAACAACCAATATTCATCACAGCAAACCCAATTGCATCCAAAATGCATCGAAACACCACAAAATCATCCATAATAGCACAAATATCATCCATAGCATCATTATTTACAATGGGTTCATCATTACATCGATGTTGCATGACAAATGGAAGCATCCGGGAAGTCCTCATGCCATCGATGTCCCCTCTGAGCTCCAATCCATCTAGAACACGAGAGAAAGCAACATTGACATGAGAATGGAAATGTTTGAATGCAAAATGACACATAATTGACATAGACATCAAACGTTGCACTCTCACCACTCAGGCAGTGAAGCGAGAAATTCGGCAAACCTGACGCGACTATGCATTAAAACAAACGTGGCATCGGCTCAAAGGCCGGGGCAGAGCAAGGGGAGGAAGGGCGGAGGACAGGGAATTCTAGCTCACCTCGACCGCATAGGGCGAAAGCGAAGACGGTGGAGCATCAAGGAAGGAGAAGCTCGGGGACGCGCACCGGAGCGCGCGGGGCCTACCCTGGTGGATGGCGAGACCTAGTCCATCTGAAAACATAGAAACAACATATGTAAGCACATTTGTATGACAACAAAAACATATTTAATCATCGACGCACTCGGCACCAACATCACCATCGACTTGCCAACGACGATGTCGCCACAAAAATTGCAACCGACGGCATCTTCGGTGCTCGAACCCTAACGCGGCTCACACAGACAGCACCGACTCTAGGTGAAAGGGGCACTGACAAGCGAGCCCCACAAAATATTATCTAACCTAGTTTCATCCATCGATGGCATAACCGCCATCACCGACATCACGCACCGGGCCTTCTGCGACGCGCTCACCGAGGAGAGCGCCAAGGCCGTCGGCGGCCTGCCGGTCATGGCGCAGGGCCACCACCACGCCATACTCTACGCGCCGCCGCACAAGCTCATATATGCTATGTATTAACTTTCATTAGCACGCTTGATCCCATTTGGTGTCCCGATCACGTCTAGGTTTAGCCATACGTTCATTAGCATCCGTCCCACTGTCGTAACTAGGCGTCAAGGCCTTCTCTGTAGGGCTGGAATTAAAACTCGAAACTCACGAGTTAAACGAGTAGCTCGCAACTCGACTCGGCTCGGCTCGAACTCGTTGTCCAACGAGCCGAGTCGAGTTTTCGTTTTCGACAGTAAACGAGTTCAAGCTAAACGAGCCGAGTTCACGAGTACTCGTTTAACTCGGTAAAAAGAGTTTCTAATGATATTCTTATGTATGTGAACATTGTTTTACTGATTATTGTAGTTTATTTACTGCAAATTATTTGATGGTGACATGTTTTCATCGATTATTGTGATGATTTTATTATACATGCCCCAAATAATGAAAAATAATTATATATACAATATATAATATTGAATTTTTATTGTTTTACAAAATAAAAAAAAGTTAAACGAGTCGAGCTACTCGCGAGTTCACCGAGCCGAGCCGAGTTTTGATTTTGAACTCGTTTGTTGAATGAGTCGAGCCGAGCTCGACTCGTCAGTTGACCGAGCTTGAGCGAGTCGAGCCGAGCTGACTCGGCTCGGCTCGAATTCCAGCCCTACTTCTCTGGTACTAATATGGAATTATCCTGCTTTCTCCATCGGTAAAAACTTCCCAGCCGCACACCCAATAGATAGGTATTTTTGCTTTAAAAAAAAGTCATTTTTGCCTGTCAATACAACAAACAGCCTGTGGGCGGCCATGGCCAGACTCGCTGCTTTGCATCGTCGGCGCGCCGGAGTGCGTGGCCATGGCCAGGTGTGAAGTGAGGCCCGGGATGAGCTGGTCCGCGTGTGCGCCGCCCGTGCGCCCGGAGTGCGTGGCCATGGCCAGACATGCTTATGTGCGCCATCCGCGCGCCGACCACGCGAGCTCCGCTGTGGTAGCCCTCAGCCTCGTATTGCCGGCCACGCGAGCTCGCAGTCTACAGCTGGTCTCCAACATACACGAGCTGAACAAGGTGCCGTGCCCGGTCGTCGTCGTACACGAGCTGAACACGATAAGCAGCCCAGGGCGGTGATGCACGGGAGCACCAGGTCGTCGTGCCCCGCCGTCGTGCTCTGCGATGCCGAGCTGGGCGAAGAGGTAGCGCAGCGAGACGGGGAGGTAGCGCAGCGAGACCGTGCATCTTGAGTGCGTCGCCGAGTACGGCGACGTCTGCGTGCTCAGTGGGGGCCCGACGCATCGTCGCCTGGCGGCCTGGTCCTCGGCTTCTGCTCGCCGCGAGCTGGGTGGACGCGGGCGGCAACCGCCCCGCGATGAGCGTCCTGGCGCCACGGATGGGGAACGAGGAGGAGGACCGCCCGACGCTGGAGCCGTCCGCGGGGCCGGACGCCTGCCGACGGTCGTCGAGGACGCTGGAGGGAAGGCACCAGGGACGCAGCAGGCCGGCCTAGGTCCGCCTCCACGCGCGAGCTCCGTCCAGCGTTCTCATGGAGGGTGGCCGTAACCAACGAAATGGCCGCGCGCACAAAAGGGATACACATGAGGACGGAAGGGAGGGGGAAGCACTTACCTGCACGGCGAGCTTGGAATGGCCGGAAGCGCGGCGCCGGCCGGAGTTGCACGCGGGGAGGAGGGCCGCGGGGAGGCGGGGCGCCGGGCGTCAACGTGCGCGGGCAGGCGGGCGCCGGGCGTCAACGTGCGCGGGCAGGCGGGCGTCGGGCGTCAATCGCCGGAGATCGAGAAGGGATCGACGAGCCGCCGGCGCGGGGTGTGTGTGGATTTTGATTTGGGGATTCTTCCCCAAATCGGTACAGACAAGACCTAATAACTCGATCGTTGCCGTGTTCCAAGTCTTTGCCGTGTGCAGACCGTCAAAGATTGAAGATAGGCCAGCCCGTCCACCTGCCACGTGGGTCCAGGGTGAGATCTTTGCCGTGTGCATGCACACGGCAAAGAGATCTAGTCCTCTTTTTTTTGTCAATCTTTTAAATTTTCCTTTTATACAATATTATTAAAACAAATATTGAGAGGTAATAAGTTTGTTATTTGTAGATCAAATATGACATAATATATTTAGAATTTTACTTTGTACATTTTTGCAACATATTTTGTATATGTGCTTCACAAAAAAAGCTAGTTTTGACACTCCGGAAATGAAAAATGGTAATTTTATTCAACGAAAAATAAAATTTTCTTCGTGAACATTGTTAGTTGTACCAATATGCATCTTTGTGTGGAATATGGTCACATTTAAACAAACTATGCCATGGATGTGGCCAAAACATCCGTTATTTCGCCCGAAAGCCATGAATCTTCGTACGAGATGACTCATTTGTGTGAACACATTTTCACCAAATTGTCGTATTCCAAGTTTATTATCTTTGGTGGATACTAGGACATATATAATAACACCACGCGAAGGTCTTGCATCGTTTCGAGTTTTTTTTTTAATTTTCTAGAATTTTATAAGCCAGTATCGGAAAACGGTCAAAACGGGGGACATGACCGTTAGTACCTAGGGGTTGAATCTTGATGAACTCCTTGTGTATCTATGTTGAAATAGGTACTTGTCTACCTAAAAATGATTTTTGCAAAAAATAAAGAGAAAACTACAAGGCACCTGTAGTTCAAATTTGGCCCGGTTTCAGCGGAATCGGCTGAAATTTGTCTTTTTCAAAAGAGGTTTACTTTCAGCTATTGAAAGGTAGTAAGTTTGTTATTTGTAGATAAAATATGACATAATATATTTAGAATTTTACTTTGTACATTTTTGCAACATATTTTTTGTATGTGCTTCACAAAAAAAGCTAGTTTTGACACTCCGCAAATGGAAAATGGTACTTTTATTCAACGAAAAATAAAACTTTCTTCGTGAACATTGTTAGTTGTACCAATATCCATCTTTGTGTGGAATATGGTCACATTTAAACAAACTATGCCATGGATGTGGCCAAAACATCCGTCATTTCGCCCGAAAGCCATGAATCTTCGTACGAGATAGCTCATTTGTGTGAACACATTTTCCACCAAATTGTCGTATTCCAAGTTAATTATTTAAGGTGGATACTAGGACATATATAATAACACCATGCGGAGGTCTTGCATCGTTTCGAGTTTTTTTTTTAATTTTCTAGAATTTTATAAGCCGGTATCGGAAAACGGTCAAAACGGGGGACATGACCGTTAGTACCTAGGGGTTGAATCTTGATGAACTCCTTGTGTATCTATGTTGAAATAGGTACTTGTCTACCTAAAAATGATTTTTGCAAAAAATAAAGAGAAAACTACAAGGCACCTGTAGTTCAAATTTGGCCCGGTTTCAGCGGAATCGGCTGAAATTTGTCTTTTTCAAAAGAGGTTTACTTTCAGCTATTGAAAGGTAGTAAGTTTGTTATTTGTAGATAAAATATGACATAATATATTTAGAATTTTACTTTGTACATTTTTGCAACATATTTTTTGTATGTGCTTCACAAAAAAAGCTAGTTTTGACACTCCGCAAATGGAAAATGGTACTTTTATTCAACGAAAAATAAAACTTTCTTCATGAACATTGTTAGTTGTACCAATATGCATCTTTGTGTGGAATATGGTCACATTTAAACAAACTATGCCATGGATGTGGCTAAAACATCCGTCATTTCGCCTGAAAGCCATGAATCTTCGTACGAGATAACTCATTTGTGTGAACACATTTTCCACCAAATTGTCGTATTCCAAGTTAATTATTTAAGGTGGATACTCGGGCATATATAATAACACCACGCGAAGGTCTTGCATCGTTTCGAGTTTTTTTAAATTTTCTGGAATTTTATAAGCCGGTTTCGGAAAACGGTCAGAACGGGGGACATGACCGTTAGTACCTAGGGGTTGAATCTTGATGAACTCTTGGTGTATCTATGTTGAAATAGGTACTTGTATACCTAAAAATGATTTTTGCAAAAAATAAAGAGAAAACTACAAGGCACCTGTAGTTCAAATTTGGCCCAGTTTCAGCGGAATCGGCTGAAATTTGTCTTTTTCAAAAGAGCTTTATTTTGAGCTATTGAGTGGTAGTAAGTTTGTTATTTGTATATAAAATATGACATAATATATTTAGAATTTTACTTTGTACATTTTTGCAACATATTTTGTGTATGTGCTTCACAAAAAAAGCTAGTTTTGACACTCCGCAAATGGAAAATGGTACTTTTATTCAACGAAAAATAAAATTTTCTTCGTGAACATTGTTAGTTGTGCCAATATGCATCTTTGTGTGGAATATGGTCACATTTAAACAAACTATGCCATGGATGTGGCCAAAAACATCCGTCATTTCGCCCGAAAGCCATGAATCTTCGTACGAGATAGCTCATCTGTGTGAACACATTTTCCACGAAATTGTCGTATTCCAAGTTTATTATTTTTGGTGGATACTAGGACATATATAATAACACCACGCGAAGGTCTTGCATCGTTTCGAGTTTTGTTTGAATTTTCTGGAATTTTATAAGCCGGTTTCGGAAAACGGTCAAAATGGGGGACATGACCGTTAGTACCTAGGGGTTGAATCTTGATGAACTCTTGGTGTATCTATGTTGAAATAGGTACTTGTCTACCTAAAATGATTTTTGCAAAAAATAAAGAGAAAACTACAAGGCACCTGTAGTTCAAATTTGGCCCGATTTCGGCGGAATCGGCTGAAATTTGTCTTTTTCAAAAGAGGTTTATTTTGAGCTATTGAGAGGTAGTAAGTTTGTTATTTGTAGATCAAATATGCCATAATATATTTATAATTTTACTTTGTACATTTTTGCAACATATTTTGTGTATGTGCTTCACAAAAAAAGCCAGTTTTGACACTCCGGAAATGGAAAATGGTACTTTTATTCAACGGAAAATAGAACTTTCTTCGTGAACATTGTTAGTTGTACCAATATGCATCTTTGTGTGGAATATGGTCACATTTAAATAAACTATGCCATGGATGTGGCCAAAACATCCGTCATTTCGCCCGAAAGCCATGAATCTTCGTACGAGATAGCTCATTTGTGTGAACACATTTTCCACCAAATTGTCGTATTCCAAGTTTATTATTTTTGGTGGATACTAGGACATATATAATAACACCACGCGAAGGTCTTGCATCGTTTCGAGTTTTGTTTGAATTTTCTGGAATTTTATAAGCCGGCTTCGGAAAACGGTCAAAACGGGGGACATGACCGTTAGTACCTAGGGGTTGAATCTTGATGAACTCTTGGTGTATCTATGTTGAAATAGGTACTTTTCTACCTAAAAATGATTTTTGCAAAAAATAAAGAGAAAACTACAAGGCACCTGTAGTTCAAATTTGTCCCGGTTTCAGCGGAACCGACTGAAATTTGTCTTTTTTAAAAGAGGTTTATTTTGAGCTATTGAGAGGTATTAAGTTTGTTATTTGTAGATCAAATATGACATAATATATTTCAATGTTCAGGATATCGCTTATCGTTAACTTATCGGTCGGCCCATGATAAGAGATATATCGGCTTATCGGCCGATAAATCGATTTTATCGGTCGACTATTTATCGGCCATTTTCTTGTAAATTCCAAATTTTAGCACTAAAACATCCAAAATATGTTGTTACAATATATTATATCGGCACCGAAAACTATCAATTCTGATATATAGATATATTGTATTCAATAATACTAACAATTCTATGATGGATATAACTAATCACATGTTCTAGTGCTAAAAAATCGATATATCAACCGATTTATCGATATATTGATAGGTAATCTCTTGTAAGACCGATAAAATAACTCGAATGATAAACTCAAACGATATTCAATTATCTTATCGGTCACCACCCCATAAGCGATAAATCGGCCGATAAATCGTCATATCGGACGATATTTTGAACAGTGATATATTTAGAATTTTACTTTATACATTTTTGCAACATATTTTGTGTATGTGCTTCACAAAAAAAGCCAGTTTTGATACTCCAGAAATGGAAATGGTACTTTTATTCAACGAGAAATAAAACTTTCTTCGTGAACATTGTTATTTGTACCAATATGCATCTTTGTGTGGAATATGGTCACATTTAAACAAACTATGCCATGTATGTGGCCAAAACATCCGTCATTTCGCCCGAAAGCCATGAATCTTCGTACGAGATAGCTCATTTGTGTGAACACATTTTCCACCAAAGAACAAAACACAACTATACTAACATGGTATGGCACCCCCTAGATTGTGTTGGGATCCAGACGCTCCGTAGTACCCCCTCCGGTGAAACCCTAGACCCGATGGAGAAATACCGGACTTATACGGAAACACGCGGTAACGGCGTCGAAAGGGGGTAGCAATGTGGAACTAGTTTCTTGGTTGTGTTAGGGTAGGCCATAGCAACCCAATACAACAAGGTATAACACAACTATTCGGAAGATTCACGATGTTTCTTCCGATACGGAGTTTCACCATATAAGCGTGTGTAAACTGACGAGAGAGAAGTGGATGCCGGTGAAGCGGCCCACACCCCGGAGTGCAATATTTGCCATCCAAAGTACACAACTCAACTATACTAACATGATATGGCACCCCCTAGATTTTGCTGGGATCCAGACGCTCTGAACCCCCCCCCCCCCCCCTCCGGTGAAACCCTAGACCCGCTGGAGAAATACCGGACTTATACGAAAACACGCGGTAACGGCGTCGAAAGGGGGTAGCAATGTGGAACTAGTTGCTTGGTTGTGTTAGGGTATTCCATAGAAACCTAATACACATTGGTAGAACACAACTCTTCGGAAGATTCACGATGTTTCGTCCGATACGAGAGTTTCACCATATAAGCGTGTGTAAACTGACGAGAGAGAAGTGGATGCCGGTGAAGTGGCCCACACCCCGGAGTGCAATCTTTGCTATCAAAAGCACACAACACACCTATACTAATATGGTTGTCGCACCCGGACTTCTAGAGGATACTCACCGTACGAACTGAACAGTATTTTGATTGGATTACGGGGCTTACCGGCACCCGCGTCCTCTTACGAGTAGGCCAACACTTACGTGTGACAACCAATCGTTACTGTTCACCGTCGATGTAAACTATCCCGTAGAAATCAGGACACTACCATTGACGTACTTCATACCATACACACATGGTACGTCAACGGCTTTGAACAAGATGATAACACAACATATCTCTAAGACACAAAAGATTGAAATAAGTTGCAAATGGCCCTCACTAGGGCAGAGATAGCAAATACAATCATTCAGAGGACACATGTCCCAACATAACATCATTACATCTCAGCGGAAGCATTCAAAGGGGTCTGAGTACAGACAGATCCAAATAGGCTTAAGAAGCCGGAAACTGAAATGAAGACGGAGCCCATCCACGATGTCTCGGATCCTGCCCGGGTCCGCTAACTACTCGTCAGCAGCCTCGTCAAACTCCACGTAGTAGCCGTCACCTAGATCCTCGTAAGCGTAGTCTGCGGAAACCACAGCCCCAAAGGGGTCAGTACATAGACGTACAGGCAAGCAAGACTCACAGTTCACCAAAGTGTAACCCGTCAACACCAAGTACAAATGCCTTGGGTCCAACGGAAAGGAGGGGATATAAAAGATGCTGCAACTGGCTGCGCTAACCAACTACAGTGATTCTACCACTTCCGGCTAACAGAAAGGAGATAAGATCGAGTATTGTAACCAACTGAAAGATAACTTCAAACAAACCCATCCTGGATCTTGCCCCTTATCCAAAGAAGCAATCCGAGGATAACTCACACGGTTGGATTAAAGATGAATCAAGTTATCGTGACAATAATCCTATTACTAGTCAAGTTGTTAATCATGGGGTGTGAGATTGTGAATCATTAGGTTTAAGTTGTCCTGAGTACTTGTTACCCAGTACTTTCACCAAGTTAACCATAACCGCGGAAAACACGGCTTCTCGAGAAGATTATC